>OZ010631.1:8338760-8663760 GCA_963932165.1 Pimpla rufipes | reverse complement strand
TTCAAATGTTCAACATTGTAAAATAATAATGTTGTTATAGATAATCGTTCCATTTCTCCGATCGCGTCGCTCAAGGAGAACCAATAATCAGGCTGCAATGCCAGAGTTGATGAGGGAACACGGAAAAATTGCCCGAAGCGTTATCGTCCATCCGGTAAGAGTCAATATAAGTCATAAGTATTAACGAGAATTATACATGTTCGCTTTGTCGTGGCTATTCATAAACCTATTTGGCATTTTTCACTTTATTAGCAGTTTAAGGTTTTTTCAATTGACAATCATTTTGTTATCTATATTGGCAAAGTACCTAGTAATATTCTACAATGCTGTCAGTTCTAGGGGGTATGAGACATTAAAAAAAAGTTTCTCTTCATTGTAAGGACTACTTTTTCGCATCGATGAAGTAATGAAAGATAATTTTATTCTTTTAGGATCGCAGCGAAAAATTTTGCAATCCTAAAGGAATATAATTATTAAATAATTCATCATCAATTATGAAAAAAGTATATTTTATTAAACCTACCTAACCTAACCCTGATTAACTTAACCCTATCTAACAGAACCCTACCTAACTTAACCCTATCTAACAGAACCCTACTTACCTAACTACTACCTACTTAACTAAACACTACCAAACGTAACCCTACTTAATTTAATTCTACTTAACTCGGGACCCCCATCCCTCAGAACCCCTATCCCTCGGGACGTCCCTCCCATCCCTGAGAATCCATTATCCCTCGGGACCCCCCATCTCTCAAAACCCCTATCCCTCGGGACTCCCATACTTGAAATCCATATCCCTCGGGAACCCCTGCAATCGGAAACCCTATCCCTCGGGAACCCCCATGGAGCTTAGAAAAATCACCTAACTTAACCGTACCTAACTTAACCCTACCTAACTTAACCCTAGCTAACTCAACCCTACCTAACTTAACCATAGCTAACTTAACCCTACCTAACTTAACCCTACCTAACTTAACCCTACCTATCTTAATTCCACCTCATTTTATCCTACCTAACTTAACCCTACCTAACTTCACTCTACCTAACTTAACCCTATCTAACTTAACCCTACCTAACTTAACCCTACCGAACTTAACCTTGTCTGACTTAACCCTACCTTACTTAACCCTACCTAACTTTGTCACGTGCGGAGCGGCCTCGCACGCAGCAAGCTAACCCCCTGCGTGAAGCGCAGGAGTTTATTTTTATTAAATTCGGGGTTACTCCGGTCACGGCCCCGTACAGGGCTTTCCCTTGGGATTCTCAGGGTTTAAATAAATAATCGTAACTCAGGTTAACTGGTAAAATTAAAGTATATTGACATAAAATTGAAGCAAGAAACAAAAGACAATTAAGTAATTATTCATTCGAGACAAGCATTCAGGAAAGATATTATTTCCGGTGTGATAACAAAATAAAATGACGCCTTAAGCCTAGCGCGTGTTGGTACTCACACTCAAGCTCTCACAGGCCGACCAGCTCGTCGGCTTGTTTCACGCAATCGTTCACACTTAAACCTACACGACCGACGCTCGCATCGATTGTTCGTGGCGAAAATAATCGTAACTCTTATTCTATCACTGCACAGGCTGACCTCCGCGGCGCGCGCGACTTTCGTGACTCGGACAGAATATTAAATTTTTGACTGTTATGAGAATTATCGCGAAAGAATTACTGCTGCTTTGCGGGAGCTGAGCGTGGAGCCGATTTCCGACTTTTCGGTTCAGGAATTAGTAGGAGACTGACTGTCCCGCTCGCGTCCGACGGCGCGCTTGCCGTCGGCAACAAGCGGGGCATTTTTTTAAACAATCAGCGAAAATCTTTTAATTCGTCAGCGGAAACCGCAGCGCGTGTCCGAGGCCATCCCGTGCAGGGAGAGAGTCTTTTGGTCACGTCCGCCGCATCCTGGTGTTCGCTTACACTCAGGATTGCGCGGACGTTGGCGGTCGCGAAACTTAATACATAGTTTGGAATAAATTTTATCGATATAATCATTTGAAATAATTTTTAGTTTTTATTATAATAAAATAACGCGGGACGTGACAACTTAACCCTACCTAACTTAACCCTACCTAACTTAACCCACCTAACTTAACCCTACCTAACTTAACCCTAGCTAACTTAACCCTACCTAACTTAAACCTACCTAACTTAACCCTGCCTAACTTAACCCTACCTAACTAAACCCTACCAAACTTAACCCTACCTAACTTAACCCTACCTAACTTAATCCTACCTAACTTAACCCTACCTAACTTAACCCTACCTAACTTAACCCTACCTAACTTAACCCTACATAACTTAACAATATCTAACTTAACCCTACATAACTTAACAATATCTAACTTAACCCTACCTAACTTGACGCTACCTAACTTAATTCTATCTAACTTAATCCTACCTAACTTAATTCTATCTAACTTAATCTTACCTAACTTAATTCTATCTGACTTAACCCTACCTAACTTAACCCTACATAACTTAATCCTACCTATCACGGGACCCACATCCCTCAGAAACCCTATCCCTCGGGACGTCCCTCCCATCGCTCAGAATCCATATCCATCGGGACACCCCTTCCGTTCCTCAGATCCCCTATCCCTCGTTCGCGCGCTCACATGTCCGTTTTTTCATTTTCCAAAACCATAAATCCCCCAAGGCCTGATTTTTCTAAGTCCTTTTCCAAAAACATAGGCCCCCAAGCGCGGATCTTTCGATGGCCTTTTTCAAAAACATAGACTCCGAAATACCAGATTTTTCTTAGCGCTTTTCCAAAAACATAGGCCCGCCAAGTCATGGCGGGCCTATGTCCGTATATAAAAAATATCGAGATCTTTTGCTTCCTCATAGAGGAAGCTTTGTTTTCATGAAAATTTTTTTTTTCGAGATTTTCATGCCAGTATGCTTAGAATCACCTAAAATGTCGAGAAAAGTGGTTTAGAAAAAATGTCCGTATGTATGTGTGTGTGTGTGTGTGTGTGTGTGTGTGTGCGTGCGTGCGTGCGTGCGTGCGTGCGTGCGTGCGTGCGTGCGTGCGTGCGTGCGTGCGTGCGTGCGTGCGTGCGTGCGTGCGTGCGTGCGTGCGTGCGTGCGTGCGTGCGTGCGTGCGTGCGTGCGTGCGTGCGTGCGTGCGTGCGTGCGTGCGTGCGTGCGTGCGTGCGTGCGTGCGTGCGTGCGTGCGTGCGTGCGTGCGTGCGTGCGTGCGTGCGTGCGTGCGTGCGTGCGTGCGTGCGTGCGTGCGTGCGTGCGTGCGTGCGTGCGTGCGTGCGTGCGTGCGTGCGTGCGTGCGTGCGTGCGTGCGTGCGTGCGTGCGTGCGTGCGTGCGTGCGTGCGTGCGTGCGTGCGTGCGTGCGTGCGTGCGTGCGTGCGTGCGTGCGTGCGTGCGTGCGTGCGTGCGTGCGTGCGTGCGTGCGTGCGTGCGTGCGTGCGTGCGTGCGTGCGTGCGTGCGTGCGTGCGTGCGTGCGTGCGTGCGTGCGTGCGTGCGTGCGTGCGTGCGTGCGTGCGTGCGTGCGTGCGTGCGTGCGTGCGTGCGTGCGTGCGTGCGTGCGTGCGTGCGTGCGTGCGTGCGTGCGTGCGTGCGTGCGTGCGTGCGTGCGTGCGTGCGTGCGTGCGTGCGTGCGTGCGTGCGTGCGTGCGTGCGTGCGTGCGTGCGTGCGTGCGTGCGTGCGTGCGTGCGTGCGTGCGTGCGTGCGTGCGTGCGTGCGTGCGTGCGTGCGTGCGTGCGTGCGTGCGTGCGTGCGTGCGTGCGTGCGTGCGTGCGTGCGTGCGTGCGTGCGTGCGTGCGTGCGTGCGTGCGTGCGTGCGTGCGTGCGTGCGTGCGTGCGTGCGTGCGTGCGTGCGTGCGTGCGTGCGTGCGTGCGTGCGTGCGTGCGTGCGTGCGTGCGTGCGTGCGTGCGTGCGTGCGTGCGTGCGTGCGTGCGTGCGTGCGTGCGTGCGTGCGTGCGTGCGTGCGTGCGTGCGTGCGTGCGTGCGTGCGTGCGTGCGTGCGTGTGTGTGTGTGTGTGTGTGTGCTGGGCCTCGAAAATTCAATCGCCTCTCACTCAGAAACCGTTCGAGCGATCTGGCTCAAATTTGGCACACAAGTAGAGTAGTTGCCCCTCTTCCAATGGTCAGATTTTTGATAACATATATACAGTCATTAAGATTTTATGTAGTTTTTAATTTGTTGAAAAAAGGGCGTGGTCGATCTAACTTTCGTAAAAGTTCGACGATTTGGCTAAATAGTTCTTCATAATGGAAGATACGTTCAATGTTGTATGGTATTGAATTTCTACGAAATCGGTAAAGCGGTTCGGATTTTATAGAATTTTGAATTTTCGAAAAAAAAAATATTTTGTTCTAAATCACGTCGAATTTTAACAAATGAACCGAATTGTTGTATAGTGGAAAAACAACATACAGGCCTGCTACGTACGAAATTTGGTGATGATCGGTAAAGTCGTTCGGAATTTACACCATTTTGAATTTTTCAAAAAATGTCGATTTTCGCTATAACTTTCGCATTACGTGGCGATGAAGACTCGAGTGGGGACGACACTGCATCGACCCGAGGATCGACCGCCTTGCCGTGCGACGAGCGACGACGGAGGTTCCGGTGAGACCCGGCCCTTTTTCTCTGCTATTCGTGTGAGCCCGAGCGTTGTTCGGCCGTTTGTTGCGGACGCCCACGTAAGTGTTAAGTTTTGATTATGTTGTGTTGCGATTTCGAGCTGAGTGTGGGCGGCGTGACAGATGTCCACCCGGCAGAACGCTGGGCACGAGCTACTCTCGGCTACCGCATGGTCGACCGACAGTAGTTTTCGGTAATTATTTCGATTGAAGTAATTGGTGTTGGCGGGGTCGGCTGGTAGTCCGCGCGTGAGCATTTTCAGCTTTTGATTTTTTATATTTCCAGCTGCGCATGACCCGCGCGCGTGATTGTCGGTCCCCGGTGATTTCCCCATGTATTTTCGCTACCTAAATGTTCGGTGTTAAAATCATTGTAGTTGTATATTATTTCGGTGCGTAGAAACGAGATAGTCGCGTGAAGAACAAGCTACCTTTGTTTTGGTATTGGCTCGCCGGCGGACTACGCTTGAGGTCGCAAGGCTCGCGCCTTGTTTACATCGCGCGTGTACGTTCGGGCTTGCGCTGTCTTGCTATCGAACTCTTTTCCTCTCCCCTTGTTCTCTATTTCTCGGAAACGCCGAGCCCGGACCTCTTCCCGATCAACTGACTGTAATATATCGTTCGCTATTTTGATTGTCGCTCTCTCTCTCTCCCACGTTCAGATTTGAGATTTGTCTGTTGCTACCTCCTCTCTTCAGATGACTCTCTGTCTCGGCGCTAGAATTATTAGCTATCTCCGTGTTGATTATTATTATTCCGCGTTTCCGTCGGACGATTGATTTATTGTATTTTCGAATGTCAAGCATATATTTATCAAATAATTTGTTCCATGCTATCTTCGACGATTTTTTTATTATTATTAAAATGCTGTCGTTTTGTCAGGCTGATTCGCGGTTACGGGCGGTTACTCGCAAGTCGCAGGGGCGGGCGTTTAATGAACTCTCGTCGTGGTCACGTTAATTATCAGTGGTTTATTCGAGATATGATTAATGAAACAAAAGTTGGTCGATGCCAAAGGTAATTGATAAAGAAAGAATTATGATGGTTCGTGGCAGCGGCTGGTAATGGCGGACGCGTCGCTCCTCGTGGCGGCGTCGTTACCCGTTGGCGCAGGAGGCCAATTCCCGCACGCTCGCCTCTAGCGTGATATCGCTCCGGCTGCCGTGCCGCCTCCCCAGCTCGTGGACGCGCTCGTTTCGTCCTCCTTCGTCGTCGTTCGGTCACGTCGTCGATGTTCGCGGATCGCGCTCGCGGGCTCATTCGCGGCGCCTATGGCGTCCCTCTCGTCGTTCGTTTTTCGCGTGTGCCACTTTACCCGATGGGCGTCTCGACGCAACTGGTGAGGACGGAAGTTCGTTGCTCGCGCCCCTTCCGAGCGTCCCTGCGTGGTCAGGCGTGCGCGTGCGCCTTACCGCCTTCCGTCGAGCAGCGCCATGCGGTGCTGCCCTCTTTTCTCGGTTGTGTCCGTGGTTTCGCGCGCGTCGTTTAAACGGTGGTTATCATTATCATGAATCTTTTGCCTATTATTTTACCTCGCGCTCCCTACTGTATCTGAGACCTGTCGACTGTAAAATTGTGCCCGCATTTGCGCCTCGATTCACCATCGAGTGCAGCCCGGAAAAAGCATTAAATAAATGACTTAGTTTTCCGAAGCTTCGCGTTGTTGCCCCTCATTATGTTGAACCGCTCCTCTACCGATTCACGTGGGTACGATCCGAATCGGGACCTGCCTTACCGACGGGAAAATAAGTCAGTGTGTTCCACCGGCGGTACCCTGGTACCTGGCGCCCAATCGTCCATTTGGCATTCCCCGCGTCGACGTTTAGTTTTTGTTTAGATGTTTCGCTTTGGAGGTTAATTATTGTTTTGATTCCGCTAGTTCGGGTCGTCACGAGTCGGGGGTATTGTGAGACCCTGACCCATTGTGAGTCGGGGGTATTGTGAGACCCTAGTAAGGAATTTCCTCACAGCATATTTGCAACACCTTGTGGCATTGCCGTCCATCAGGACCATTCTTCGTCTTCTGCGAGATATACCAATGGGCACGGGTATAAATTGCCGAGTTCTGGCACATTTGAAAAATGCTGTCGCCAAAATGTCGTCGAATGACAAAATGTGCATTTTGATTTTCGACGAAATGTCCATAAAGAAAAGGCTGTAGTATAACGAAGTTACCGGATTCGTTGATTATGGTAAACGCGGCCGAACGCACGAAATAGCCGACCATGCATTAGTGTTTATGGTTCAAGGCCTGACAACGCGGTGCAAGTAGCCAATTGCATATTATTTTTGTAAGGGCACGACGACTAGCGCAATGCTGCAAAATCTTATCGTCGATGTCGTCGAGGCATTACAGTCCGTTGGCTTACACGTGGCGGTCATCGTGTGCGATCAGGGATCAACGAATCGTGGTGCTCATAATGCTTTGATCCGTAAGACAAAGAGCGATCGCCCGAGGGCCTTCTTCAAAGTCAACGATGAAAAAAACTTCACTCTCTACGATGGGCCAGATCTTTTTAAATCCTTTCGGAATTATTTTGTGGGGAATTTTCAGCAGTGGGTTAGCCAACATCCTGATGCGTCAAAATTCGAATATCCAGGCAACCAAATGAAGTGGGAAAAGGAGATCGCTTCGTGAAAGCACATCGTCGATTTATTTAGGATGAACCGAAAATGGATTCAAGCGAAGAAACTCACCAAAAATCACGTGTTTGCTGACATCAATGAGCAAAATGCGTGTAAAGTATGTTGCATAATGCCTGAGCAAATCTACAGCACCCATGCTGTCGTGCATTTCAATCACCAGCGACCAAAAATTAATAGCAGGCGGAAAATGCACGAGCGAAGATATTCGGGATGTAGAGGCGATGTTCGACGCGGTGAATTGTCCCGCCAATTCGAAGGATGTGAAAGCAGGACAACGGAATCACGTCACAACGCCGTCATATCACCCCGAAAAATGGGGACGCTGTAAAAAATTCGTTGCCGAAATGCAATTTTTAAAAATAAGTGGCAAGACATTCCGGCCTCCGTGCCGAGGTAGCTTGGTGACAACTATATCTGTAATGCAGGATTTGTGGCGATCTCTTCGGGACGAAGTCGGATACAACAAATTAAATCTTCGTCAACTAAATCATGATCCGTTGTAGAACCATTTTGGCGTGATAACATAGCACGGTGTGACAAACACAAATCCAACGTGTTCACATTTCGAGACGGCTATAAAAACGACCATAGTTACCCGACTATCGGCCCCACATGACCGAGGGAGTAACTGCGAGACTGACAACAGTAAACGTCTGTCGGATTTACGAGATATGCTGGTGAGATTGTCTGCTCCCGAAAAGGACGAAAATATCAACCGCGCGTTCCAGTCTCCAATTCAGGATTATTTGGCTGACTCCGGTGACGATAACGTCTTGCACTTGCCGGAGCTAGATTGCGAGGACTCGTTGGTGGAAGAAGATTTAGCATCGGCCGCCACTGAATCCGAGCTCTTCATCTGCACCATACATCGCAAGATGTTTAATTAAAAATGTTAACTGCGAAGTATGCCGATGTCACTGCGTGAAGCGCAGAAGTTTATTTTTATTTTTATTACGGGATTCACATGACCGTCGCCCAGTACAGGGCGTTCATAAAGTGTGGTTGGGTCGAGAAATCAGAGTAAGCACCCGAGTAGAAATGTTACCAGGCATCCCTGCTGTCATGGGAGGCCCGGATCAGTTTTAGATACGGTAACCTTATTTCAGGGCTGCCGTAAATTTACCTGAACAGGTCTATGTAAGGCCGAGGTATGGCATTCTTACTTCAAATGCCGTATTTCTACCGGATCAGGCCCATGCCAGGCTTAGATTCGGTAACCTTATTTGTGGGTCGCCGTAAACTTCCCTGATCAGGTCCATGTAAGGCCGAGGTATGGCATTCTTATTTTAAATGCCGTATTTCTACCGGATCAGGTCCATGTCAGGCTTAGATTCGGTAACCTCATTTGGGGGCCGCCGTAAATTTACCTGATCAGGCCCATGTAAGGTCGAGATATGGCATTCTTATTTAAAAACGCCGATTTTCCACCGGATCAGGCACATGTCCGGCTTAGATACGGTAACCTTATATAGATATGCCATTCTCCGACCTTATCTGTTTCGCATAAGGCCTTCCTGAGGCATTCTGACTATACCGTTTGAACTCTCTTAAAATCTAGGTACTGCCCGTCAAAGGTCAGTACCTGGATGGGTGACCGCACGATCGTGTTTGAAATTTGAATATCCCGGTCGCAGTGACGATAAATGAATGTATAGTCTTGACGTGTTTTCGTTTTTAGTATACTTCAAATAGACAAAATATATACATTTTCCAAGATGTCCGTGGCCGAGTGGGCTAAGGCGCAGAACAGTCACCCCAAGGATCCAGGTTCGATTCCCACCGATGGCAGATAAATTTACATGTGTTTTTTCAGCAATTAATATGTACTAAACAATCAAATAAGTTCGATAACCAACTGAAAGTGCAAGATAAACCGAATTCGATGAGCGCTAATAATTATTTTGCAATTTATTTTTCGTTTTTGTTAGTAGGGGTTTAGTAGGGCTGTCCTATCAGGTCCGAATCCGGAAAACTTAATATGGCCCTGATCATGCGTCGCGTTACTTTCCTGCCGGGCCCGTATAAGGTTCCCATGTACGGGCCTTAGATTGACAATCCGGCTACCACGCCCGGGCCTGATAATGCCCTGAAGTGAATTTCTACTCGGGCAGTAGTTAGGTGAAAGGAGGGTATATTCTGTGACGGGCCGCCGGAGCAACGCGGGATATCGTTGCCGACCACCGCGTACAACACTCAGCGCTAAAAATTATCCTTCCCCTTTTGTCGTTGAGCGCCAGGTAGCCAATTTATCTCACCCCGGCTACCGGGGGTAATTTCTCACCTTGTCGATGTCCGTCGATTTTCTCGGGGTCGCGGGGGTACAGTTCAGGTTATTCTTTCAATTCAATAAATAAATGCTCGAGATGACTTCGGTAAACTCGAGTTAAAAATAACAGACAATACCAGAACTTTAATATCGGTCATTAAAGAATGTACACGTCGTTTCTTCGACAAAACGAGTGGCTCAAGCCCGGTACAGAGATCGCGATTTCTTCGTCTCCGCAAATTATCACAGTTCCTCGGAAAAGCCGTCTTGGTCGGGTCGAGTCTCGAGCGCAAGTTACAGACACCGAGGGAAATTCCGTCTCCGGTCGCGCGATACAAAAGGGTCAGGTGAGGTACGTCGTTCGCCTAGTTTTCTACCTCTCGATTCGCACGAGCTGCCGACTTGCTGTCGGTTTTCGTTCTCTACCCCGTTCGGCTTCTCTAAGCTCGTGCCCTCTCGATTCGGAGATCGTCCCGTCGCTATTTCGCACGCGTGGCTTCTCGCGAACACAATTATTCTCTCTAATAATCTGGCGATGCACAACTCGCTCGATGCGCGCGATCCTGTCTCTGATAATAGCTCGGTACAATCTCTAGTCTCGCAGTCGTACTCTAATTACTGTCATTCAGACGATCCGCGCCGGACAGATCTATTGCTCGAGCGCGTTCCGCGAGACCCCACGCGTTGTGGTGGGCGAAACGCCGAATATCGACCGAATATTAGCGAAATGTCGCTCGGCCGTCTCCCGCGTCCCCGCCCCGCGGTCACTGCACAACGTCTCGAGACTGTCCATCCTTTGTAAACGCGTCGTTGCTACGTGCGAATTTTCGACTCGAGCAGCGTCGTGGAGCGTATTCCGTCGCGCACGGCGGAGAACCCGCGCGTGGCGACGAGGGCGTTCCAGCGCCTCGTCACAATTCAAATATAGATTCGTACGAATAATATTTAATAAGATAACAAATATGGTCGATTGGCGGTTACACAATTAAAACAGGAAATAAATTTGGAAATAAACAACAATAACAAATTCGGAAAATAACCAGCAATTATAAATTCGGAAAATAACCAGCAATTATAAATTCGGAAAATAACCAGCAATTATAAATTCGGAAAATAACCAGCAATTATAAATTCGGAAAATAACCAGCAATTATAAATTCGGAAAATAACCAGCAATTATAAATTCGGAAAATAACCAGCAATTATAAATTCGGAAAATAACCAGCAATTATAAATTCGGAAAATAACCAGCAATTATAAATTCGGACTATGGCGATTCAGGAAGCAATAGAAGATAACTTATAACTACCAAACACAAAAATCTCTCATTCAAATTGCATACTAATTCGCACACTTACAGATTGATAATGCGGCACACTTACAAATCGCGTTCCACAATTTGCACACTCGCATGCACTGAAACTATACGACAAAATGTTCGTGGCGTAAATTGAACACTAAATCTAGCACTACGCAGACTGACCACCGCGGCGTGAGCAACTTTCAAGTCCAGGTCCCGATAGTCCAGGTTCGAACTGTTACTGGACGTGGAATGATTAGAAAGATCTATTGCCACTATGCGGGCGCAGATAAAGGAGCCATGATCCTGATTATCTTCGATCAGGGCAGGAGACCGGTTTTCCGCTCGCTGTCCGACGGTCTCGTCGCCGTCGGGCGACGAGCGGGGCGTATTGAAAAATCAGCGAAAGTCCGCATGGCAACAATATAAGCGCGGCGATGAGCAGTCTGCTTCGTGCTATTTTTGCCTTTCGTCACGGCAGCCGCATCTTGGTGTCTAATTGCACTTTGGACAAGGCAGGCTGACTGTCTCGAAATTTGACGCGAGGAAGATGAACGATCAAAAACAATGAGTTTACGCTAAGCGAAAATTAAAAAAATAAAATGTATATACGCGGAACGTGACATCCGTAGCCTTGCGTTAAGGATGCAAGTTTTCTCGGGGTGCACGATTAGGTGGCCCGGACCAGCGCGGGATCCGCTCAGGCCTCGGGGCTCTTGGCCCGAACTTCTCCGTACATCTCAATCACGTACTCGCCCCGTTCGTTCGCGTGTACGTATTTTATGCGCAGCGTTAAACACGAGCATAAATCGAAGCAAGCGTTGAAAATCACAAAGCGTCGTGGTTATACACTTGTCGCGATGGAACCGGCTAATGCCCGCGCGAACCGGCACTGCAGTCGATCATACGATGTATCCGTAGCCTCGAAGCCAAAACGCTGCTCCCAAAACGGGAGCGAATCGCGCAGCGTAGTCGTACACTCCATGCTAAAACGCAGCGCAGGCTTTATGAATCCAGTCTAAGATTAGAGGCGTGCGTATGCACGTTTCCTTCGCGCCACGTTTACGATGTAATGTTCCGGATTCCGGTAATTTATGATTTGCTTCTCGAAACGCGTATGTGATGGTGCGAAGGAACGTTTCGCCCGTGGAACACTGAAGTGTTCGGCTCGGAGGCGCGGGAACGTCAAAAGGTTTTGAAATGAGATTACAACTGAATTTAATGTCGAAAGCAAAAGTAATTGTTTGTTATATATTGGAAATTCCGTAGTGCACAAGTACAAGAAAACGAACGAGTGTTCCGCACAACAGTTGAAGATATTCTGAGCGTAATAATTTGAAGATGAGTCTCGGCGAGATCTCCGACGCGTCGGTGGATGGGGTTGGTTCATCTCTCCGGGGTGAACGCTGGCCAATCGTTGGTCGTCGTAGTAGCGTCGGTTCTCCTTCTCCAAGGGTTGTTGGCCACTCCCGTCTCCCTGGTCGAAGCGGGAAAAGCGCGTCCGTCCGGCTTGGCGCGCTCGGCGTCGATCGGCGGATCGGCGCCGACCGGAGCCTGTTGGTCACCACGTGTTGCCCACTTGAGTTGCGACTTTTCGGGCAAAAGTCACGTACACTCTTCGTTGGTGGTGCGTCTGTTGTTTGTCGAGTTGAGGACTCCTTGAATTGTCCTCATCCGGTGGTCCGCGAGTCTCGATGAGTTTCTCCAGCGTCGTAAAAGAGAGAGCCCTTCTCTCTGCGCACCTTACGTTCTCGTGTGACCATTTCTATCTTTAAAATATCTACTCGTTTTCTATCCTCAGCATCTATGTTTGAATTAATCTACGTTTCGCGCGATTCGCGGGGTTCGCGGGTTCGACTATCGACTGTTCATTCGATGTAAAGGCAACCGTACATCACAACGACGAGTGGGAGTGGCTGGGTAATGCCAAAGAATATACACGTAGATAGAAACGCAGAACCTATGCCTCCGCTGAAGACAAACTTTCTGCGACGCGCTCCGCCGCTTGGCGGTGCTGCGGTCGCTTGCTACACGGACAGGCTCGCACACATGAGGAGGCTTAGCGAATGAGATGGCAATGCGTCAAGCGAGGCTCCGCCCCTATATCGATCTGCGCAGAAGCGCGAGTAACGGAGTTATTTAAAGGCATACTTTTTAATCTTGAAACCCATAATTTGTTATTCGAGTCCCAGAACCTACTTTTTTTCAAATTGAATGAAGAAACTTCGCGAATTAGTCTTTCTATAAAATGTATGTTTTAAAATGTGTACTGCTCTTAATAAACAAATAATACACATTTTTTTTCTAAACTCCGTTTTCTCCGTTACGGCGACTGTAACAACAGGATTAATTATGCACATAATGAACTGAACGCTATACATAAGGGACATGCGGGCAAAACGGGACAGCATTTTTTTCTGTTCTAACTATTTTTGCGGGCAAAATGGGACAGATCCCCATTTCGTGAAAGTCGCGTCTATACGGCACAAATCAACGCATGTAAGCGGAATACAAAGATTTTTAACAATTTTGAGTGTTTTAAGCAAAGTGGCTTTTGAAAAGTCACTTTGAAAAATTTTTATTTTTATTTTTTTTTCTCGGAATAACCATTAAGGAGTATCACCGAGTAAAAAAATCACGAATTTCCGATTTTGGGGGTCTGTTCCATTTTGCCCGCACTTTTTTTTGTCGACGCTCAAAATTGATGGTTGGAATCGAATTTTTGGATCAAAAGCAATCGAAGTACACCTTTGTTTTCGTCATAAAACCATTTTTCGATTATGCGCCCCGTTTTGCGCGCATCTCCCTTATATACCCACTCTCAGCAAATTTTAGATCGCGCTTTGCTAAAAAGTGAATTTTTAAGTTTGTATCTATTTATGCAATGGAATAGAAGCACGTGAGAAGATAAGCGCGAGCTAAAATTACTCAATGGAAACCACGGGAAGGTGGTGGGTGTTTTCCATCGGGACTACGCCCACCGAAAAACGCGTCGCGCGGATCGAGCGGTGTTACAGTGAGGATCGGATGCCCCTGCAAATGAGCTTTTATTGCCGGATCTGCTGTCTTCAGTTTTTTTAAATCACACTCCCACATTTCGTGGAGAGTGTAGCCAGACGCACTGATCCGTTCAGAAGTCGTGATCGTTTTTGTCAAACGGTCGTTCATCGAGCCACCGTGCCACTATTTCCGCGCGTCGCGACGTCTGTGTAGCACCTGTCGCACCCGTGGAAGAAACATCCGCGGAATTGTAGCGCGACTTTACCGTGTTCCTTTGACTCGAAAAAACCGTCTAAACGCGTACCGTCTATGGTGCGGTGTTCCCGACCACGCCCCGCATGCAAAATTTCGGTGTTAAATACTCGCTCACACCACAGCAGCCACTCGATCCCTACCTCAGACTGGTTATCTGCACGCCGATACCCGTTCATAGGAAGTACACTTATTGTGTCGGCCTCTAGAAATTTCCTGCGGCACACTTGATTGCACGCAGACGCAATTGTCGTTGCCTCGGTAAAAGGACACACCTCACCTGACTCCAGAAAAATCTGTCGAAAGGCGGCATAGGCTCTGCGGAGAATGCTAACGTCACTTCTACAGTACTCGACCAGCTCCTTTGCAAAGTCAAAAGTTTGACCAGCAGCCGTGGCAGTGTCATACCACTGCAAAAATTCTGCACGATTCATGATAATTTTGATTTTCGATTGTATTGAAAAGATGCGGGAAAGTGCCTTTGAAAATGCTAGATCCTAAGCCAAAGGCTTGTGGGAGAGCGCTGAGCGGCATATGAAAGTAATTCAAACTATCTATGAATTTTACCGTGCCTGTCTGCATCGACATGATGCTTGTGCCGTTCATGATGAACGTCGGCGGGACCCTGCATTTTTCTGCGACAAGGTAGCGAAGAATAAACTGCGCGTCGAAGCCTTTAGCGTTGTGTGCTATACACACTACCTGGCTGACTGTCTCACTCTCCAGACCCATAACGTAATCTACGAATTCAGCTACTGGCCTACCGCTGAAAATTTGTTCGCTGCTGGCTCCACCGCAGAGCGTGCACGCCTCATTATCTTTTTCGGCCCGTATACAAGCTGAACACCGCTGCTGACTTACGCACAAGTTAACTTCGTGTAAAAATTCGTTTTCTATACCCTCACGTTTTGACTCTTGCCGCGTTTCGAAATCGTAAAATATGAATATTTCACGTTTCTTGCTCTCGGAACGCTTCTTCGCCGGCGCAATGAAGCACTGGTGGTTATCGCGACGCTTCGTTTTGCAGATCCTACAGTAATAAGTACCACAGACATGATCGCGCTCGTAATGCCTATAGACGAGTTTAAGCATTTTCCGCATACCTTAAAGCTACCGCACAGGGTTGACTTCGGTCCGTGTGAGCCAAGGCTCTTGTGGTGCCGATAACAGTCAACCCCGCGGAAGTAACGCCCGCAATCGTCGCACTTGACTTTTGCGAGAGTTTCGTCACATGGCGGTAGCTTTGTGCAGTGTGCACACATAGCGGTGCAGCTGTGCGCAACCGTATCATTGTATGCTTTTCCACACGGTGCGCAGAAAAACTTAAACCCCGCAGCGGCGGTGAGGTCTTTTATCAAATTAAAGTGAGCCGTTTCTCGATAGTGCAATAAATTTACGCGGTGCACAATCTCAGCAGCGGCGTTCAAGACTACGTTCGACCCGTCAAAAATTGGAGGTACCCCGCTACCAAATGACTCGAATTCGAAGACCCTGAGGCAAACTTCAGACTGCGCAAAGAACTCTTGAAAAGCCTGAATCTCGGATAGGCTGCAACCCTCCTCGGGAATTTCTACGCCGCTAGACCTTATCAATTCCCTGGCTGCCTGAAGCTGAGTGGCCGAATTGCCGCGGGAGAAATTTTCCAGCGATTTTGGAGCTCGCCCTATCGAAGCTCTCCGCGCTCGGAGTATACTATCCCTACTGCTATTGCTCGCGGAAGACACCGATTGTCTGTATTTGCAATAAAGCAGATGGATGTTTTTGAAAGATCATCCTTTGCTAAAGCTTTTGAACCCTTACCCGCGACGGGCATCTCAACTACCGTTGCCACAATGTGGAACGAACTATCTACGCGAAAACCAGCGGCGCTCTGCGAGACCGAGGTTATCAAACTACACAAGTCCTGCAGCGTGAACTGATGCACGTAACGGAACGACAAACCGGCGGGCCCTTTGCAAAACGCGTCGGAGTAAAACTCTACACCGATTTTATCGGTTGGCTGGCAAGCACTCACGATCATCACAAACAAATAATCGAGAGGAATGTCGAGTCTTTAAATCGAGATGAATTTTGGGACCAGTCGCTATGTCCAGAGTGCAACCCTTCCCGAGATACGCTCGCCTATGTTCGCAGGGGTGAATTTTTCCGGATAAGGGTTATAGCGGCAAAATCGTTTGCCTCGAGAATGTCGAGCCTTTAAATCGAGATCAATTTTGGGACCATTTGCGATACCCTAGGTGCATTGCTTCCCGAGGTACGCGAGTTAATGTCCTCGGGGGTGAGTTTTTCTGAATAAGGGTTGGAGCGGAAAAATCGAGTTCGGATCATCCCCTAGAGTAACGCGGGGGTCTAAAATTAACGTAATTATTTTTGGTAAAGTCGAGTGAATCTTGATAGCGGTAAGCGGCGGTAGCAGTCCCCACTTCTATCCCCACTCCTGCCCCCACTCCAATCGCCAATAAGAGTGGGAGCCGCACCGTATAATATTATCAGCGTAATGCGGGACTTGGCATCAGTCGGTTTACATCTGTCGTCCTATTCGCTGAGGTACAATTTCTACGGCATACTATAAGATTTTTGCTTCCTCATAGAGGATGCTTGGTTTTCATGAAATTTTTTTTTCGAGATTTTCATGTCAGTATGCTTAGAATATATGTATGTGTGCCTGGCTGTGTGTGTGTGTGTGTGTGTGCGTGTGCGTGTGCGTGTGCGTGTGCGTGTGCGTGTGCGTGTGCGTGTGCGTGTGCGTGTGCGTGTGCGTGTGCGTGTGCGTGTGCGTGTGCGTGTGCGTGTGCGTGTGCGTGTGCGTGTGCGTGTGCGTGTGCGTGTGCGTGTGCGTGTGCGTGTGCGTGTGCGTGTGCGTGTGCGTGTGCGTGTGCGTGTGCGTGTGCGTGTGCGTGTGCGTGTGCGTGTGCGTGTGCGTGTGCGTGTGCGTGTGCGTGTGCGTGTGCGTGTGCGTGTGCGTGTGCGTGTAGCCAGACGCACTGATCCGTTCAGAAGTCGTGATCGTTTTTGTCAAACGGTCGTTCATCGAGCCACCGTGCCACTATTTCCGCGCGTCGCGACGTCTGTGTAGCACCTGTCGCACCCGTGGAAGAAACATCCGCGGAATTGTAGCGCGACTTTACCGTGTTCCTTTGACTCGAAAAAACCGTCTAAACGCGTACCGTCTATGGTGCGGTGTTCCCGACCACGCCCCGCATTCAAAATTTCGGTGTTAAATACTCGCTCACACCACAGCAGCCACTCGATCCCTACCTCAGACTGGTTATCTGCACGCCGATACCCGTTCATAGGAAGTACACTTATTGTGTCGGCCTCTAGAAATTTCCTGCGGCACACTTGATTGCACGCAGACGCAATTGTCGTTGCCTCGGTAAAAGGACACACCTCACCTGACTCCAGAAAAATCTGTCGAAAGGCGGCATAGGCTCTGCGGAGAATGCTAACGTCACTTCTACAGTGCGTGTGCGTGTGCGTGTGCGTGTGCGTGTGCGTGTGCGTGTGCGTGTGCGTGTGCGTGTGCGTGTGCGTGTGCGTGTGCGTGTGCGTGTGCGTGTGCGTGCGTGCGTGCGTGCGTGCGTGCGTGCGTGCGTGCGTGCG
This sequence comes from Pimpla rufipes, assembly GCA_963932165.1. Classification (NCBI taxonomy): domain Eukaryota; kingdom Metazoa; phylum Arthropoda; class Insecta; order Hymenoptera; family Ichneumonidae; genus Pimpla; species Pimpla rufipes. The sequence goes on along the minus strand of OZ010631.1, from coordinate 8,646,081 downwards.
TGCGTGCGTGCGTGCGTGCGTGCGTGCGTGCGTGCGTGCGTGCGTGCGTGCGTGCGTGCGTGCGTGCGTGCGTGCGTGCGTGCGTGCGTGCGTGCGTGCGTGCGTGCGTGCGTGCGTGCGCGATCGAACGATCGGGCTTAAATTTGGCTCGCAAGTACAGTAGTTGTCCCCCTTTAAATGTTGCGATTATTAAAAACATATGTATAGTAATTAAGATTTTATGGAATTTTTAATTTGTTGAAAAACGTGCGTGGTCGCTCTGACTTTCGTAATAGGTCGGCTTTGTGAAAAAGGGAAATTACTGAGGAAGCAATGTGCAAAGTTCCACTTTGCAACTTTTGTTAATGGTATTATGTTTTTATTAATTAATTCATTCATTTATCCTTTTAAGATATCAACTTCTTATTAATTTTTTTCCTGTGTTCCATCGTCATTTCGATCGGCAAGTGAATCTAGCCGCGCTGTGAGCAGACATGCGTTTGTTTTATCGATTTTTTTTCAAACCTGTATGTGTTAATCGCTGTAAGCTCAATGTTTTTTGCACATGAAAGTTTATCACTCCATAGCGCTTGGAGTCGGCGTTCTTACTTGTTTCACACGATTTCCTTTTTTTCCGATTTTCATATTTATGCATTCAGAAATTCAAAGAACTAATACGAAGAACGCGTGTTTACAGATTACTTCTATCAATTTCGAGCCGTTGGGATTGTTACTGTACGAAAAGTAAGTATCATCGATTGAATTAATTAATCAATATCATTATAACCCTAAAGGCCTCAATCCTAATGAATTGTTCGTTTCAGTGAGGAAGGCAGATTCGCCAAATTTGCATAATTGTAAGTACTCTGTTTTACGTGACTAGTTACAATACCACGCGCGATCCCCAAAGCTACAGCAACGCATTTTCTTGTATTTTCCTTGATCTATCTGTTTGTTTACTTGATGGTGTATTCTCGATGTTACACATTCACGGTATACACTTCCTATTCTATTCTATCTCTGAGCACTTTTCACAACTAACGCCTGGTTTCTTGTTTACAGACGTGATCACGCAGCGGGTTGACGGAGTCGTCAAATGTGAGTATTTTTTAGATTCAAAGGTCATTGAATCGGATTTCAATCATTGAAAGGGATTCATTGAAAGGTCGTTGAAAGGGATTCATTGTTTTTATTTTCTCACTTGTCGTTATCGTTCTAATTTTTCCAGCCATATCCTATAAATCATCATCGCTGTTCGTACAGCCACTACGCCGCCACTTGATGGCTGGGAGAGATCGGCGTTATACGTCTTTTATGTCCGCAATCTCCCCTATTGCCCGAGGATACTCGTATACTCCGACGAAGCCGGAGAAAAGCACGAGTACTCTTGACTTTATCGTATCAAACACAAAAAATAAATGTCGTATCTAAGTTACTAGCTGGTAATTTTTTCTTATTTCAGTAAAATCGAGGTTCATTGCCACGAGACAGTGGTTCATCTCACCGATTTTTCGTCAGCAAACGTATTTTCACAGCGGAAACCGAACCAGCCTGCCTGTTTGAGCTTTGAAAAATATGTAAGTATTCACATTCTACTCTCACACAGGAAACGGAAGTCCCTATTAAAATTAATATTTCTATCATAAATGATCGTATTTTAGTTCTCCCAATTCGGAAAGCAATCGCTTCGATCGACGGTGAGAGTTGTGGCCGCTCTCGATAGCGATTCTTTTAAAGTAGTAGCCGCATCGGTGAAACGAATTGTCGGCAGCAGCGTCAATCCCGCTCCACAGTTGGTGGTATTGACCTGCAAGCCGAAGAGCGTAACAAAATTGACATCGTGAGTACATTTATTAATTTACCTCGGCGTTACCCTCGTATCGAATCGACCGATTGAACGGAGCCGAATGTCGCCGTATTGCTCCGAGCCCCTCTCGCGCCTATGCGCGACAAACCAACTTTCTTTACTTAAATTTTATGTGTTACATGTCAAGGGTTGTGGATTTCTTCGAGAAGCTCGGCGCCGACTTAATATGTAATGTCGATAAGGATCAAGAAAATAAGTATCAAGTGGTTCGTTGGTCGTTATTCCTTGCCCTTTCTTCCAGCCTCCTTGGCTTTTGACCATTCTTTAATACGATCCCGTCTATTTCAGAGATGAGCAAGAGGTTGCTCCGTCGGCTCCGAAAAGTACCGGCCATGTCGATAAGGATCAAGAAAATAAGTAAGTATCAAGTGGTTCGTTGGTCGTTATTCCTTGCCCTTTCTTCCAGCCTCCTTGGCTTTTGACCATTCTTTAATACGATCCCGTCTATTTCAGAGATGAGCAAGAGGTTGCTCCGCCGGCTCCGAAACGTACCGGCCATGTCCCATCGGAGGCCGAGGATGAAGAACCGTACGTATTAACAATTTGAAATCATGTACATTGAAATGCCATAAAAATATTTCGACAAACCAACGTTCTTTACTTAAATTTTATGTGTTCGTTTAATCCGTAAGTATCAAGTGGTTCGTTGGTCGTTATTTCTTTTGAAATCAGTTTCTCAAATTGTTATCAATTACCGAGAATTGAATGGCATAGCATATGGGGCAACTCCCAAGAAATTGGAGGTGGCCCAGTTGGTTGGGAATGCCCCATATGTGACATAAGAGTTCTTTGTTTTTTTGCTGACTTGGCCCTCCGAATAACATAACTGCCGTACTGAAACTGAATACAATATAATTAATGCTGTAGACCAAGTATCAGCAAGGGTTCTATAGAGATGGATTTATGGTAGGTTACCTCGAAGGCTTAAATACCTGAAATCGTAATAAATGGGATGACTAATTGTTTCATTACAGCTCTCCAGTGTCTCGATTTGACGATTGTCAAAATATTTCCCGCGAGCCAATGCCGTCCATTTTGTGAGTCATATTTTATTTCCGTATTCGGGCAGATTCCAGAATGTAATTCCACTTATTGAAATAAATAAATCTTACATGTTCAGGACGGAAGTATCTGAGGCCGCCTGCATCGATGTGACGGAACAATCGAAGGAACAGTTCGGTCGATTTCTATCGGTGCCGAAAGATCGTCATCAGGCCAGGTATTGTATCTTTTTCATTGATTGGTACTCGATATTAATTTTAACTTATAGTTGAGAACAATCTCTTTCCACAGTTTCCAGCGCGAACGGGAGCATCGCAATGCGGCCAGGTCGACTCCAGTGAGTAACATTGACAAGTCTTATAAAAATACAGTCCATTGAGCCTGCAAGCTAAAAACACGTTTACCCTTTGTTTTTTCTTTGTGGCTTCATCTTGTCACATCTCAGATGCAAGACAACTCAAAACAGCGGCGAGCTAACGGCGACCCGTTCGTCACAATTACCGTATGTTATCACGAGACAATGTTTTGGGAAATTATCCGTCGAGGAGATAGAATTGAATTTGGGAAATACATACTTTGACAATTTAAATTTTCCGCCTTTTTTGTAGCCAACGAATCGGGCGGAATTATTTCCGAATATGGGGGAGATGGGCGAGTGGTCGCCAGAAGTGCGTATGCTGGCGCGTTCACTGAAATGGAAGGATATCGGAGACATATCTGAAAAAAACTTGGTGGTGGACGACGTGGTGAATTTTTTTATGGAGATCGAAGCGGCGTCCCTCCGAAATATAAATATTCAGCTTCACGTCGTGCCGTTTGTGATTTTATCGACATTGACGGCCGTCAATGTAAGCGGCTCAGAGCTCGTCAAGCTCAATATAGATCGACTGCGAGAGGTGCACCGGAGACATGCACTATTCTATATGTGTGGGGGCACAAGCAAGTACGTATTTCATACAATGCAAAATTGCGGCGCCGCTCCGGCCTCTGCAAAATTATAATTTGCATTAATCTGCTCTTATAATTCCAGCCACTTCACGGGTTACCTGTTTTGAAAAGACGGCGACAAAACGTGAGTATTAAAAATGAGCATGACATCACGGAAGAAAGTCTAAACTTTGCATGCAGGTGTGTGAAAAAAATGTATTAATGTGCGTTCATTTTGTTTTTCAGAAACTGCGCAATCTATGATAGTCTGGAGCATCACCTAATGTCTCACGTGCGATGCATAATAGAGGAAAACTTGAGGAGCGCCATCCCCAATCTCGGAACGATACAAGTGATTTTATATAAAAATCACAAGATTTCATCCCCCGGTAAGGGTGCGTTCCGGGGGTCGCAGCGAGTTCCCGATTTTTCGTCAGGTCTTTATAGTCGAAACAAACAACAATCCGAAATAAAAATGAATGGGATGTCGAAAGTTGATTTTTTATAAAAATAACAATTTCACCCCCCCGGTAAGGGTGCCTAAATATATTTTTTGTGCGAATATTTAGGATCGATAAAATAATTTTTTTTTTTCAATTTTCGTTGCATTCCAACGATGCAAACTTCAACATCATATGTCCTCGGGGGTGAGTTTTTCCGGATAAAGGGTTGGAGCGGAAAAATCGTTCGTGTGAGGAATGTCGATTCTTTAAATCGATATGAATTTTGGGACCAGTCGCTATGTCGAGATTTTTATGTCAGTATGCTTAGAATATATGTATGTGTGTGTGTGTGTGTGTGTGCGTGCGTGCGTGCGTGCGTGCGTGCGTGCGTGCGTGCGTGCGTGCGTGCGTGCGTGCGTGCGTGCGTGCGTGCGTGCGTGCGTGCGTGCGTGCGTGTGTGTGTGTGTGTGTGTGTGTGTGTGTGTGGGGGGCCTCGAAAATTCAGTCGCCTCTCACTCAGTAACCGTTCGAACGATCGGGCTTAAATTTGGCTCGCAAGTAGAGTAGTTGTCCCCCTTTAAATGTTGCGATTATTAAAAAAATATGTATAGTAATTAAGATTTTATGGAATTTTTAATTTGTTGAAAAACGGGCGTGGTCGCTCTGACTTTCGTAAAAGGTAGGAAAGCAGGAATGGGAAGGTTGGGATCGGGATTATAGCAAATAAAAAAAAGTAAAAGAGAAGGGTAAGCAAGAATAAAGTTCATGCAACCGTGCAGTTTCAATGAATATCTGATGTGAAATACTCGAAAAGGAAGCTTCCTGTATTAGAAAAATAAAAAATAAAAAAATGGAAAGTACCTAGCTGAAAAACATTACGACCGAAACCTGTGCATTACTCATTGATGAGTGATTTTCAGCAATTTCCGACTCGGCTTCGGCGCCGCGGGGTCTGCCGGCCTTTTCGATTTTACGCGATCGCGCACGTCATGCGACATCCACTTCAAGCGATTGAATACGTTCACCCGGACCAACAATTTAATTATCAACTCGCGGTGGATTGCGCATTCACCGTTGACGGCCCAAAAGTCGAACGATGGCTTTGCTGATGCACGATTCGAGATTCTTAGCTAGATTTTTGCTGTGACAGCCGCAAGTGAACTAAGAATCGAAAACTCTATACGCGGTAAGCCTCACTTTGTGACACTAGTCCGAAGGAACTTGCAAATTGCCCATCTCGTGATTTTCGTGGTTTCGAAATGCCCTCCAAAAGATCGGGAGATCGTTCGTTTCCTCAAAATATTGATGACCTCTAGTTAAGCTGTGCTCGCAGGCTTTACAATCAAATTGGAGCAGATACTTGTGCGCGAGATAACCCGTGACACATCTAATTGAGCACTCCTCGAGAGAGGTTACTTCGAAATTGTGACTCGACTCTTCATCGTTCTCGTTCTCGTTCTCGCCTTCTTCGACATCCGAGTCGTCAATTGACTCATCGAGCGAAATCCCCACGTTTTCGTTCACGTTTTGTACTTCGCCAACACTCGGGTTTTTTTGCGCTAAATTTATCTCGACCGAGAGAAGAGCGGTCGTATCATCGGGTTCGCAGTTCGTACTCGCTGACGGTTTCATGAGATTGGCCGTCATCGAGTACTGCAAACTTCGACGGAGGGCCATCGCCGTGGGATTGTCATTGAGACCGGAACGGTAACGCAAGATGGCGACAAGGTTCTCCAGCGTGTCTTGATTCAAGCGCGAAGTTATCAAATACAAACACCTGTCTTTTTTCAGTTCGTCCCAAAACAAAAGAACGGATCGGACAATCAGTCTCATGCCTTCGAAACACGGGGGCGAAAGTCCGCTGGACACAGTCCCCTTTTCGAGCCACGAAAGGCTGTCTCGAAGGTATTGCTCGACCTGGGGTTGGAGAAAAGAAAGAGCTCGCTTGAGAGGGTTCGAATCTGAGGAAGCACGACTCTTGAGACAATCAAACAGGTCGTTAATTCGGGATGCTTCAGGTCACCCGTGAGTTTACCCGTGTTTATCGCCGCCGAAACCGAGTGACTGAAGACCTGAGTCGCGGTACTGACCGTCATTTTCTGAAAACTGTTCGGACTTACGTGACGGTCAGTGAGTTTTGGAGCGGCTTTGCACGACCGGTTGTGCTCGACATCGCGGAGCTCGCGTATGACTCCCCACGAGATGTTCTCTCCGTCGATTACGAAGTCTCGGTTTATCAAATTGTTGCTCATACACTTTATTAAGGGGGGCACGTCAAAGCCGAAGAAGATCTGGTGGCCTCGGTGTTCGATGAAGGGTTTCTGTTCGGTTACTCCTAACGAAGAGACAGCCGTTCGATTACTTGAACCTTGATCGCACACCATGAATTTAACGTCAAGCCCGGTAGAAAAAACAGCGTCTAATACTGCCAGCAAAATTTTCGTGAGGTCGGCGTGCCGGACGTTCCCATTCGAGACGACGTACGCTACAGGCTGCTTCCACGTGAATCTTAAACCGCGCAACAGAAATATGAGGGCGCTGTTAGCCCACTGGTTAGTTCGACCGAGTTCACCGAGGTCTTGGAATCCTTCAACCACATCAGCCTTCTGATTATATTCGAGCAAGCGATTCATCGAAATTTCGTCCCACATGAGAACACACTGGCGTTCCTCTTTCGTCATCGTTTGAGCTTTTAACGTAAGCGCTTCGATTACAGTCGCGTTGATCACCGGGGATACATTGAGCTCGTTTATCCATTTACGAATCAATGCGACGCACAGCAAAGCAAACTTCTGGTTGTCTCTCAATAAAATGTACGCCTTCGGGGATCTGTAGAACAACGATAACACAAATTGTTTTTCCTCCTCCGACCATTTTTTATGTTTGACGTGATTGAGCTGCATGTGAACGAAAGCCAATTGACTTTCGTTTAAATTCTCGCATACAGCTTTCGCGAATTTGACGTGGTGAGCGACCATTTCTGAAGCAGCTTCTAGCCGTTTGATTTTTTTGTTCTTGACCTTTAGTGGCGAGCGCAACGCGTTCACTAAACGTTTAAATTTGCGTTCTTTAGGGGTGGACTGCGGAGTGTTTCTGCGCGAGAGTGGTTCGCGGGGTGACGTGTGCGCGGAATTAGGGTCCGTCGAATTAGGGCAGTTAGCAGCGCGGTCGCGAGATGCGGAAGGTGAAATACTCTCGGAAGTGAGATTCTCAATTGTATTCTCGGAAGTGAGATTCTCAATTGTATTCTCGGAAGTGAGATTCTCAATTGAATTCTCGGAAGTGAAATTCTCAATTGTATTCTCGGAAGTGAGATTCTCAATTGTATTCTCGGAAGTGAGATTCTCAATTGTATTCTCGGAAGTGAGATTATCAATTGTATTCTCGGAAGTGAGATTATCAATCGGTATCGGTGACGTTGGCAGAGCCGGCGGACAGCAGTCAGATGCCGAAACCGCGGGTTGTACCGATGTGATTTGACGACAACATTCTGGAGGGACGGAGGGATTCGGATCTTCCGCCGACGCGAGACTTGACCTTGAGGTCGATACGATTCTGACGGGTGGAACGATCGATGAAATCGAGACGATCCTAATATCAGCGCGAGTAGGAGGCGCGATCGCGGCGTCGTACGATCAGCTGTTATTTGAAGCTGCGAGGAGGGTGGGCGGGACGACAAGAGACCGTAATTGGCGAGAACGTAATTATTTATCGCGTGATTTCGCATACAACTATTAACGCGTGCACGCGTTTCACCTACACCAATAGGTAATGCACGAGCTTTTATCGTGCGCTTACCATTCCTTCCATACGCAACAAAATCGCAGTCGGCGATGTGCTCGGAACAAACTCTTGCAGCATTCACTTGCTCGTTCGAAAGCTCGTTCGCGTCATTCCCTGTTCGTGCAATCCATTCCAAGCGCCTGTGAGTAAGGGTTAAAGATAGGAAAATGCTTGGAATGAAAGGATACGATAATGAGCCCGTTTTGTTTTCTGCCAAAAATTTATCGTATTTAATAATTTTTGTACTGTGATTAATAACAACGAATAAAGGTCTAAAATTTACAAATTTTGTTTTGTTAATTTTAAGATAACAAAATAGTTTACCAGACTCAAACTTTTTCGATAAGGACAAGAACCTTTACTATATTTATTTTTGTTGTTATTGTAAAATAAAAAGAATTTTTTTGTAATTAATTGTGGACCAAAACTTTATTAATTCGGCAGATTAATCGTTGGGCTGACGGGAGTTAAGAAACCAGGCACACAATTTATTCTGTGTATCCATTCGTACAACATATGTATAAACGCTCGAGTATGTTTTATCCACCTGTCGTACGTAAATACACACTCATCACACATGCTGAAATATTAGTGCTATTAAAACGGTTAAAGAAAATAAAAACAGTGAAAGAAGCGGATACGAAGCTGGGTAACGAAAGGCTGCTCCGCCCGTACGCTAGATCTCGGAATTTTCAACGAGTACAACATTGTTTCGAGGATAATGGTGGGACGTCGACTAAACATGACTTACGTCTGTTCATTCTGGGGAAAACGTGGAAGGACAGGGCAGGGTTCGTCCGCTTCGAATGCTTGCATCCTTCGTAGATACACACGTTCCTGGTGGGCATGATGCTGACTCTTTCCGTAATTGCGGGAATCAATCCTTTTAATGCGGAAGCACAGCGTACGTCACTTACTCGGGCCGTAGCCCCCCGCCAAGACCCCGCGCCGGTGCTGTCGTGTTATCAGTGTGCGTAGACTTAAGTTATTCTTTCGTTTTTGTGAAAAATGTATTTATATGTGCCAAAATTTTCTATTGGGTCATCCGACCAGTCAATTAATGTTTTCCATAAGAGCACGTGCAAAAAATATGCAAAAATATAAGTCACAGCGGTTGTGCAATTGTGTTGAAAACAAATACGCAAGAAAAGCCGTAGCACCGAAAATTCTATAATGACAAGTAAACACAACTTCACACACCTTTTGTAGTATTTTATGTTACAGATCTTTACGAGAACAGTGATGGTCGTAGTCTTTAAGGCATGGTGTCATCGCTGCGAATCCGAAAGTTTTTGAGTTCGAGTCTTGGACGATAATTTTTGTTGTTTTCGATTTAATTTTTTTTTATATGTAGCAGATAATCTCTATAGAGTGAATCGACCATGGTGAATTATGCACGCAACACATGGTTGATTCATCTTATAGAGATTATCTGGTACATAAAACAAAAAAAAATCGAAAGAAAGTTATCGTCCGAGACTCAAACTCAAAAACCTCCGGATTCGCAGCGATAACACCATGCCTTAAAAACTACGACCATCACTGCTCTCGTAAAGATCTATAATATAAAATACTACAAAAGTTGTGAAGCTGTATTTACTTGTCACTACAGATTTTTCAGTTCTATTGCCTTTTTTGCGTATTTGTTTTCAACACAATGTTTTTGCGGCGAGCATACGTGTGAGCAAAGTATATGCCCGCATATTACGTTCATATTCTTTGGTGCGAGTGAAAACGCAACAGTACCCCAGTGTACTGCTGACACGCGAGCGCAAGAGAACGCAACAGTACCCCAGTGTACTGCTGACACGCGAGCGCAAGAGAACGCAACAGTACCCCAGTGTACTGCTGCCATGCGAGCGAGAGAACGCAACAGTACCCCAGTATACTACTGCCATGCGAGCAAGAGAGAACGCAACAGTACCCCACTGGAGAGCGAGAGAGACCGTAGGGGGCGGGGCCTCACCTCACTGCTCCCCCTCTTCTCGTATCTGTGAGCAACACAAGCATACAGCGACTGCGGCGCCTCTAGCCACTGGGGTACTAACTAACGCTTGGTACCCCAGTTCGCGCGCCTCACCAAACCCATAGGATCTGTCCTACTATATCCGTCTATATTCTTTGGTAACGCCCATCATGTTTCTCATTTCTTTCGCGCTCTCCGCTCAGGACCATTAAAGTGCTGGAAACACTGATTCTGCAGCAACGATGAAATGTTAGTTAATTAAAAATGTTTTTTTTTATTAAGCAATTTCTTGTTTACTGATTTATTAACATCTATAACAGTATTGTATAAAATTAATTTACTACATATCTTATTGCTTATACAAATTTTTTAATTGTAATGTTAAATTTTTATTTGTAAGTTGTTAAAAAAGTTGCTGTTGGTACTGTAGTGGCTTTTCCCAAATTTTCAAAACCGAACCAGCCTTCACAAACCGGTAAGGTCCGACGAGCCCGCCCCTTTATTTTAATGGACGCCAGGCGCTTTCGCGCCGGGAAGAACTCGCGTGTGGAACGGGCCAAGCTGCTTCGCCAGGCCAACCGCAGCCGCCAAGATGTGTACAGTGGCGAGATAATTGAGCTGGCGATCTCGGGATGGGTGAACAATAAATGATGACTCACGATGAAAGCCAACCTGCGGGAATTTACAAGATAATTTATTCAAATTTATAACAGGCAAAAAGTACTGGTGCGTTAATATTCCCGCAACTTTGATTGATCAAACAGAATAAAAGTCAATTCAAATATCTCTCATAATTCCGTTGTTCGGCGGAAAAACACGTTCGACCTCGCAAGGTCGCGAGCTATTGCACGCGCTGCGGTCCTCGCCACACACACGCGTACACAATCACACTCGCGGCGAGACGGGAGACGATCGCAAAAATGTATTAATAAATGGACGAAAAATACAATAACAATGAATAATATATTAACGTTTACTGGCAACGCGCACCGTCCCCGTCTTCGCACAATGACTCTACCATTTACGTCAGGATACGCAACAAATTAATTCGCGTCGTGGCGGCCGAGTTTCCGCGACTATTCGACCGTTCGCGTAGCCGATCTCGCGCGCGAGAATCCTCGCAGGTCCGCCTGGACGAGCGGGCCTCCCCGGCTGCACCCCGCGCTGTCATTGTTTTCCGAGTTTTCATCGCGCGGAGGCCTCGTGGGCACATCGCGGAGAATTAGCGCTCGTGCGCGAAGGTAACAGCGCCAAGGGTCGCTCGCGAGAGCCCCGTCGACACGGCCATCGTGCAAAAGGCGGCGAGAACGCTGCGTTGCATCTACTACGGTCAGAAGGACCCGAAAAAATGTACAACAGGGACAAAAACAAAGAAATTATGGACTGACGCAGCGCGGCAAGGCTCACCCGTCGTCCCGTTTCCTCGATTACGTCCGTGGGAGGTGTTTCGCCAAGACCTATCTTTCGTACTGCTGTCGTTTCTCGAGGACGCTCGCCGGTGTCGCACGCTCGCTCGCTCAGCTGTCCGCTCGACGGCTCCTCCGGAAGTGTCTCGAGGTCCCGCTCGCTCGCGCACTCGAGCAAGTGATCCCCTTTCCGTCGTATTGCGCTGGTAGGCTGGCAGGCGGCCAACTCTGACCTGCCGGGCAGCAGTTCGATCTCCCCACGTAGATCGCTCGCTCCGCAGTTGACGGTCGTGGCGCGAAAGACGGGCGGCTGCAGTCTTTGAGGCAGCGGCGGCGGCGGAAGGTTTGAAAGGCGCCGAGCGATCAGCGGCGCAGCGACCAGGCGACGGCGGCGCCCCATCGTCGCTTCTCCCCCTCCCGCGCAGACACGTCCACCTGAGTTCGCCCCAACGGCGGCGTTAGCGCTCGGCGAAAAAGTGCATAATACAAAACAAACAAAACGAATATTAATAAAATAAACCTTAACGTAATCTATTGCCCTCTGGATCGGTCGTGAAGTCGTCGAGCGGATGAGCCGAGCGGCGGTTTGGCAGCACGGAATTTTCCCGTGCTACTGTACGTACCGTTTACGAATGAAGTTGCGGTATAACATAAGTCTTTGACTCTCCGGAACCGACATCAGTTTTCAGCGATACCATTTTCGAGACAACTTTCTGGAGAGGAAACTTTCTGATTTGAATCTCTGCGACCCTCCACACTCTCAATGACTCTGCGTTGCTGGGATAATCAAAGATTGGTTTTTCCGACTTGACAATAGTTCCAGAAATTTGTACATCGTTTGCTGTTGAGTTTGGTCGAACGTACAAAGTCTCAATACGTAATACTGACCCACATTCAAGCAAAACGGTATTGTCCGGTAACTTTGTAGTGAGAACCACTTCTTTGTATCGCACGCTCTTGATAAATATATTTTCTGCTAAGTTCGGGCGTTTCTCGGACAAGATAGTGACAGCAGGAGGTATTGTCACTTTCTCTTCATTAGCGAAAAATCCCTCGCGAAGTCGACGGCATAATTGTGATAATGGTTGATTACCACTACGGAGTAAATTTTTCATCTTTCCGAGAGCATTTTCAAATGGAAAGGCCGTAATTTTGCTTAAACTGCACGGCATATTCTTAACATCATCTGCCATATGTACTAGACCGTGCATGCTAAGTATATGGCGCTGAATTCCATAATATTTATCAGAAACTGAGACAAGTTTTCTCAGATAAGCTTTTTGCAGGCTACCGTGATGGAATTTCTACTCGGGCTACTGCCCTCACTCGAATCGCCGAATAATCGGACGAGAGCCTATTTTTACCGGTAACTCGTGACGTATCCGCACGAGCGCTTCTCTTGACGTTTAGCGCGAGAGCGGGCGATTACGCAACTTAAATCGAAGGGCACGAGGGCTGCTCCACCCTCTGCCCAAACACAAAAATCCATCCGCTCTCTAGCGCAGTACATTTTCCGCCTCTTAGGGCGCCGTATTTTCACAGAACTTTCGCTGCACCGCACGAACAGTCGCCGGTACACTCTCCTCGGCTGGGATGCTCGGTTCGTTAAACTCTCGTCCCTGCAACTGAGTCGAGTGATCGACCCGCAACTGCACCAAATCGCGAAAACGACTAAACCGTCAACGTAACGAAATCGACTGAAAGAAAAGAAAACGTGGCGACACGATTAGTGACAGCCACGGAACTTTAACAATATAAAAAAACAAATGTATAACCGGTAACGAAATCTTATGACCGTGACTCCAAAAAATCACGTCACACATTATAGCCGGGTTTCTCGAGTTTAGCTGAAATTATTCTCTGCCGGATGCAACTTGAGAACAGTATAGGTAAAAAGTCGATATTAAAAAAAATCTGAGGCCGATTGTCGTGATGTTCGGTCCGGAGCAGAAACATTTACAGCAACGAAAATACATTACTTTTAATGTTCCTTAATAAATCGCGATAATAATGACACGAAAATAAATATACAACAAATTATTAAGTTGATACGAAACTTCCCTGGGGTTTTCAGGCGATTCTTTCACTTTATTGTATAATGCTTCTCGGAATAAGGCTTTCTCCCTTGCAAAGAAATCATCGCACTGCTCTTTGTGGGCGTTAGTTGCTGAGAGCACGCCCTCGTTATCAAGTTTTCCTATGCCCTTGCACTCAATCTCCGGATTACCACGATTCTTGCAAACAAAACACCTATGAACAAGATAACAAGAAAAGTAAAAACGCAAGCAAACCGAACTCCCAAACCGAACGATTTTACACTCATTTATAACGTTACGACATTGAAAAAGAGCATACGTAGTCTTGTCGTTGTCTTTATTGACGTATAACCAACGTCGATGATAAATGTGGCCATCACAATATATCACATCCGAAATTTTGTAAGGTTTACTGGGTTTGCCTCGAGGATTTTTCGCTTCACTGAACATATTGTTCCCGTTAGATCGAGGCTGCACTTTAACATTAACGGTTCTCGCCATTACTCCGCGGAAAATTCTCTACGACCCACGCGGAGATCGTCTTTTGTTTTGACAAAAAATAATTTTTCTCCCTTTAACATCAATGGTTCTCGCCATTACTCCGCGGAAAATTCTCTATGACCCACGCGGAGATCGTTTTTTGGTTTGTCAAAAGATGATATCCGCGGAATGCGCAAAAAATACTCACTTGTTACTCGGTGCACTGCTGAGATCGCTCATCCAGCTTCGCATGAACTTCCGCGCGGTCTCCTGAGTGGACGATTTAAATCCTTGTCTAGTTATCGTCCTCCTGCAAATATCTCATTTTACGTCAAAAGAAAAGCAATACAAAATAAAGGCTCCGATAAAAAGTTCGCTCGAAAGCAAATAAACGAAGCGTTTTTCCTTGTTGTTAACATTATTGCTGTCGGTGCTGCTGCTGTTGCTGTTGAGATTGTTATTGTTGTGCACGTCGCCGACGAGTCTCTTCGCCAACGCTTCGGTCGCCGAAGACGACGACGAGGACGAGGGTCCGAGGCTCTGAAGCAGCCGTGACTTGGACTCTTTTCTTCTGAGGGAACTCGTTCGCTGCTCAGTCTTTCCTGCCTCGGTTTTGCTCATATTCGCGTCCCACCGTCCGCTCTTCCTTAGCGATCTCAGCGGTCTGCGGAACTCCAGGTCCTCAATTATTCCCGACTCGATCATCGCTTTGATCTTCGAAACGACCTTTCTCTTCAGTCCCGTCGTAGTCGTCGGCTCGCGGATTATCTCAATCGACCACTCTCACTCGTCCCTCACCGTCGAAATAGTTTTTGAACAGATGAGTAAGTTTCGAGTCCATGTTAGGAACCATCTTTCTCGTTCTCTGCGCTTGATTCTCCCGCAATATCTCCAGACACGACCGCAACGTCAGCAGCGAATTATTTATCTTGCCTTTAGGAATGTTTAAAGGGTTTCAGAATGTACAAATTCAGAAAAATGTACAAATATTGGAAATCGTTTTGTTCCGTTTCGTTCTGTCCCGTATTTTTCGTGCGATTCGTGCGTTCGCTACCGATAAGATGAACGAGTGACAATTGACTGACGCATACAAAACTCGCTTGTCCGGTATCACTTGTTCACCCTTGCAATCTAGTGGCGCCTGAACCAGACAAACCGTGAAGACGCTGTGAGATCTGCTGGACTCGGCATTGTGAGGCGTAAACGTTGTCAGGATTGCTGTCGCTGTCGCTGTCCGTTGGTGCCCTTTGCTTTCCCTGCGATTCCTGAAGGAACGATCGCTGAAATAATGAAAATTTACCTCTATCGTCTCGCGATTCGAGGTTATAGCGGAAACGATAAATCACTAAGAGCTATTTTTTTAATATAATGTTAATGCGAATGAAATTAGTTACCTGTGTTGTAGGAGACCATCAGGTCCTTCCTCCTCCATTCACTAACACAGGGTGCGTGCGTGCGTGCGTGCGTGCGTGCGTGCGTGCGTGCGTGCGTGCGTGCGTGCGTGCGTGCGTGCGTGCGTGCGTGCGTGCGTTTTTCGAAAAAAATAAATTTTGCTCTAAATCACGTTGAATCTCATCAAATGAACCAAAATATTCAACAGTCAAAAAATAACATACAGCGCTGCTACGTATAAAATTTGGTGACGATCGGTAAAGTCGTTCGGATTTTACGCTGTTATGAATTTTTTTTTAAATTAAGATTTTCGCTGTAACTAATGGAAAAGTTATTAAAGTAAGTCAAAACTTTGTATCTAATCAAAATTAGATGTAACGGTGTTTGTAACGGAGTTTTCTTTTGTTCAAATTCAAAAAAAGTTGCAAAGTAGAACTTTGCACACTGCTTCCTCATTAATTCCCCTTTTTCACAAAGCTTCCTCTATGAGGAAGCCAAAGTTAATAAATAAGCTTCTTCATAGAGGTGGCTTTGTGAAAAAGGGGAATTAATGAGGAAGCAGTGTGCAAAGTTCTACTTTGCAACGTTTTGTATTATTTAATTGTGTTATTGTTTGATTGTGTTATTGTTTAATTGTGTTATTGATTGATTGTCTCATTGTTTAATTGTGTTATTGTAATTGTGTATGTTTAATTGTTTGTTGCGTTATTGTAATAAATATTTTTTTATATTCTTTTTTTGTAGTACATTTTATTTATTTATTTAAAAGAAGTAAGCAACTTGGATCGGTCACAAGGACAAATAAAAAATATTAGACCGTATGTGTTCAATTATGACATTTATTATCAAATACACAATCAAACGAGAAACAACAAGAAATATGAATGGATTATCGTGTTCGTCGAAGCCGCATTGCTGAAACAAAAAAAAAGTTCGTGAATTAAATAAAGGGTTTTTTATTTTATTTACCGCAATATTACTTAATACTTACGTTTTATTCTCATTCGTGTTTTGTTACGATGTTCGGGAGAACGAACGCCACGTCCCATAGTAACTTGTCGCACTTTTTGCAACGTGGCAGGATGTCCTCCTTAATTTTCTCGTTTATACATTCGGTGCAAACCGATTTGTATTTGCACCCCGGAAAAATGAAATCAACGGGGTGGCCGCACATACAGTTGAGGCTCTCTCCCTCCGATTCATCATCGTCATCGTCAGACGATATAACGATGGGGACAGCTACACATTAAAATGTCGAGTTACGCATTACGCAAATGCGTTACGCACATGGTGAGACGCATGTGCCGTGATTCTCGGCACATAATGTACATAAAAAAGCATACGTACTATTTTTGATTTCTTGTTTCTTCATGGAGCCCATTGTTGTTGCGGTGTGACGACGCGCAAGAGACAATGACTAAAATGGCGGATGCTCAAAGAAACAAATGAACCTCGTTTAATTGACACCGCCAATAATACGTATGTCAAATTGAGAATTGAGAAATAGCATATGTAATCTTTCCCTTATGTATAATATATATTTCATTGAAAAGATGAAGTCGAAGAAATGAAAAGACATTTTACAATATGTAAAATAATAAAATTGTACAAATAGTTACTTAACTTTTTCCCACTTAGCGTCACAATTTTGACTAATGTGGTGCCGCCGCTGTCGGCTGTCGGCTGCTTGCTCCCAGCATGTTGACATTCTGCGAAATGCGCGCGATTGTGGGACACGGTGATGTGACGTGCCGATTGCGAGACAGTAAGTTGCCGCGTCGTTAATTGTCTTGTGAATTCGTGTAATAAGTGTAAAAAAACGAGAGAGGTTCCCGGGCACGTCTGTTCCTCGGAACGCGGCGACGGCAGCAATCGCCGTCGCAGAAGGTTAGGATCGCTGACCTCTTAACCTCACTTTGCACGCTGTCAGATTGTGCGATTTTCCGGGGAAAGACGTGACGCGGGCGTTTGTCGCAAATCTTGAACCCGCGCACGCCCTCGGAACTGTCATAATACCGTAACACAACTGAAAATACGCGTTATAGTTATCAACGATTCAAAGAACGAATTACCCGATAACAATACTTATCGAAAATGCGAGATATTTCAGCCTCTAATGTTTTGAATAAGGGTGAACGAACAAATAATAAATACAATAGATTAATAAAAAATAACAAATAACAATACGAAATAAAAGTAAGAAAACAATTGAAAATATAATGTAACAACGAAAAATAAATATAAAACGCTTTGTTGGCTCTTTTTCAGTTGAGATTTTCGATATTCTGCGGATCGAAGATATTCTACGATCGTTAGAATACATCTCCGCAGAAATGGGACATGAAATCAAAAGCAGGCGTTTCGGCTTCATGCTGAATAACGAGACACTAGCATACGCCTGGGACTGTTTGGCCGAAGGGAGCATACCGACGCTTGAGTTCCTAAGTAGAGCAGCGAGGGCAGTGCACAAATACCCTAGAATGGAGGATATTTTTCTGAGCGTGGAGGAAGTCGACGACTTGGAGGACGACGCCGTGGTCGCAGATGTAGAAATCATCGGTGGCGGGAACGAGAGCGGCGATGTGGAGGCAGTGGACACGAGTATGCAGCAAATACGTATATAAATAAATAGCTATTTCCCTAGATATTCCCGCTTCCGCACATCCTACTCCAGGACCATCGACAGAAGAAGTCGACGACTTGGAGGATGACGCCGTGGACACAGACATAGAAATCGTCGGTCACGAAAATGAGAGCGACGATGTGAAGGCAGTGGTCACGGGTAAGCAGCAAATACACAGATAAATGAATAATTAAATAAATAAATAAATAAATAAATTGCTACTTCCATAGATATTCCCGCTCCCGCACATCCTACTCCAGGACCGTCGACATCGACTCTGCGTCCTAATCGCAATCCACCGTCCCCAGCGTTTGTATCCTCCACTCGACCCGTTCGCACCGCGCATCCTCCAACGCCAGAGCTGACAACACGGGACCCTGTCCCAGAACCCGAAACCCGAAACCCGGAATCTCATATTCCACAAAAGTCGCTCGCAAAATCCCGAACAGACGTAATGTCCTTTGAGCAATCGGTGTTGCGTAATATAAAAAAATAAATTTACCTGTATTTTTACAGCGCAGAGCATCAAACCACAATAATAAATTTTCTATTTTTCTGTTGTCAGTGTATTTATTTTATTAAGTACATAGTTTCATTGAGAGCAGTTTTAATAGCACGATTGAAGTCGGATATCTGCATCTGCTGCAAAGTCGGAGGCCGCTTTACTGAAACAAAAAAATTAAACAAAACATAAATTAAATAAAAACATGAATTAATTTTAATTACCGCAGTATTAATTATTCCATACTTATTCTTCTCAATGGTGCTTCCTGAGAATATTGGGGAGGACGAGCTTCACGTGCCACAATAATTTGTCACAGAGTGGGCACCGTGGCAGCTTGTCCTGTTCAATTATGTGATTTATACACGCGGTAAAGAGAGCCTTATGTCCGCACTGCGGAAACATGAAGTCCACGTGGACGCCGCATATAAAACCGAGGCACATCAGGTCATCCTCCTCGTCCTCGTCCGAGGATATCTCGATGGGGACAACTGAAAAATAAAATATCGCGTTACATAATGTGCATCGGACGCATGTGCCGCGATTGTTGACGCAATGGAAATAACGAAGCCTACATACCATTTTCTTCAAAATTCACCAATTTTGTTCAGCGGTTCTATTGCATATCTGTACTCGATGTTGGTTCACAATACATTTTAAATTAGATGCGCAGAAAAATACATTTTATATTTCTTTACTTTAAAATTCTCACACGTAACAAAGTTTGTGGCACGTTAGTTCCTCGCAACTAACGTGCCACCCGGTATTGTGCTTTCAGATTTTCGAAATAGACTTCTGCCGCCAACTCCCTCTTGTGGCGCTTCGATTAACTAAAAGTTCGGTCGGTAAAACATTTTTGCAGACATTGGCTTTTGCAGACTTCGGAAGTAGACCGACGAGCCATGCGAGCCAACTCCTGACATAGGAAATCCCTAGGGAGTCAGATGGACCAACCAAGGAGCGACGAAGTCTCTTCCTCCCGCTTCTTCTCGCACAGCCATAGCTGCCGCGAACAACGAGTCCGTTTCCGAGTCTAAAAACAAATTATCAGGTCATCACAGCTTTGTACTTTTTCAATAAAATATAGAGGTTATTCAAGTGTCCCGCCGATTTACTACCGTCCACAATCACCTTTAATCCTGCAGACTTTTTTCTTGCTTCGTGTTTCGTGTTGACGATTAAGTCAAGATGGAGGAAGTCAAAGTGACAGTCGCGGCGCTGAAAGAAATCGCGCGCGATCGCGGTCTATTGATGAGTGGTACGAAAGCCGAGCTTGTTAAAAGGCTTCACGACCACGATCCGAGTGACAAGTGGCGCGATGAGATTGCGTTTAGAGGCTTCGAGTCACAGCAAGATGGTGCGACCGGTTCTGCAGGCGTCGACAAAATCGAGCAGATGGAAGACAGCGAGCGCACTCATTACGTCGATCCGGCGGTTACGCTTATCAATAATTTGGTACCGAAAAACGTCACACGTGATAGCGATGAACGTGAGACGCGGTTGATGCAGCGAGGGTTCGAGCTAATGCGACGCGAGTTGGATTTGGTGACACGAGAAAATCGGATGCTACGCCAATCGATCGTCCGTGACCCCGCACCTGTAGAGAGTAAGGTTATGCACACGGCAACGCAGCGGAGTGTCGGCATTAACGTGCTGAGAGAATTAGTTGGTGATTTTGACGGACAAAACGTCAATTTCTCGAAGTGGAGCGATGAAGTGAAACTTTTGTGTGCCAGTTATCAACTAGATGATGCTCACGCTAGACTGCTGGTATCGGTGAAGTTTGTGACAGAATTTTTTTGAATTTTCTGTCCCCCGGTCTGCAGAGTCGCGAATCTGCGAGTTTTTAGCGTTCCCTCCGACCTCCGATTGGTATTTTTCCGGTTTTAAGGTAATGTTACCTGCTACGTTATCTGACGGTCAATTATAGTGCTCAGTGCACCGAGATTACCGCGGTTCCCTAGCAATCTTGACGACCGTCGTTTTCGGCTGATTTACCGTAAAAACTACCGTCAAACCACCGGGTAGTTTTTTGCAAAAAAAAACGAAAATTGGTCGAAACCACCGTAAAAACGACCGCCTTTCGAATGATTTGCTCGGTCGTTTTCGCGGTAGTCGATGACGCGAAACCACCGTGAAAACGACCGTCTTTCGAATGTTTAGCTTGGTCGTTTTCGCGGTAGTCGATGACGAGAAACCACCGTGAACACGACCGTCTGTCGAATGTTTAGCTCGGTCGTTTTCGCGGTAGTCGACCGGGAAAACGACTATCGAAACGACCAACTACATAATCAAACTTCAAATAGACAATCAAAAAATATACCTTTAAAGGTTTGAATAGCCGAGTGGTCTAAGGTTCGAGTCCGAGTCGTGACAATTTTTTTTTTTTTTCGAAATTCGATAAAAAAGGGGTTGTTTCGACAGTTGTTTCTCGGTCTTCACGGAAAAAACGACCGGTTAGAAGTTTTTGAATTGGTCATTTCGACGGTCGTTTTCACGGTGGTTTCTCGTTATCGACTACCGCGAAAACGACCTAGCGAAACATTCGAAAGACGGGGGTTGGGAAAACGCGGCGATGGCCGACGTATCGAAACGGGTTAATTCGCGAGAATACACAAGTAAGTGCGAGTGCGAGCGCAAAATCGAGCACCAAAGCAGTGTCCCTAATCCCGCTCTGAGCAATTCACATTAAAAGTGTCTCAATTCCGCTCATTAAGCGCGCGACGAAGCGAAAAGCACCCGACGCTCGACTTCGAGGTTAGGGTTGCGAGAGGCCCGCGCTTCGCGCCCAGCGTCACCGCTCAGTCGTCTACATCGAACAGCCAATATGCCACTAAAATTCAAAGACCAAAAGAAGCCAGGAAAAACAAAAAAAAAGTTTGTTCCTCGGGACAAAGCAACGGCGATCATCCACGCCCTGTCAGCGGAGAAAGCAGGGTCTCTCATCACAGCAGCGGTAAAGGGATCCTCGCAGTCGCCGTCGCTGCAGATAGACATTCCTCCACCCAAGCCACCGGAAATTAATAACAACAAGACAACATCAGATTTAGACACCCACTCTCGCCAAGTGCTGATGGACACCAACTCGCCTTCGGTCGCAGCCACCGAACCACCTCCAGCAAAACCGAACACCAGTGACCAAGTCACGCCACCAAGTCAAAAACCACCTCCGACGACCAACGCATCAACATTACTTCAAACCGCAACTCGACAGGCTTCGCTTCCAAAAGAACAGCCGGTCGACAACATAACAGATGTCAGCAACCAAATAGCGGAGCTAAAAGCAGAATTTGGTAAGCAGAGCCAAATCATCGACGAGTTGAACGTGATGGTAGAGTGCCAACAATCTACAATCGCTCTTCTCAAGGAAGCTCTGTCCAGAGAGCAAGAAAAAAACCAACTCGCCCACCACGTTGTGGGAGAAGAAGCAGTATCTCCGAGCCAGCACTACGACGACCAACCGTGGACGCTCCAGGACAACCAAGAGAACGGCGCTCCCAACAACCTCACCTCCAAACGGAAACCAAACGCCTCCTCAGACACAAGTCCAGCGAGCCACCTCCCGGACTCGAAAAGAAGACGAGCAACTCCAGGGACTTCACACAACCGATCCCCTGGTAAAACACACGGAAGAGACGCTTCACCGAGCGACGACTCGGAGTCGGACGCAGACGACATTCGCCGATACGGTAACACAGGCATCCCACCTAACCCAGCGAAAAAATCCCGGTCCCCTCCTATAAATATAAGAGACCAAGAGATCAAGAATATTATCGAGTTGCTAAGAGCGGAACTGAAACACAAAAATTTCGCAACCAAAAGCCTCAGCAGCTCCTCGCACGAAGTATACCTATATAACTCAGCAGACTATAAGACCGTCCTACAGATTTTCAGGGAAAGAAACATCCCCTTCTTCACATTCACACCAAAAGAGGAGAAACCGCAATCTCTGATAGTCAAGTACATAGACGGGAACTTCGACCCAGACGACTTAAGCCGCGAAATCGAGAGCCTCAATCTGACAAACGTGCAATTAGTCAAAATAAGCCACTTCATACCGCACAACAAAAGTAAATGGCAGAACCGGAAAAGCAACATGTTCCTTGTACAAGTCTCAGCCAACAGCAGAGTCTCCGAGCTCACCAAAGTAGACCGTCTAGCAAATCAAATCGTCAGATGGGAAAAACTCAAGAAATTTGAACAGACGCAGTGTCGCAACTGCCAGAGAACCGGCCACATAGCTCGAAACTGCTCCCTCAGCTACAGATGTGTAAAGTGCCTGAACCAGCACATGCCGGGTGATTGCAGGGTAAGCGTGGAGAACGACGAAATCCCAGTTGCTTGCGTAAACTGTGGCAACACAGGACATCCGGCCTCCTACAGGGGGTGTCCGAAACTCCGCGAAATTAAGGCCAAGATCTCCTCTACAATCCAAGCCGCCAAAAACAAAAGAGCCGAAAAGCTCCGAAAAATCGACAATTTGACGATACCGGGAATCAAGTACGCCGACGCATGTAGTAGTTCCAGAATCCCTCGGTCCCAGCCCTCCCAAGCTCGAGCCACTCACGACACACACCCGACACACACGACCAACTTCACGCAAAATCGCACCGACACGTGCTCTAATTACCCGACAGATTTACAATCCCTCAAAGACGCAATACTCTCGAAAATGGACGAAGAATTTACGAGCCTCCGAAATCTCGCAGCAGAAAACTCAAGCAAAATAAAATTCATCCTCAGCTTCCTAAATATCGAAAACGGAGAATAAGGCCAGAAACTTCACATCCCTGAGATTAAAAAAACCGACCATAATAACAGCAAATACCAACTCACTTATCGCAACAAAAAATGTATGACCTCGCTAACATTAATAGAATTGACAACCACATACTAAAACTCACAAGAAATCACATAAGAGCCGCAGCAAAATACACAGCGAACCCATTAATCTCCGACATCTTTAACATAAATCCGGTATACATTTCCAAGTGCCTCAAAACGGGGTACATCCCCCCAGAAGCTTTCGTATATCTAGACTCACAAGGATACCTACAAGATATCAACAACATACCGGTAATTTACCACGTTAAAATACACGCAGCACACAAACAAATCCTCTACGACAAAAATGTAAATTGCATGGCCCCGAAAAACCATACAAAACTTAAATATTCAATGGCCATCCCCGCCAAAGATAGCCAAGCCACTCATAGAAGTGACACCGAGCGTTACTGGTCGCTAAAGTAAACCTATATTTTATAATAATTAATTTTAGACTAACATTTAATACGACCAAGTTCCTACTCCAGCCAAGACTGAATACATCTATTAGACTAACTAGGATTACAAAAATGTACATATTGTATATATTCTTATCTTTTTTATTTAGATTTTAAGTGTTTTTGTTAATTAGAAACAAAAAATAGCCCGCATCGCGAGGTCCAATACTTGACCGCCAGTTTTTACTGCATTTTTCTGGAGCTCAACAAAAATATTATATAAATTCGCGCCAAAAACTCCAACGGTACAGAAGCTCTACATATTGGCTATGTTTTTCAACCGACGAGAGCCCGAATAGGGCCATTTGGTTTATTCACCTTTCTTTCTTTTGGTTTTGTATTCGTTTGTGTTTCCAACTACACTCTGTAATTTTGTTTACCTGCTCGAAATAAACGACTAATAAAAAAAAAAAAAAAACATTCGAAAGACGGTCGTTTTCTCGGTGGTTTCGCGTCATCGACTACCGCGAAAACGACCGAGCAAAACGTTCGAAATGCGGTCGTTTTTACGGTGGTTTCGACCAATTTTCGGTTTTTATTGTTGCAGAAAACTACCCGGTGGTTTTTACGGTGAATTGGCGGTGGTAAAGATTGCTAGGGTTCAGGGCCGAATTACTGTGCCACCCGGGATATCTCGGTGATAACGCTCAGGGTGTGTCGGTAGGAGAGGATAGAGGTCCGGTGAAATTTCGGCGCTCCGCTGAGAAAGTGACATTCGGGGGAAAGATTGATTAGGTTTCAGGTACGTTTGGAAGGCTGCAGCGGAGGTGCCTACGACCACTCCGACGCTCGGATTACCAGGTCGTTTTTCGGTTCCGCATTTCGCTATCTTTTCGTTTGTTTGTTCAGACTCCCGCGTCACTAGGAGATTCCCTCGTTATCGACCATCACCACGATAGTTCGGTCATATATCGGTCAGTTTCGGTTACGTTTCGAGTATCTTTCGGTTATCTTTCGTTATCTTAATTATCTTTGCTGAGTTTCGGATTCGCGGCCGCCTTCGGGTCCGTTCGGACGCTTGCGAGTGCGCGCGCATCGCCACCGCAGCATCGCCGTTCGTCACTCCGAGTGGGGTCCTGGTAAGAGTGGGGCGAGCGGATCTCGCGGCCCTGCTGGGTTGGTGAGCTGCCGACCGACGAGCTCTCGTCGACCAGCCTTCGGCCGGCAAGCAGCTCTCTTGTTCTGTGATGTTACCTCATGTTACCTAATGTTACCTAATATTACCTAATGTTACCTAAAAATTACCTTTCAGTATTAGGATTACTTGGCGTTCGTTACGATACCGTATTACCTTTTTTCGAGTTATCTATTAGTTATTGTCTCGGCGCTCTCTTTAATTATTTTTCCGGCGTTCTCTTTACTTATTTTTTGAGTTTCTTATTCTTATTTCAGTTCGTCGTTTCGCCCGGTACGAGTTATCCAGCGCAGCGATTATTAGCGCCCAGGGATTAATATTATTTGCAACTATCTGGTGATCTCTGATTGGCTCGCGTTCGTTCCCTTGTGTTCCCTGGTTAACTCGCATTCGTTCTCTAGTATTCTCGAATCTATTCGTGTACGTTCTCTGGCGTTCTCTTATTAGTTCGTGTGTGTCGTTTTTGCATTCGCGGATTATTAAGTTCGGTAATTCGTTCTCTCTTTTCCGTTTGTGAGAGTGACCGTGACATAGCGCACTCTCGTGCTACCTCGCACCAGGTTACCTGTCTCTTTTCTAGGATTTCCTCTTTTTTTTTTGGTATCTCCGTTTCGCATTTTTCGAACGCCTGTGTTCTCTCGTTACCTCGTTCTCTCGGTTTTGTCGCTCTCTATTATGGTGAATTAGTGTAAGAATTTCCGGTATTTGATTAATAAACCGACCGATAGCTGTTTCTTAATCACAGAGCGACCCCGAGGTTCCGTGAACCGCTTCTCCGAGTCCGTCGCCGGTTACGTTTTAGTTCCGTTTCCGTTTTGAGTTAGGGCGGTTTGCCGATTCCGCCCGCGTGATGAAATAAAAATTGGCTGGCGCCCACCGGCATTTGGCGACGGGCGAGGAGGGCGCACGAAGGTGGCGCGGAATTAATTTCCATGCTCACAAGTTAAAGGGACGCGCGCAGCAATAGTTCCAGTTGAGACCTGACTATATAGCAATGAATCTCGAGGAGCTGTTGAGAGAGTTGGGAAGAATGTTCGATCACAGGCCTTTGCATTTCCCTCTTCGCAAAAAATTCGAGGACCGAATATGGAAAACCAACGAGAGTTTCAACAGTTAATTCCACGAGAAGTTGATACTGGCGAACATGGTGCCGGTCAACGAAGACGAGTTGGTGGATTATTTAGTCGAAGGCATCCCTGATTTGTCGATCCAAAACCAAGCGAGAATCCAATGTTTTGACACTGCGGCGTCGTTGCTCGAAGCCTTCGGGAAAGTCACACTTCGGACGGATTCTCGCAGCCAAGTACATCAACCGCCAAAATACATCAACCGCCCGCACCAAAATACAACATCCGAAAACAAATCTAAGGAAACGACGAGCGCTCCGCAAAAAACGGAATCAGAGGACGCCAGTCGAGTTACGCCCCGTTGCTACAACTGTAACCAGATGGGTCACTTCACTGGAGACTGCCCTTTGCCAAAACGTGAAAAAGGAGCGTGCTCTAAATGCTTCGAAATGCGACATCAGGCGGGCGATTGCCGTTCGAAGAAGCCACCGCAGATCAATGTCGTTTCGGAATCGTCATCAGATGAGGACTTCTTCAAGGCAGCCGACTACCTGATCGCTGACGACGTGT
The DNA here is from genome assembly GCA_963932165.1 of Pimpla rufipes. Taxonomy (NCBI): domain Eukaryota; kingdom Metazoa; phylum Arthropoda; class Insecta; order Hymenoptera; family Ichneumonidae; genus Pimpla; species Pimpla rufipes. The sequence continues at coordinate 8,619,621 of OZ010631.1, read as the reverse complement.
CACGCCTGGACACTCCGTTCGATACGGGGAGTCCCATAAATTTCATCAAGGAGCGATTCGTCGCTGTTTTGCAGCCGTATTCTGAGGTTGAAGATTCGCATAAGTTCCAAGGAATCAACGACAGTAAGCTAAACGTGAAAGGGGTTGTGAATTTGAGCGTTACGATAGGTGAGTCGTCTTGCGAGTCTGTACCAATTTTTGTAGTTCCGGATTCAACGATGAAAACCTGTGTTGTACTCGGTCGAGACGCGATTAAGCGTTTCGGGTTCGGTCTGACGCAATCAAGTGTCAGCAAGAACGAAGACACCTACGACATAATGAATATTGACGTTAACGGTTCGAACGATTCAGTCGTTGATTCACTGCGGGTTAACCCACTTGTAAGCCAGGAAATTCGAACACGCGTGAAATGCATTTTTGAGACTGAATATTTGTCGCCTGAACGTACGGGTGTGCCGAAAGTTCGAATGGAACTGAACCTGACTCTAACTGATCATAAACCGTTTCATTTCGCACCTCGCAGACTGTCTTTTGTTAAAAAGGAGCAGCTGTCTAAGGTAATTGAAGGACTATTGGCAAAGGGGGTAATTCGCCCTAGCGAGTCACCGTACGCGTCGCCGATAGTACCTTTAAAGAAAAAGAACGGCGAAACAAGCCTCTGCGTTTTCGATTTCTAAACAAGGTGACCGCAAGGGACAACTACCCGTTGCCTTTAATAGAAGATCATATCGACGCTCTGCGAGGAAAGAAATATTTTTCTCTTCTCGACTTGAAGGGCGGTTTCCACCACATCGACGTGGCGGAGACTTCAATTCCGTTCACTTCGTTTGTGACCCCTATGGGCCAATACGAGTACGTAAAGATGCCTTTTGGCCTCAAGACTGCGCCGTCTAAGTTTTAGCGGTTTGTTAATACAGTTCTGGCGGAGTTGATCAGTACGGGTCAGGTAGTGGCTTACATGGACGATTTTCTCGTCGCGACGTCAGATCTCGAGACTCACCTGTCTGTACTGGAACGCGTGTTTCAGCTTCTGGTTGAAAACCATCTAGAATTACGCGTCGACAAGTGTAAGCTTCTTGAAACCGAAATCGAGTACTTAGGTTACTAGGTCAAGGAGCAGGGCGTGAGCCCGACGGAGCGCTGAGTTGAGACCGTGGTGAGATTTTCGATTCCGCAAAACGTTCGACAAATATAAAGTTTGATCGGGCTTTGCCAGTATTTTCGGAAATTCATCGAGGATTTTTCCGTAATCGCGAAACCGTTGTACGATTTGATGCGCAAAACGCAGTTTTTAAGTTCACTGACGTCAAACTCGCGGTATTCGAGACGCTTAAGCGTAAGTTGATCGAGGCTCCGGTCCTAAGTATCTACAACCCAACTGACGAGACTGAATTCCAGTGTGATGCAAGTAAACACGGATACGGCGCTGTTCTCATGCAGCGCAAAGCGAATCAGAAATTTCACCCTGTTTTCTATTTTTCGAAACGCACGACGGAAACGGAAAGCAAGTACCACAGCTTCGAACTCGAGACTCTCGCGGTAATTTACGCGTTGCGTCGCTTTCGGATTTATTTGTAGTGAATTTCCTTTAAAATCGTCACGGATTACAACTCGTTGACCTTGACGCTTGACAAGAAAGACATCAATGCTAGAATAGCGCGGTGGGCTCTCGAACTCGAGAACTACGACAAGAAGTTTGAGCACAGGACAGGCGAAAAGATGAAGCATGTCGACGCTTTTAGTTGCGTGAACATTATGGTAATCGACGATAATTCATTTGAACGTAATCTCGCTCTGGCACAGAACCATGACACTAAAATTCGCGAGTTGCGATTGAAACTCGAGGAGTCCGAGGACAAATTGTTTGAGATGAGAAACGGGATCTTGTATCGAAAAAAGGGAGAAGAATTCCTGTTCTACGTGACAGAGGGGATGGAAAAAAATGTTATTCGGAAAAGTCACGACGACATGGGTCATCTTGGAGTCGAAAAATTGGTCGAAGTGATTCTGAGGAACTACGGGTTCCCGGGAGTAAAAGACAAAGTTAAGACGCACATTTTGAATTGCCTCAAGTGCATCTCGTTCACTCCGTTCACTGGTAAACGCGCGGGTTTTCTCAACACGATTCCGAAGAGCAACACTCCTTTTGCCACGTGTCATATAGATCATTATGGCCCTGTTGACAAACAACGACCTCTAAAGCAACACATACTCGTTGTCATAGACGTGTTCACGAACTTCACGAAGCTCTACCCGACAAAGACTACCGCCAACAGAGAGGTGGTTTCGAGTTTATTGGATCATTTTCGTAATTACAGCAGTCCCGGCGTTATAGTCTTAGACTGCGGAACCGCTTTTACGTCAAAAGAGTTCGACGATTTTGTCACTAAGCATAATATCCGACACGTGGAAATCGCGACCGGGTCGCCAAAAGCAAACGGGCAGGTCGAACGAACGAATCGGGTTCTCGGACCCATGCTCGCAAAACTCTCTAATAACGCTACTGGTAGATACTGGTATAAAACTCTTGCTGACGTTGAGTTCGCGGTTAATAATACAGTACGCAAGAGTACTGGCGAGACGCCGAGTAGGTTGTTGTTTGGGGTAAACCAGCGTGGTACGACAGTCGACGTGGTCGGAGAGTTTCTCGAACAAGAAACGACTAGTAGCGACGACAGGGATGGAAAAACTCAGGTGCAACGCGGAAAAGAAAATTGTGAAGTCGCAGGAGTACAACAAGTTGTACTAAGATTATAAAAAAACATAAGGAGCCGCGTCATCATCAGTCGGGAGACTACGTTATGATTAAGAATTTCGAAAGTACTTGAGGGGCGCCGAAAAAACTCTTACCGCAATTCAAAGGATCGTATGAGGTGTTGAAAATGTTAAGGAACGACGGATACGTCGTTAAAGACGTAGAAAACTTTCAGGCAACTCAAAGGCCCTACACTGGTGTGTGGGAGTCGTGCCATATGCGTCCTTGGATTACTGGTGAAACTAGCGAAAACTACGAAAACTGAGTGTACACCGTTTAGAATTTAGAAGACGCGCGTGTTTGTAAAGGTTTAAGTTTTGAAAGAATATAAATTTCGGAAAAGATTTGACATGGAAATTATATTTAAAAAAAAACGCATTGTTTTATAAGACTGTTTTGATTGAAGAAGCGTGTGTTAAAATAAGAAAATAGGTATTAAGGGCTTACATACACTTGTAATTTTCAAAAAATCGTTTTTTTTTGTATTTTCTGAATATACATATATTTGAGCATACACACTCAAAATTTTATGTCAATCAGACGAATATTTTCGAAGTTATAGACACATTTATGAAGGCGCGTTAGGGAGGCGTGTCTCACAGTCGGGGACCGGCGCGCCAGCTGTCTACCTGAGGCGCTGTCCCTTCTTTCCTTGTCTATCCTACTCTCTTTCCTTTGTCATTTTCTATTGTATGATTCTCAGTTGCCAAAATTTGAAAAGTAGTCGTCAGTCTCAGCAGAGAAGCCTAACAGTAAAGTCGTGTCAGTGTACTTGTGCCTTCGATAATATCGTGAAAATGAAGTCTAGCAGAGAACTTAGAAAATCAACGAAAGTGTACAAGTCAAGAGCGAAGAAACGAAAGAATGTTTTCAATCCGAAAACAGCTGAAACGGATGAGTCCAGTTTCAGTGCCTCTGCAAAAAAATAAGAATGCAGGAGGAAATCTTGGTGCCGCGTGATCCGTCCGTTGAGTACCGAATTTTGAATTTTATTACTGTTTTCGCGGCCATCTCCGAATTTGTGCAGTGCAAAACCTGTAACGGAAATGTGAAATTTGAAACTGCTTCTGAACGAGGACTCGGGTTTAAAATTGTTTTGTTGTGCGATCAGTGTCCATCTCGTAGCATAAATTCTAGTCCTTTTATCGAGCATTCTTATGAGATAAATCGGCGTTTTTTGTTTGTCATGAGAGTTCTTGTATTAGGGTTAAAAGGTGCTGCAAAATTTTGTGGATTAATAGACATGCCCGCTTTCCTAACACAGCCCACCTACGATTTAATTATGAAGAATATACATTCCTGTGTGAAAACAGCAACCGACAAACTTTTTCAGCATGCTTGCCATGAAGAAAAAGACTTGACTGCTGAACACCAAGGTGACGAAAAATCTGCAAAGCTTACCGTGTCCGGCGATGGAACTTGGAAAAAGCGAGGATATACTTCCTTGTATGGAGTGACATCATTGATCGGATATTATTCTGGGAAAGTAATTGATATCCTCGTGAAAAGTGCCTATTGCAAACAATGCGAAACTTGGAAAAGCAAACTTGATAGTGAAGAATATCAACAATGGTATGAAAACCATCAAGATGATTGCAGTTGTAATCATTCAGGTTCTTCTGGAAAAATGGAAGTTGATGCAGTGATCGACCTATTCAAGCGTTCAGTGGAAAAATTCGGAGTGCAGTACAGAAATTACATTGGAGACGGTGATTCTAAAACGTACTCCGGGATTTTGAAAGCTGCCCCATACGGTGATCAAGAAGTCGTGAAGAAGGAATGTATTGGACACGTACAGAAGAGAATGGGAACGCGACTCCGAAATTGTGTGAAAAAGAAAGTGGAAACGGTGGAAAAAAAGGATGAAAAAAAAATAAAAAAAAAACTCTCGGTGGAAAAGGCAAGCTGACAGCAAAAATGATCGACAAGTTGACAGTTTATTATGGCTTAGCAATTAGGAGAAATTGTGATTCGGTTGAGAATATGAGTAATGCAATCTGGGCCACATTTTATCATTACTGCTCGACAGACGAAAATCAACAACACGCAAAGTGTCCGATCGGATTGGACTCATGGTGCTCTTGGCAGCGGGCAGCAGCTGCTGATAACTTATCAGTTTATAAGCATGATTATCAGCCATTTCCACAAGAAGTTGCTGAGGCCCTGAGGCCCATTTATGAAGATCTCAGGAATGAAAAATTATTGGAAAGATGTGTGGGTGGTTTCACCCAAAACAATAATGAAAGCTATAACCAACTGGTGTGGAAGATCTCTCCAAAAGTACTTCCAGCCGGATCAAAAACGGTGGAAATGGCTGCATATATAGCTGCTGGCATCTTCAATGAAGGGACAGCTGCCCTTTTATATTATATGAATGCAATGGGCGTCTCACTTGGGTCCAATGCGCATTCATATACAGATAAAGAAGATGCGCAGCGCATCAAGATCTCCGACCTGAGATCACGCGAGAGCACCAGAGCTGCCAACGATGCGAACGGATTATTATATGGCCCTGGAATAGATGACTCCATGTAAGTTGAAAAAAAACAAAATTTACCACATGTAAAACGTTTTTGAAACTTTAAACGCGTTTTTCTCAAAACTATGTTTTCAAAATCGGTGATCAAGATTTCTCCAAAACGGCTGAACCGATCAGTCTCAAATTTTAACACAACCTTTTTAACTAGATTTTTTAGTAATTAATCGAAGATTTTTTTTCTCCGATAAATATTTTCCATTTTATAAACAATTTAAGGCTTAAATTTTCGTTCAAAATCGAGTCTTTTATTTTGAGAAGCCGCCATTTTGTCAAAAATTATTTTTTCGCTAATTCCTTCGATTAAATACTAGATAATGTATTATATTAACGAAATTTATTTGGTTTTTTCATTTCAGATAATCCGGTCCAGAGATATCGTGATCACCGCAAAATTGGTTTTTTTTGCGGAGCTCTAGGAGATCGGCGATAGCAACATTCGCGATGATTATTTTTACAAATAAAAAATATGTTAATATATTATAAGGTTATTATAATATGTACACCAATTTTCAAATTAATAAATTGAATAGTCTGCGCGAAAAAAATTCTTGAAAATCCGTCTTTTTAAAGCCTTCTAACTGTATGTAAGCCCTTAAGTCGAAAATCGTGCGTTAAAATAAGGAATTAGGTATAAGTTGAAAACGGTGTGACTAAAATGTAAAATGTAAAATGTAACGACGAATATGAATTAGTTTATAAGGGGAAGAAAAACAAAAAAAGATTGTAAAACATAGCCCGAGGGCGGACTATATGTCGGAATGGCCGAACTGTAAGGTTACGAGATGTAAAAACTATCCGTTGAAGAAAGCAGAAGAGTGGGGATCGAGGAGAGACGGCGGTCGATCAGGCGAATCTCATTAGTGAGTCACCGGAAAGCGAGAGTGATAGACGTGTCAATATGCCACGCGGCAAAATTACGTGAAACAATAAAATACAGAAATTCTTCGACACAGTGACTTCTTTTATTTAGTAAAACCCCTCCAGACATCTATTACACATGCCTTCTGTCCGTAGCCAGAGGTCCGCGAAATCCTCCACCGACCGTTTTGACAGGATCTTGATATGATCCATGGCAATTGGGACATCGCAAATCCCTGCCGGATCGGTAACCGTGGCTCTGGCCCTGGTAAGAGTATTCGCTTCCTCGTTTCCCTTAATGCCCGCATGTCCAGGCACCGATAGAACTTTTACTATGTTGCGGCAGGCAACCTGCGACAACAGCGCGTTGCCGTTAAGCATCAATCCGGACTTCTCTACCACGTGGTGAAGAGTCCCGATCACCGCCCGATTGTCATAACATATTGTAACGAATATAGCTGACTACATCTTATGAGACACACGATATAAGTTAGGTTGACAATTGATAAACGAATAGTTGACCGACTTCACTACGATTATGACAGAAGAAAGTCTCGACGGGACTTTGACAGCGAGCAGACGTGCTAAAGATCGCGATCCGAATATCGGAAGCTTTTATAATCAATAATATCCGCCCCACAAACAAATATCCGTGTTTTTCATTTGCTCGGCCGTTACAATATATATATGTATACGTGCTTGCCACTGCATCCTTTGTCCAGGATAAGCCTGTCACAGGTCCAGATGGCGTACACTTCCGTCTGTCTTGGGTCCACTGCTCCAGATTCCCGCCCATGTTCTTGCTCCTGTTTTGGATTCATCTGTGTATCAGACGAGGCCATCAGGAGACAGGAGTTTATTCTGATCCTCCATCCATTCCTGCCTGCTAGGATAAAGACCTTGGTAGTTGTGGTCGAAATGATCGAAGCGGTCACCGCCCTACGCTAGGATTCCGTCAAGGTCTCCATCACGCTGCAGCAGTGATGCATGGCCCGCCTCTGCCTTCCTCCACTTACCACTGAAATGTACACGTAACGCAGCGTTCTTAGCGTTACCCTCCGCTATGATGCGAGGGGCCGCCATATCGCCATATCCATGGCTAGGGTCGGGGTCGTTCTCATCGCCCTCGTGATGCCTAGGCCAACCAGTTTGTAGATCTTATCCAATGCCTTCGTGTTAGTGGCCTTCTGCAAAGCGGGCCACCAGACCAAGGAAGAATATGTGATTTGGGGAATTAGGATGGCCGTGTATATCCACTTGACCATTCCCAACTTCAAACTCCATGTTTATCCAAACATACGCCTGCAGTCCCAGAAAGTGGCAGTGGCTTTCGAAGTCTATTTGGCGATGAGGCTTTTCTAGCTGAGCTTGCCGTTCAAGGTGACGCCTAGGTAGCCTACCTCCGAGGTGTATTGAAGCTCAGTTCCAAATATGTAAGAGGGCTTCGGTTTAAATCCTCTCCTTCGCGTGAAGAGCACCATGTGAGTGTTGCGTAGGTTGACCCTTAGTGACTTGGAGGTGCACCATTCTTGCATGAGATGGACGGCGTGCTACATTCTCCACGTCGTCTCTGCCCAGTGGAAGCCTCTGACAATTATCATAATGTCATCGGCATATCCCAACACGTTTACTCTGAGCCCATGAAGCGCCGCCAGTAACCCGTCAACGACCATTCTGGACAGGAGAGGAAATAAGAACCCCCCCCCCCCCCTGCGGACAGCCCCGTTTCACGTTTGCCATCGCGGATGACTCTCTGAGCCCTGCGGTAACCGTTCTCGTACGAAGCATAAGGTGGATTCACTCGATGATAGATTCATCTCTGAATTCCCTCGCTGCGTTGCATATGGCGCCGAAGGAGGTGTTGTCAAACGCCCCTTCAACGTCCAGGAATACGCACAAGGCCGACTTCTTTCTGCTGAGCGTTCTTTTTATACCTTTAACAATACAGTGGAGGGCAGTCTGAACAGACTTGCCGGTCTGTTAAGAGGCAGTGATACTTCGCTCGGAACTTCTTCGCCCAATGCTAAACACCTATAGGGCTGTCTCTCTCGCACGTAGCGCTGTCTCTCTCGCACCTTTTTGTTTATTGAGTCTCCTGACCAAACGGCTTGATCTATCGAGGAGCCAGAAGATCAGCCCAATTCTGCAATACTTTCGCACATTCTATAAAAATTTGAGCTCTATCTGTCGAATAGTTTAGGAGAAAAGAGCTTTCAAAAATTCGAGCTGGAGTGGGGGAAGTGCCACTGCCTCTTAAGCATGCTGCGAGGTTTGTACCGGTCTCTCGATCAGTGCTCCCTCTCTAATGTACTGTAGCTCGGGAATATTGTTGGCCGTACTCGAGACGCTACGTCCCGCTGGCTCGACCGAGCTTGCACCGATCCGCAGGGCATAATATATATTAAATTGATTTACTATTAATTCTTGATTCTTTTTTTTTGTATATTTTTCCCTTTTTTTTCACCGAAAAACGGCGCCGAGTGCCCGGGGCGAACCCGCAACGACAGGTCAGCGTGGGAGTACGAGGGAGAAAGGATGCGGGATTGCTGCCGCGACCTCGCCGCTATGCTGCTGCACGCTCGGCGCATTTGTATCTCCCGCCGCCGCCGCCGTCTGGAGTTCAGTCGCTGCATGTACCTCGCGAGGGAGGGGATCAGAACCCCGGTGCGTGTGAGCGAGCGAGACCTCCGGACAGTTCCCGACGACGAGTCGAGCGAGCGAGAACGTCATCGAGCACGTAGCCCACCGTCGGAATAGTAACATCACGAGGGAGCGAGTATACTCGAGAGGGAAAATGCACGAGCACAGTCCCGCGTGCAAGGGAAAGAGAAGCGAGCGCCTCAACATCACGTCGCGCGGCGTCCAGTTTTCTTTATTTTATTTGTTGTTTTCCATTATTCCATTATTCCATTATGCTTCGTCGTCTTGTCCTCTAAATCAATGGTAGTAACGCCAGTTGCTCGATCCACCACAGTTTTTAAAAACCCCGCTAAAACTTCGCGCCCCCGGCTGTAGAAGGCAGGCGTGTTCCTTCCTCGCTACGTGACGCCATTACGTCTTTCTGTGCGATCCAAGACAGTCGTGATAAAAGTTAGAGAAAAGGATTTTACAATTTTGAGTGTTTTAGATGAGTAAGGATGAGCTCATCATCCGAAAAATCCGTGAGGTGGTCACGGAATAGATGAAGTTCGTCGGGGAAAACCAAATACAAAAGTACGCATCCCCGGGACAGACGAGCGTGTTCTTGGGGCTTGCGCGCGCGATCTCGCAGCCGCTCGTATTCTCGCAGCCACTCGCGTTCCCGGAGCAAGCGTACTCGACATCGTAGAGAACGTTCGAGGTCTCCTCGAGAAAAACGCGCAAGAAGTGGTGATTCGGACAAAGAAAATGGCGAGCGTATCGCTGGTAGGACCAGACGAACGTCACATTTTAGTCCAAGACGAGATGATTCGGACAAAGAGAATGGCGAGCATGTCGCTGGTAGGACCAGACGAACGTCACATTCTAGTCCACGACGCCCAACCTCAACTAGGCAGAAGAAAAACGTTGCAGACAAAGACGGCAAAAGGGGTGGTGAGCGTTATCTGCGAGATGCGTCACGTTCCAGGCCGGCACATACGATCTCCAGCGAACGCGAAGCATCGGTGTCATCAACTGAGTTCGACAGAGAGGACGGCGAGCGTAGCCTACGAGGCGCGTCACGTTCTAGTCACTCGTCAGAGGCGTCGGTAAAGGAGGCAGCCAGCGATGGAAACGACGCGGCAATGGAACTCGACGAATCGACGTTGGGTTTGCTAGGCGACAACCCATCAAAAGACGGTACGGTAGGCCCGGATATTCACGTGGCAGTAGCGGAACGGTGGATGAAAATACTGCAGGACGGGCTGCCGAAAGATCTGAAGCGGGTTCTCCAAGAAAAATATCCGACAATCGGAAATTGCCGTCTCACCGAGGGACCAAAACTTAACACTGATATCAAAAACGTCTTGTCGGCGCTGGCGATTAAAAAATATTTTTATCAGTACCAGGCCCAAAATCAACTGGGAGCTGGTATCAACGCCATCGGGGCGGCACTAACGGAGATGCTTAAGACCGAGAAGAGTACCGAGCAAACATTGGATGAGTAAAAACTCATCGAACTGCTGGCAGACGCAGGGAGGATCTTGTCGAACTTACACCACGATATGTCCAAAACGAGAAAATCATTTATTGTTCCGGGGTTAAATCAGACTGCGAAAAATATCGCTGATGAGAGTGTGAGGGATACGTTGTTGTTCGGCGAAAAATTCGCTGAAAACTACAAAGCGGCAAAAGTCATGGAGAACTCGTCGAAGGATTTGACAAAAAGGGGGGGGGGGCAGGTATCGGAAGAATTTCGGAAAAGAGCCACGCGATAATAATCGCAAGTTCCAGTCATCGCAACCAAGGAGAACCGTCAACTCAAGGATTAAACTCGGTGAGAATCGCGAGAAGGGTGCGACATTTTTTCTCCACGTGGGAAGAATTGACTTCCGACTCGTTTATTTTACAATGCGTAAAAGGTTATTTAATTCCATTTGAGAATCAGCCATACTCACGAAAAAGCATGGAGCCGAGATTAATAGCGCAAGAAATGGTTGCGTGTGACACCGAGATACGTACGTTACTCGCGAAGGGCGCGATCTCTAGATGTAATTCTTGCAAGGATCAGTTTATCCCGACATATTTTTTAATTCCGAAGCCGAACGGTGACATGCGATTTATTCTTAACCTGAAAGAGTTAAATAAATTTATCTCAGCGCCTCACTTTAAGATGGAAGATAAAAAGGCGGCTATGCGGTTGATGCAAAAAGGCTCGTTCATGTCATCGATAGATCTCAAAGATTCCTATTTTTTATTCCCTTGGAAAAGTTGTACAGGAAATATCTGAGATTCAGTTTTAGAAACAAATTATACGAATTCAACTGCGTTCCATTTGGGTTGTGCACGGCACCATTCGTTTTCACTAAGATAATCAAACCGATAATACAGAATCTCAGATCGAGGGGTTTTTTATCGGTATGTTACCTAGACGACATTCTCCTGTTTGGACAATCGGCGCAAGAATGCCGAATCGATGTCCGCGAAACGAGAGAGTTACTAAAAACCGTTGGTTTTATACTAAATCTAGAGAAATGCAAGCTTGAGCCGTTGAAAGAAATCAAATTTCTGGGTTTTTTATTCGATTCAGAAAAATTCTGTTTGAAATTACCAAGGGAAAAGAGGACGCAGATATACAACCTAGCAATCAAATTCCGGGAAATTCGGAATTGTAAAATTCGAAAACTTGCAGAATTTATTGGAGTAATAGTAGCCGCGTGCCATGCGGTTAAGTACGGCACTTTGTACACAAAAAATTTAGAAAGGGACACATTTTTGGCTTTGGAGAAATCGAACGGAAATTACGATGGCGATATGATGATTTCAAGGAAAGTAATTCCGGATTTAGAATGGTGGAAAAAAAATGTAATGACAGTAGAAAATCCGATCAGAGAAGACCACTTTGTAATGGAAATATTCAGCAATGCTTCCCTCACAGGCTGGCAGGTCGCATGCAACGGAGAGCGAGCACACGGGTTTTGGAGCATAGATGAAAGAAAGGAGCATATTAATCTTCTCAAGTTAAGGGCTGTTTTTTACGGACTAAAATGCTTCGCTAAAGATAAAATCTTGTGTGAAATATTGCTACGCATAGACAACACAACGGCGTTGTCGTATATAAACCGCATGGGCAGCATTCAATACCCAACATTATCAAGTTTAACCAAAGAAATTTGGCAGTTTTGTGAAGCCCGAAACCTGTGGATCTTTGCTTCTTATATTAGCTCTAGCGACAATAAGGAGGCAGATGAAGAATCGCGAGTCCAACAAAGTGAAACCGAGTGGGAATTGGCAAATTGGGCTTACGGAAAAGTAGAGTCGGCGTTCGGAAAATTCGATATTGACTTGTTCGCATCCAACGTGAACGCGAAATGTAAAAAGTTTATGTCCTGGCACAGAGATCCGGAGGCTTGGGCGGTAGACGCGTTTCCTGTGCGGTGGACAAACCTATATCTTTATGCGTTTCCTCCGTTCGCACTGATTTTGAGAACGATTCAAAAAATAATTTCGGAGAAGGCAGAAGGAGTTGTAACTGTACCCCTTTGGCCTACTCAGTCGTGGTATCCCTTGTTTGAAAGATTACTCGTATCAGAGCCAATTATGTTCACCCCAAAAAATGATTTATTAATCGATAATTGCAGGCAACAACATCCTCTATGAGCGTCGCTTTCCCTGGTTGCCGGGAAATTATCGTGCAAGCGTTTGGCTTAAAAGGCGTTCCGCAGGACTCCATCCCGGTCATGATGGCTTCAATATCAGACGGAACGATTAAGCAATACCGAAAACCATTAGATTTATGATGGACTTTTTGCCAGGAGCGGAGAATTTTCCCGTTTATGGCTCCAGTCGCGAGAGTGCTCGAATTTCTAACGCGTTGTTTAAATCAAGTAAAAAAGTACGGCACGCTAAATTTGTATCGATCAGCCTTGGCGTTAATCTTGGCTAATCGCAGGACATAGGGCAACATCCGATTATTAAACGGTTTTTTCGGGGTGTCGCTCGTTTACTACCTCAGAATCCGAAATACGAGGAAATCTGGGATCCCCACCCTGTGTTATGTTATTTAAAGACGCTGTGGCCCCACGATACGCTATCGTTTGAGATTTTAACCAAAAAACTTGTTATGTTGTTAGCATTAGCTGCAGCACAAAGGGTACAGACACTCATTAAAATAAGAATAAGTAATATTAAAAATGTTGATACAGAAGTAAGAATTAAAATACAGATAGAATTAAAACGTCGGGCCCGGGAAGAAATCAGCCTTCGTTACACCTGCCTTTCTTCCGGGAGCTGCCGCGTTTATGCGTGGCAACGATGTTATGCGAGTACATAAAACGCTCGACACCGTTAAGGTCTCAGAATGAGGATTTTTTTACACTGACGTATAAAAAACCTTATCGCGCGGCGACGTCGCAATCCATTAGTAGATGGCTCAAATGTGTAATAGCCGAAAGCGGAATAGATATAAGCATTTTCGGCTCACATAGCACGAGGCATGCCTCTACTTCGGCGGCATTTCGAAGAGGAGTTGATATCGATACGATTCGAAAAGCCGCAGACTGGACGCCGAAATTTCGATACGATTCGAAAAGCCGCAGACTGGACGCAGACTGGCGCCGAGCGTATTTGCAAGATTTTATAACCGACCCGTGATAACAAATACGAGTGTGGCAAGATCAGTCATAAACTCAGTCACTTAAGTTCCAAGAGTTCTTTGTTTACGTGGAAATACAAATTGCACTAAGCTTTAAACAATTACCATTGATCTAGAGGACTAGACGACGAAGCATAATTATACGATCAAACGAACTTACCTTAAGTGAAGTTCGATCGTGATTATGCTAGACGTCTTGTCCGAATAGATCAAACCCACCCATTTATCTAAAACCCATTTTTATCTATTCGTTGTGCAATTTGTGAGCTTTGAAATGTAATAGCGTCACGTAGCGAGGAAGGAACAGGCCTGCCCTCTACAGCCGGGGGCGTGAAGTTTAGCGGGGTTTTTAAAAACTGTGAGGGATCGAGTAACTGGCGTTACTACCATTGATCTACTCGGACAAGACGTCTAGAATAATCACGATCGAACTTCAATTACGGTAAGTTCGTTTGATCGTATAATTATTCCGGTCCTTCAGACCACCCGCCATTAGGCAAATTTGCCTTTGGCTTGACGAAGGCACGCGACGGCCGAGTCAACAGGTTTTCCTCGAATTTGCCAGTCGCGCCGTTCTTCACGCGCTCAAGTGCCTTTTTCCCAGACTCCCGCCCACGCCGCAACGGGCCGGAAAATGTCTAGAGCCGGACAGGCGTGTCGAGGAAAGCCTGGACGACCGGGCCTCCCTGCGTTGTAACACGCGTGCGAGAGACCGGACCGTGGTCGTACGGTCGCGGGAAATTGTCCGTTCTTTTGTTTTGTTTATCGTTCGTCAAATTGACGCTTTAATTAACGTAGAATTTGAGTCAGTGCGCGAGCGCGGGGGCGGCGCGGGTGTCGGGACGGTGTGCGAGACGATCGCGAAAAAAAATCTAATGTGACCCGCGGACTGTGTAGCCGGATTTTGGATTTGCGGAAAGTTCGTCTAAATCAATTCGTCTAAATCAATTCGTCTAAAATCAATTCGTCTAAATCAATTCGTCTAAAATGCGTCTATACCCTAGCAGATGCGAGGAACCCCTCCATAACCGAAAAGCGACCGGTTGCTATGAAACAAAAACTAACAAAAATATTACGCAAAAGCAACCAACAACCGTTTGACAACCACACGATGACCTCAGTGTTATGTAAGGTTTAGGGTTCTTATATGGTTATTATGAGTAACCGCGGTAATAAAAGAACATAACTATTAACGAACGATAATCGGTTGTAAATATACGTCGCTTTTTGGTTACTTTCAGGTTGAACCAACTCACTAGCAACCTTGACTCACGGTTTCTTCATGGTTCTTTTTTGTTCCAAACCAACGGTCCCTTTATCGGTAACTTTATGGTTGTGTGAAAGTAAAGTAACTAAAAATGAACCTCATAGTGACGGTCACTTGTAAGTCACCGAAAAGCAACTACAAAATAACGGTTGCTCGGATCCATTAGGGTACAAGTTCATTCAATCATATTTACCGCGAAATAAAAGAAATGATCACTGTACCAACCAGTTGAGTCAACCGGGAGCATTCAAACCAGATTCGAGGGTATTACACTCATACACTTGGGCCAGAGAACACTTCTCTAATGAGACGTAGCGAAGGCCAATGGTTTA
Source organism: Pimpla rufipes (assembly GCA_963932165.1). Classification (NCBI taxonomy): domain Eukaryota; kingdom Metazoa; phylum Arthropoda; class Insecta; order Hymenoptera; family Ichneumonidae; genus Pimpla; species Pimpla rufipes. Next base: position 8,604,597 of record OZ010631.1, on the reverse strand, counting down.
AGTAGTCTTCTTTAGATGAATTGCAGAGTGTAAAACTCCTAAATTAGGTTTTGATAAAACCAGTTGACCCAATCGGTAGGTCCAGTGACTATGTTTCTATTTCGCTGTAAATATGATCGAACGATCGGAAAGCAAGGGCATAGCAAGGTGATAACAGAGGGAGAGCAAGGTGAAAGCAGGGGAAAGTGAGGTGAAAAAATAATTAATAACATTTTTTTGTTGTTGCAAATGCATAAAAGTTAATATTGTGTGGCTAGCGCTGAGATCGCGCTGATGCGCCTGCCACACACGTCTGCTCGTTGCGCACATGAAGAGTGAGAGACGTGGCGTGAGTGTCATCGTACACCGAAAATCGGCCAGGCATCGTGCGTAGAGAGATTCTCTCTATCAGATGAAGCTGCCAGTCATTCATTTGGCTGATCATTAATCGGGACCGAATTTCGACACTGACAGCCCGAGCTCCGATTGAACAGTTGACTGTCGCTCGCACGGACGCACACAGCGCGCCGTGCAGCAGCAAATACGCGACGATCTGAGATCGCGAAAGAAAAGACTGACGCTACTTGCATTCAGCGAGGCATGCGACGCTCTGCATCTGTGTGAGTCCGACGCACCCCTCACCGACACGCAAATTTCGCTACACGAGCATTTCTACAATTTTGCAAACTGGAAGCTGAAACTTCGCAAATGCACTCGGGTGGGCACCAGCTACCTTCCTACCTCCGGAACTGGCATAACTTTTGAGACACCCGGTTCACTTTCTATTCTTAATGAATAACGCTACCGGTCTATGTATCTCACCGATTCAGTTATGAAACGTACAAATGACAAAATAGTACTTTGTGACACAAGGGTGAAAAAGCGACCATTATACGGAGGTATCACATAATACTTTTTGTAACAAATACATGAGAAGTGCTACCGAGTGTAATTTCGTGCGCGTGCGAGAAGTGTTTCTAGTGCGAGAAGTGCGTGCGAGAAGTGAAATTACATCATTGGCTATAAAATGCCACTTACGCCACGCGCGGCAGGCACGAAAAGTAGCGCTTCTCATGCATGCGTTACAACAATGTAAATACAAGAAATGCAGCTGCCACATTGCAACGAAGATGATGCCGTTGAAGGGGCTTTGTCCCGGATCTATTTATCTATCTATCTATCTAATTGAACATAAATAATGATTGGACCGTATTTAGAAGGATTCATTGCATACATTAGAACAGTTTGTTTTCGAAATTCCGACAGAACCCCTTTATGGACAGCAAAAAAATACGAGCCTGGGCTCTAAAGATGACGGAAACTGGTCCGTTTACCATATTCTTATTAACGTAAACTCGATGACCGAAACCAGGACAGTGACCGAAATTTGGCCGTTTACCTTAAATAAGGTTTCGTTGTTTGGTAAAGGCAACTCCACGTTAGAACTTGATAGACAACTTCGCTTTAGAATGACGATGTTGTCAAGAGATGCGGTAGCATCTCAACGCCAGCAAGTTAATCATTTTACACTAGAGTCATTACAGTAATCAGTAAAATCATGCATGATAGATAACCGTCACTTTCTGTTAAATGACGGGAGCGAGCCGGTCGCTCAGACGATCGTCGCGAACTTCGTCCTGTCGCTGCTGTGTACGTACCGTGCCGTTGTTTGATACGTATACACACGTATATGCGAGGGGACAAATTGGATCAATATGTATGAGTTCGGACAAATCACGACATTTGCTAGATATCAGCATTGCAAGAACCGATTTTATTGTAACAGGTGTCATGTGAAAGGATAAAAAATTATTGTCACTAATACATTAAGCGTCCGCGACGTGTTGCCTGTAGTAATTACAGTTACCGACAAAATGTGAGTGTACTAGTAACACGTCATGCACGTATATGCGATCGGATTGAAACTGATCAGCATTGCGGCAACCAATTTGATTGCAATAGATCTCATTAGAAAGAGAATTAAAAAAATATATATTGAACTCGACCCATTTGGCGTCCGCGACTTAGTGTGTCAGATAAATCAAGTCAAAATTTCCTAGCAGACGTAAAGGGGCGAACGTCGAATAAAGTAAGAGAAGCGCTAGCGTCTCGGTCAGAATCGGTTAGGAAATCGTCATGAGGCCGATTGATTTGTTTTAATACTTAGCGTCGAGACGTTACCGCATCTCTTGATATACCGAGAAGACTATTGTTCGTGGTAGTAAAGGTGCCCCGCCGTGCGAAAGGGAACGCATGAGCCGCGAGGCGTCGGGTCGAAGTTATTGCACCGGGAGAACTCATCAACGCTTCAACGCCCGCTGACGTGCAATTTAAACGTCCAACAAACGGCAAGGGTTGTCCGGAACTAGGGATTACATCGCACTTTTATATATTTCACAATCAGTATCAACCGTCTGATAGCTGTGGGATATCGCAGAAACACAAAACATAAATTTTTGTTGCGTGCAAGCGAAACTCGTGGACGACCGGCAAGCACAGAACGAAGGAGCCCGAGACTCTTCTTCTCAGTGCGAGTGAACTCGTCAGTCAAGAATCGACTTGAAGTATTCAAAAAAAGAATTTTCTTATCGTCCGCGGAACTCTTTCTCCTCAATTCCCTCGACGACGACAACAACGACAACGACGACGACGACGAAGAAGAAGACGACGACTACGACGACGACGACGACGACAACCCGACAGACTTTGTTTCTGAAAAATTTATATTTTAGGAATTAAGAAAAAATGTGGAACAGCAAATTGAACAAATTTCAGCACCCACGGTACAAAGCTAACAAATTTGTCATGGGTGTGGTGGGACTGTGGCCCTACCAGAGCAGGTCCGAGAGCCGATTTTTCGTCGGTCTTTTGTTGGCCCTGAGCACCCCCATGATAAGTGCCCAGGTATTGTCGCATACATTTAGAAAGAATGGTAGATCGATATCTGAGTAACGGTTAATTGGTTTTTTTTTAATGATCGACAGAATGAATAACAGTAGATTACGATACTAGTGCGATGAAACTTTTTCGAGACGAGTGTGAGTTTCGGCACGAGTCGACAGCGAGTCTCGAAAAAGTTTCTCGTACGAGTTTCCTATTTATACTTTTTATAAAGCATGCATGAGAAGTTCTGTTTCTCGTGCCGGCCGCGCGTGGCGTAAGTGGCGCTTTAAGTCAATGATGCAATTTTACTTCTCGTACGCACTTCTCGCACTGGAAATACCTCTTGCACGCACTTCTCACAGGCGCGCGACATTACACTCGGTAGCACTTCTCATGCATTTGTTACAAAAAGTATTATACTAGGACGAAGTGAGAGTAGTGTCCGAGTACTTAGTTCGGGGCCGAGCTCATACGCACATGGTCCCGGGTTCGAGTCCTGGCCAAGCACCAATGGATTTTTTATGTGCTATTCTGTGATCCCGGTAATTCGGAGACCACCTTAAATAGTAGGTCCAAAGGAAAGGTCCAGCGCCTTGGGGTGGTGCCCAAAAGACTGGGGGAGTGTCACGGGTTCGATTTCCGAGACTGAAGTCCCGCAGGTGCAGGCAAAACGGACGAAGACGTAGCTCCGGCTATAGGACGTACGAACTATGACTATAACCGTATGTCCGAGGCCGACACTTAGCGGGGCGCGATGAAGCTCCAGGCTCGAGAATCGAACCGGTAATACAACGGATTAAAAAGGGAAGGAGGAAAAGGTAGTAGGAACCCATAACCCTTAGGGGATCGATGTAATACACAATACCAATATTAGGAGGAGAGAGCGACCATCACACGACGGTTGTGAAGTTGATCGCATGAGCCTCACGAGTATCACAATGCTGCTTCCCATCTTCCCAACCTGCGGATAATGATCGGTCTCTCGCCCTTGTATCGCAAAGTAGTATTACGATACAAGGGCGAGAAAGCAATCGATATGCGACGGTCGCTCTCTTCCCGTAGTATCACATAATATTTTTCGTAACAAATGTATAAAAAGTGCTACCGCGTGAAATGTCGCGCGAGTGCGAGATGTGCGTGCGAAAAGTGCTTCTAGTGCCAGAGGAGTGTGCGAGAAGTAAAATAGCATCGCTGGCTATAAAGCACCACTAACGCTAAGCGCGGCAGGCATGAGATTGCACTTCTCTATGTTACAAAAACAATTTTACTTGACGCGTGTTAGAAGTGCAATTTTTCGCATGTAAAGCGAAGTAGAGCGTGTGAAAAGTAGGCACTTCTCGCACCGACTGGTATAAACAAAATTATGAACCGCTGAAAAGCGGGCGATTATTTTTTTCAACTGCAGGATAAGCTAAGTTGATGGTTGATTTCTAATAAAAAAAAATCTTCAGTGTCAATAAGCGAAAGGAAAAAAGAAAAAATCATTCCCAAATTTGAATAACGTCGATACAGGTACGAAAGGTGATAATCGAGGGTGGGACCCTATCGATCGTCCTGGAGGCCGTGCCACCGTTTCTCGTCGATTTTATCTGCGCGACAAATATGATTACGATGATTTACAATTCCGATAAGGTATACGTCCGCGAGTCGTTAACCGAGCCGCCAAAATTGTTTTGACGGCCACGTGTTTCAGATATATCAGCTGATGGAACATGTCGAGACCGACAGAAGCTCCGCCGATGATACAGAGACCGGGATTCTCGAAGAATTCGCCGACGAAGGTTGGTTCGTCACAAACGTTTTCGCAGGTATGAAATCAACGCGGCGTTTAATTTCTGTTGTGTACCTATGTACTTATTTTTGTTACGAGTTGCTGCTATCGCGCGATCAAATTTTCAGGATGGTTGTACTCGTCGGCGGTAGTATTTCTGTCACTGCCGGTTGTACCGAAAATCATTGTCGCCTGCGGAATCATGAACATCACGGCACCGGCGGCGTTTCCCTTTCCCGTCGACTACATCATCAACGAAGAGAGGTACTACGTCTATCTGCAGCTTCATGTGTGGATCACCGTCTTTCTTCTGATCACGATAGTCGTGGCCACGGACGGGATGTTCGTGCTGCTGGTTCAACATTGTTGCGGCATATTTGCAACGATCTGGTAAGAACGTATCACGATCCTCCGAGAGTTTTAACAAAATAGACACTGTCAAATATTCGTATTTGAAAATTCATAATTTGAACATGAAATTTTATGCATATATGATGCATAAAATGTACTATACTATCGTGTCAAATTTTTCAATGCACGGTATATTAAATTGTAATATACAGTATAATAAATTTAATTGATTTCGTGTTAAATTTGTAAAAGCATTTTATTGTAAAAAATGCTCTTAATTATCGCCAAACAGCTTAATTACGCACTGCACTACAGGATTTCATAGAGAAAAGATGAATATTCGTGAAAAAAATATATTCACGAATATTTATTTTTGTCAGCAATCGCGTGGGGTGGGATTTGAACTACCGACCCTAGAATTACTCTACCTACCTATTCCTACCTACCTAAGACGCATCCCAGTACGCTATTGCCTACTTTTGAATTTCGTTTATTCAAACGGTTTATATAAATCGCACTGAAATTATAGTTGTAACATGAATATCATCCGGAAAATCGTTAAAGGGCCGTTATGCAAGTCGCAAATTTCACCCGGTGACAACAAAATGCCACTGGATAAGAAAAAAAGAGATCGTATTAACATACATGTGAGGCATTCTGCACCAACTCAACCACTCCTTTTTCGTTCCTCTCGGATCTGTTTCATAATTGGCCGCATATTATTAGTATTTAAGGTACTCTCTGTGAATTTTTTCAGATTTTTTAATTCACTCGTTTCGGAAATGAGTTCTTTTTCAAGTACGTATATCATAGAAAATTAAAATCCGGCAAAAAAAGTAGAATCAAAAAAGTTATGTGTTTCCATAGACCATTTAATGCAAAATATGTTATATTTTTATGGCACCAACAAAGCCATTTTCACAAAAAAGAATGGAGAATATTTTATTCTTTCAATGCGATACCTTTTATTTCGTTGTAGATTTTACAGACTATTTGGCAGGATATTCAGAGCGTATAAAAAATGGACATCATGGAACTCGGAAATATTGACGGCTAAACAATTTTTTTACATAGATAATTCTCTGCAATTCGCTGTAGAATATTTTTATCGTGGGGAATAGAATAAAAATAAGATGTGCAAAGAGAATCCGAGATCGATGCATTGTTAGAGGTCGCTATCAGCTATTAAAAATACATACCCGCTATTCCATACACTGTTTCCAGTCGAAGTCGAAATCGAAATCCAATTCAACTCGTCATTTTTATTGTAGAGCACCGCTTCTGCCTCCCTGTCAAAGTTGACCGAATTGGACGCTCTCGATATCCATCGAATTATTGTCGGCATATGAGATGTTTAATCAAGTGTATTTCGAGAGTTAGTCAACAGCAGTAGGGCATATTTAATGAGAATTCAATAGAGATTTTGTCAGCGCTATTCGAATAGCACTGATTGACGGTAGTACAAGCGGTACAGGCCCGCCAAACGTGAGTTTCAATAGTACATTATGCTACAAGGGAGGGAAGAGCGCTATTTTCACCGAGTGCGAGGTTTGCTGCCCGAGCGGAGCGAGGGCAGCACGAGCACGAGGTGAAAATGGCGCTCCCTCCCGCGTAGCATACGATACTTTTTTTCCGACTAAGCTGAAATGCGGGAACCGGTGGCGGAGGGCGGCCGGGGGGAGGGGGGTCCAGGGGCGAAGCCCCTGGTGGGGTCCAGGGGCGAAGCCCCAGGTGGGGTCCAGGGGCGAAGCCCCTGGTGGGGTCCGGGGCGAAGCCCCGGTGGGGGGTTGGGGGGGCGAAGCCCCCCCACTGAAGACACAACAATTTTTTTAATGACACTTAACCTCCAGTCGCTCAATCATACACGTCTAAGCGTTTCCCGCCCGTTGCCTAATGGCGTCTCTCTTAGTCGTTGCGAGCGCTGCGGTGGTCACGCTGAGAACTGTGAGCGGGTCAAAAAAAGTGGGCAAGATGCCCTAGGGAGCTTTGGCCGCTATTTCTGCCCGCTGCGCATGCGCACTGCTCGAAGTCAGAAATCGACTATTTTCCTCCCGCTTTTCAGGGGAGAAAACACGCCATTTCAGCGCAGTCGGGAAAAAAGAATATTTCACTTCTCGATGGGATAAAAATCTGACAAAATCAAGCAAGTTGAAGGTGCTGAAAAGATTTATTTTGAATAATAGTAATTTTAAAATATTATTAACAAATTCATGAAAAAACGAATCGTTCAACAATTTACCCGTCAACCCAAAAAAAATTTTTAATGAAAATTATTCATTCATTTTTCTGAATATGTATGCATTTTTCCAGAATTTTGTCTAATTTGAAAATTGTCTTTTTTCCAGAGAAATGAGGGGCGAAAACTGCATTTAAAAAAATGTAGACAAAGTTCTGAAAAAAATTCACACGTATTCAGAAAAATAAATCAATCATTTTCACCAAAAAGAAAGAGTTGGGTTAGCGTGTAAATCAGTGAACAATTTATTTGTTCATTAATATGTTATTAACATTTTGGTATTATTATTATGCAAAGTCAATCTTTTCATCACCTTCTAAATGCTTGATTTTTCCGAGATTATTATCTCACAAAAAAAGTTCGAAATTTCCCCCGAAACTCACATTTGAAGGGACTGTAACGAGACAACTACCTTAAACACAGTAGAAATCATGTTCATAAGCAGCCAACGATCATACAGCTACTGCCGAACTTATGGTTTTAAAGCTCGGAGGCATGCATCGAGTACGATGGCAATATATACACGCAACCAATCCGATGCACATCATTCCCGATGAGGCCGCTTATGTTATTAACCTCCTTTTCCAATTTGTTGTCAAATTACCAATTTCAATTTGTAAGTTGCTAAGCCGGTTTAAAAACCAGTGCATGTAAATAAACGTTTCTTTTTTTCGATATTATCCGTTATTACGCGGATAATTTCGATTTTTCCGGGTACCCGGATAGTTGGATCCGGATAACCTGAAAAAATCCGGATATCCGGATCCCAGTATTCGGAAAGTTTCGGGTTACCCGGATCCACGGATTTGAAGTGTCGTTTCCGCGAGATCCGGATAGCCCGGGTACCCGAATACCCGCATAAGTCGGGAACCCGATCCCTAATCCACAGATACAGATTTCAGAATTCAGAAGTTGTTTATCATTTTAGATTTTAAAAAACACGTAAACGCGATTACTTCTTCAGTGGTTGCATCCGTAACTACCAAAACTATATAAAGCTTTGCACATTGCTTCCTTCTTAATATCCCTTTTTCACAAAGCTTCCATATGAGGAAGCCAAAGTGAATAAATAAGCATCGTTATAGAGGTGGCTTTGCGAAAAAGGGAAATTAATGAGTAAGCAATGTGCAAAGTTCTACTTTGCAACTTTTTTTAGTCAAGAAAACGAGATTCCTGCAATGGCCATAAGGACGCGAATTCGACAACTTATGAAAAAACCACGTCAAGTTTCCGTGTTTTTTTTATTAGAAAACTAGGGGGCTGCGCCAACCCGGGGGGGGGGCTTCGCCCCCCGCGCGCTTCGCGCGCTCCCCCCCCCTCTCGACGCCTTAAACCTCCCTAACTTAACCCTACCTAACTTAACCCTACCTAACTTAACCCTACCTAACTTAACCCTACCTAACTTAACCCTACCTAACTTAACTCTACCCAACTTAACCCTACCTAACTTAACCCTACCTAACTTAACCCTACCTAACTTAACCCTACCTAACTTAACCTTACCTAACTTAACCTTACCTAACTTAACCCTACCTAACTTAACCCAACCTAAATTAACCCTACTGATCTAAACACTACCTAACTTAACCCTACTGATCTAAACACTACCTAACTTAACCCTACTGATCTAAACACTACCTAACTTAACCCTACCTAACTTAACCCTACCTAACTTAACCCTACCTAAATTAACCCTACTGATCTAAACACTACCTAACTTAATTCCATCTAACTTAACCCTACCTAACTTAACCCTACTTATCTAAACACTACCTAACTTAATTCCATCTAACTTAACCCTGCCTAACTTAATTCCATCTAACTTAACCCTGCCTAACTTAATTCCATCTAACTTAACCCTGCCTAACTTAATTCCATCTAACTTAACCCTGCCTAACTTAATTCCATCTAACTTAACCCTGCCTAACTTAATTCCATCTAACTTAACCCTGCCTAACTTAACCCTACTGAACTTAATTCTATCGCTGGAAATTCCATGGCCTACTTGATACCACTCGCCCAAAATTCCATGGCCAAATTGATACCACTCGCTGAAAATTCCATGGCCAACTTGGTACCACTCGCTGAAAATTCCGTGGCCAACTTGGAACCTCTCGCTGAAAATTCCATGGCCAACTTAATATCATTCGCTGAAAATTCCATGGCCAACTTGATACCATTCGTTGAAAATGCAATGGAATCGTTGCCATGGCTATGGTTGCTGTGGAAATGGTTGCTAAGGTAATGGTTGTCATAGAAATTGTCGTTATGATAATGGTTGCTATGGCAATGGTTGCCATGGAAATGTTTGCCATGGCAACGGTTGCCATGGCAATGGTTGCCATGGCAATGGTTGCCATGGCAATGGTTGCCATGGTAAAGGTTGCCATGGTAAAGGTTGCCATGGCAATGGTTGCCATGGAAATGGTTGCCATGGTAACGGTTGCCATGGAAATGGTTGCCATGGAAATGGTTGCCGTGGCAACGGTTGCCATGGTAACGGTTGCCGTGGTAACGGTTGCCATGGTAACGGTTGCCATGGTAACGGTTGCCATAGTAACGCTTGCCATGGTAACGGTTGCCATGGTAACCGTTACCTTTTAGAAAAAATCCTGGCTTGGGGGTATTCATAGGGGAGACTTAGAAAAATTCTGCCTCCCGTGTGTCATTTGACCCCGGCCAGCTCGATTATCCTACACAGCGGCGGCGGCGGCGGCGATATATTTTTATTATATAGAGAGATTATTTTTCCGGCGCGGTCTTCTATCTGCGACACTTACAGCGAAAAATATCGAAAATCTTGTTTTTTTGCCAATCGGTAGCGACCTCTAAACATGCTTCGATCTCTTGCAGTATTGTTTGTTATGCAGTTGAAGTTTTGCTGTTTTGTTTTATATGCGAAATATTTTGAAATTGAGGGTGCCTCCGAAGAAATAGAGATTTTTTTAATTTTCATCTTGACTTGTTAAACTTTGAAACTCATCGTATTTTTATTTTATTCCTCATGATAATCCGGGGTGATCCGAAAAAACACGAAATTTCTTTTAAGGACGACCTTAATTTGTATTTTAAACATGTGTAAAACTACAATAATTTTTAACAGTGTATATACATGCAACATCCCTATTCTGAAAATACAGTTACCGGTTGGAGCACTTGATAGACAGCGACGATTTGGAAGTCGATCTTCATCCCACGCGGGCAATTGACACAGAGTTTTGGATCATTTGCGATTGCATAAGGAGACACAACGAGGCCATTAAGTGAGTGCGATCGTCTGCCAAACGAGCAGTTTATTTGTAGACTAATCGAATGTACGAATATTGCCAACAAGATTTGCGGAAGCCCTGGACGCCGTGTTCTCCTGGTCGTTCTTCGTTCAAATGGGCCTCAACATGGCACTTCTTACATTCACTGCTGTTCAGGTATCCCCCGCTCACAACCGTTCGGGCACCAATCAAATGTTGATTCAGATTTCGCAAAGGGACAGCTCCTTGAAACCTCGTAATTTGCATTTTTTACACACGCCAGATTGTGTGGAATATGGCGGAAATCGATGAAGCCATACGACAGGCATTGCTGACATTCGCGGAAATTCTGCATCTCTTTTTTGAATGCTATTTTTCCCAGAGACTCACGGATCACAGTCTTCAGATATTCGACGCTCTGTGAGTTGCAGCCAATTCTTCCGAACCTTTGCCACTCGTACTTGTAATCAGCAAATTCAATAACGTCGGGAGAGAAAACAAAAAAACGCCAACAAAAGCGTATTATAACAGATAAAAAATACATAACAATATCAACAGAAACAATAACAGAATTATCGCCGCATCTGTACCCAACAGTTTGCGCCAAGTCAATAAAACGACAATAAATTGCAGAAATAAAACAAAATGGTACAAGACGTCAATAAGATCCAGGCGACTGTTGAATTTCATGACAATGAGAAGCATTAAGCCCTGCGAATTGAAAGCGGGCAAGCTGTACACAATGTCGATGGAAAATTTTAGCGCAGTGAGTGGATTGCGTTTTGCGTTTGCCGCTTTAAATATTACGATTTTAAGGTTTATCAATTGATTTTTCAGGTAATCCGGTCGTCGATGTCGTACTTTACGATTCTTTTCTCGATCCAATAAGCACATAATCGATAACGCGGCGCCAACGGACACAGTAATGTAGAATCAATGTAACGGCAGTGCAACCAAAAACTAACGAAATGAACTTGCCAAAAAATAGTCATTTAATTTATCTAAAAACATTTCATTCGCGCGAAAATAATTTTCCCAAAAGTGTAACATCGCACACGCGCACCGATGTAACGAGTAGTCGCGTGTGAAAAACGCTCCCCGGGCCATTATAAGCCATCTACCGAGTATCATCACAATCGTGCTGTGTAGTTTTTTAACAAACTATATCTTAGCTATAGTTCGGGCACATTTCTATAATAATCAACGGTAGCCATGGCACATCGCATCATTTTGCCGATAAAGCGAGAAATAAGCATTATGATAAAACCAATTTTCCAGCGATTGCCCAAATCGATATATCAAGCCATACATTTTTTAACTGGAAAAATTGAATGAAATAAATGTAAAGCAACTACAACAACAAAACAACAATAATAACAACTGCAATATGGAATATTGGCCATCAGTCCCGACTTGACTTTTGTTACATATTTTTAAAACCATCACTTTCCCCATTCATTTCGATTCGTCGCAATTACTGCAAAAAGAAGTATCGCCGAACGCCACTCGGGTCAATGGCGCGCGACAGCCTCGCAATTTGCATGAAACGCTGCAGTGTAAAACAAGTTCTCTACACTGCACAACATTTCGGTTTGAAAATTCACAATTTTTATGCGAAGTTTTATGTATATACGGTACATAAAATTGACTACACTACTGTATCAAATTTTTAATACACTGTATACTAAATTTTACTATACAACGAAAAACCAAAAAGTTTCATTGATTTAGTTTTAAATTTGGAAAACCAGTATTTCATAGGTAAAAGATGAATAACTGTGAAAAACACATTACATCCACGAATTCTTATTATTGTCAACAATCGCCTGGGATGGGACTTAAACTACCACCCTAGAATAATTCTACCTACCTATTCCTAATACCTACGTAAAACGCTAGCTTACGTAGGTTACACAAGACACCGCCGACCAATTACAGCACGAATAGAACGGCTTCACATGAACTGTGACGGGATTTTTCGCCCCGCCACCTCCGCAGAGTGTGAACGGCGAGGAGCGCCGGATTTACGGCGCTTTGGGTCGGTGCTCGTCGCTCCGGGATTCGGGGTCCGGTCGGAAGCTGTGGTTATCTGGGCTACGTATTGTGGGCTCTCTAGGCTAACTAGCGACACTTTAATTAATTAATTTTATTTTTCGAAAACCTTTTTTTTTATTATTATCTTATAAATAGACTAAGTTTGCGTTCGAAATTGCGTTCGTGCGACCATTTGCGCCCCCCCCCCCCCCTGTTACCACCGAAATCTCGCCCCAACGGACCAACAACAGCAAGGATCGCCCCGCTCGCCAACCGCTGCCGCCGTCCGCGCGTCCATCGCTCGCGCGTGTCCACTACCGCCGCTCTCTATTCGGCTATCTAGATCCCTACCACATGGGTCGACGATCTAATATCTTTTTTTGAGCCTGAGGTTATCTTTTGTTTCTGAATTTTGGATCTGTCCTCCGATTTTGGGCTATGGGCTCTGTTTTACGGAGCCGCAGGCGAGCACCGAACATCGGTGTTCGCGGACCTGGATGCCAGGGGAGGGCGTGGAGAAATGACCGAAATATTACCGTGTCACCCGCCTCCCCACGACTTCCGAGCCTGGCGCTGGACCATCCCAGCCGGAATACGGATTATCGCGGACCGGCCACCCCGGCGCCCCAATTAGAAAGGGGCCAGGAACCACGGAGTTGGAGTTTAATTGCAGCGTTGCACTCCGTAGTTGTGGGACCAAAACCGTCGACGCATCGGAGGCCTCGATTTCCGACGTGAGGGCCCCCGCACTCTCTCTTCGTGGCCACTGGTTCCGAGGGGAAGACGACCGCATTCCCGCGATCTCAGCTGCGGCTCGAGATCGGAGAGAAAAAGCCTAGGGCGGAGTGGACATGCCGCACGACAAACACGCGAGCCCCGGTCGAGAACAACGTGACCGGGGTGCATTGGTGGCGCGATCCAATTCGAATCGCGCGCCACCGTGCGCGCAGTGTTGCGCCGACGCGGCCGCGGAAGCCGCCGAGAGGAGCGACGCGCCAATCACGCGCGGACGCGCGAGGTAGCCGGCGAGTGAGCGGGGTGGGGAGAATCGATCGAGGCGCGGCGGAGCAGCTCGAGCCTTCTTCTCCGCCGGACATCCGAAGGCAACGGACGACAGCATCGACCCGACGATCGAGCGACGCCGCACCCACGGACATCGAGAACATCGGAGATTTCGGTGAGCCCTGGCCTGTTTATTTTATCCCGTGACGACGAGGGTCGCTCGGCCGTACGTGCTAGCCGTCCACGTAAGTTTTTTTAGTGTTTTTGAGAGTTTTTGAGACTATTGAACGTGGACGGTGGTTCGTGCGGCCACCCGGCGTCGTGCCGGGCGCGAGCGGCTCTCGTCCGACCGTTGGTCGACGCCATTTCGCGGTATTAATGACGCGTTCGATTTTAAGGCTAAGTGTGCGATCCCGGCGAATATCGTTGGCCCACGCGAGGTGTTCCCTTTAGTTTTCAGTTTTGCTTCGGTGTTGTATTGTCTACCCTCGCGTGTGGTCGCCGACCCGGGGTTTTTCGAGCGTAAATTTAATTTCGTTATTTCGGTCGCTTCTCGACAGTAGCATTATTTTTCGAGGCTAAGTAATCGAGTCGGTCCTAAGTGTTCGCGTAAAATTCCGTTCCGGCTACCTGCGTTTCGGATTCCGCCGGCCGGCTTGTCGCACGCTCGAGGTCGCGCGGCTCGCGCGATGTTTACGTTCCGCGCGTGTTCGGACTCGCGCTATGTCGCCTCTCCCCTCCTTCTTTGTCTCCCGATGTATTTCGCGGAAGTGTCGAGCCCGCGCTACCTTTCTAGTATTAAGTGCGCCCGTTATCTTTCGCCTTAATATTTTTCAATTGTGAGCATGGAAATTAATTCGGGAATTATTTCCGCGCCACCTTCGTGCGCCCTCCTCGCCCGTCGCCAAATGCCGGTGGGCGCCAGCCAATTTTTATTTTATAACGCGGGCGGAATCGGCAAACCGCCCTAACTCAAAACGTAAACTTAACCGAAACGTAACCGGCGACGGACTCGGAGGAGCGGTTCACGGAACCTCGGGGTCGCTCAGGGTGCTAGGTTGTGGAGAGAGGGCATGGATCCTTAGTGGCACTGAATAACGGCGAAAACGTAACGCAATATTATTGAAACAATTCGGTCGGTTTATTAATCAAATACCGGGAACTTTTACATTACTTCACGTAACAGACATGACAAAACCGAGAGAACGAGGTAACGAGATAACATGGACGCTCCAAAATTGCGCGTAAAACGAAAATGTCTCAAAAGAAAAGGAAAAGCGAATTCTCATTAAAACTAACTAGAGATAACCGGGGCCAGGTAGCGCGAGAGCGCGACACGTCGTGGCCAAAAAAAAAACAGAAAATAAGAGAACGAAACCTTGCACTTAATAAATCGGTAAACTAAAAGGTAACGTGCACAAACTAACCAGAGAACACCAGCGAACGCGCACGAATATAATAGAGAACACTAGAGAACGAACGCGAACTAATCAGAGAACACTAGAGAACAAACGCGAACTAATCAGAGAACACTAGAGAACGAACGCGAACGAATCAGAGAACACTAGAGAACGAACGCGAACGAATCAGAGAACACTAGGTAATTACCCTAATATTAAACCGTGGGTTCGCTAGTCGTTGCACTGATATTAAACTGTTGGTTCGCCAGTCGACGCATTAATTTACCCGTACCGGGCGAAACGGTAATCTAAAATTAAATAAGAACTCAAAAGTAATTACGGACAACGCCGGGAAACTTAGCGATGACGCCGAGAAGATAACTAAACTCAAAATTAATTAACGAGAACGCCGGAAACTAATTACAGGTGTCGACGAGAAAATAGAAGAATATAAAACTAATAGATAACTTCCAAGAAGGTAATGCGATAACATATCTAACACTAGGAAATTCTAACACTAAAAAGGTAATTTTAGGTAAAATTCGGTAACATTAGATAGCATTAGGTAACATTAGCTAATAGGAGGTAACATCAGAGAACAAGAGAGAGCTGCTTGCCGGCCGAAGGCTGGCCGACGAGAGATCGTCGGTTGGCGGCTCATCACCCAGCAGGGCTGCGCGATCCGCGCGCCCCACTCTAACCGCGGTCCCACTCTCATCGACGCGCGGCGATGCTGCGGCGGTGATGCGCGCGCACCTGCGAGCGTCCGAGCGAACCTAAAGGCGGACGCGACGCCGAAATTCAGTAAAGATGACACAGATAACGAAAGATAACCGAAAGATACATGAAACGTAACCGAAACTGACCGACATATGACAACCTATCGTGGTGATGATCGATAACGAGGGAATCTCCTTGTGACGCGGGAGTCTGAACAAACGTAAACGTAGAGATAACGGAAAACCGAACCGAAAAACGACCTGGCGATCCGAGCATCGGTGTGGTCGTAGGCACCTCCGCTGCGGCCTTCCAAACATACCTGAAACTTAACCAATCTTTCCCCCGAACGTCGCTTCCTCAGTGGAGCGCCGGAATTTCACCGGTCCTTTATCCTCTCCTACCGATACACCCTGAGCGTTATCACCGAGATATCCCGGGTGGCACAGTAATTCGGCCCTGAACCGCGGTAATCTCGGTGCACTGACCACTATAATTGACCGTCAGATAACATATTAGGTAACATTACCCTAAAACCGGAAAAATACCAATCGGGGGTCGGAAGGAACGCTAAAAACTTGCAGATTCGCGACTCTGCAGACCGGGGGACAGAATATTCAAAAAATTCTGTCACACAATACTTTTGTAATGTAAATGGAATTATTATTTCTTTTTCTCTCGCGCTCTCACGATCGCCGTATCTCTCGACTCGAGCCTCCCCGGTGTTACCTACCGCCTAAGATGGAGCGGTCCTCGGTCATTATTATTATTATTATTGTTATTTTCGTTGCCGATAGTTGAGTATCTTGTTCCTCTATTTTTCACCGAATATTTGCGTCGCGTTATTTAAGAATTACGCTCAGTTCGTTTGCCCGTAGTCCTTTTGGGTTATTTTACCTGTCCGGCGGTCATATTACCGAGACTCGGTTAATCGAGCCCCTAAAGCGAGAATGGCTACCTGACCGATAATCAACGGCGGTTCCATTTGCGTTTCGAGTACGATTGTATTATTTCAAATTATATTATTTCTGAATCATATTATTTCACATTGTATTATTTTAACTCGCCTTATTTCAAATATTATTATTATTTCCGAATTGTATTTCTGTCATATTGTATTATCTCCAATTGTATTATTGCCAAAAGGGTATTATTTCCCATCGTACTAATTCAAGATGCGGTATTTCAAATGGTATTATTTTCACACTGTATTAGTTCAAATTGTATTATTTCTAAATCGTATTATTTCCGATTGTATTATTTCAAGTTGTATTATTTCGAATTCTTAGGGCTTTTGGAACAACGATATGACGCTTTCGGTTTCCGTTCTTATTATTCTCTCTATTGTATCGAGTCGAGGCTACCTAGGGGATTAATTGTCAACCGCCCTTGCTACACCACTGCATTTCGGCTAACTACCGGGAGCAGTCCGGGAATTATTCAATAAAATGATTTTACCCGAATTCAAATTGTGTCCCTCAATTTTTGCGAACCGCCCCTCTACCATTTTCAGCTCGCGGAGCCTGAGTTAGTCGCGTGTCTTAGCGCTTCTTGCCGCGCCCGCTCGCGTTACGGGTCGGGCCTGCCGTACCGACGGCGAAATCAAGTCGGGGCTTTCCCGGCGGTACCTCGGTACCTGGCGCCCAGCTGTCGGTGTGGACGGCCCAACTCATTGGGGACTTCGGATCCCGTATTATGAATAATGATTGTTTTATTTGATCCGGGCGTGTAGCGGGAGGGAGCCGGGGTTGTGAGTCCCCCCTCGCAGGGAAATTCCTCACAGAACATAGCTGACAGCCATAAACTTTTTAGAAGAGGACTGTGTTAAATTACGAAAATATTGGCCTAGTTATTTTTGTTGATATGATTTTTTCACTTGACGTTATATTTTATTTTTTTCATTTTTTGATGTTTTATTCTATGGATCAAACAAATATCATAATAAAATCCTACAAAAATTCATAGATGCTTCACTTGATATGGTCAACGATATAAAAAATTAGGAGGAGATTTGATATGATCCATATATATTAGGGTGGTCCATTTTGCAAAATTTTTATTTTTTACCGGACATCCCCGAGAACTGTTCTCTATCATGAAAAACAATTCCCCGTAAATCATCGTTGAGATAAAAAAATATTTGGAGATCGCGACGGATTGTTTTTACTGTTCTTATTTATTTCTACTTTTTCGGTGAAAATTCTCATGTTTATGCTTATTTTTCTAGCATTACATAAGTATTGGGATTCTTGATATCACTGCAACAACCCATTATTGTTCTGTGATAGTTTTAAAATACGAAATAATTGAGAACTGCGAAAAATCTGTACTGTAAAAGCGAAATTTAGTGGGTGAGCAAATATTTTCAAAAAATCCAAAATGTCATAAAATCTTAATCCCTAATCGGATTAACGCCAAATTAAATCCCAAACCTTGTCTTATAACTGTCTACTGATGTACCAAATTTCAGCTAGATATCTAAAAAAAACATTGAAAAAAATTACAAACTCAGCTACAGTTGTTATGTAACGTATTTATCACAGAAAAACGATGCTATATAAAAACTGAAAAATTCTCGTAAAAAGAATAAATAATAATAATAAACATTAGGAGGTTTCGGCCACGGGATAACCATTATATTACTGAGATGCGGTAAACAATTAATTTTATTATAAGACAACCTGTCTATAACTACGATCTTTCTTAATCATTCTTTAAACCCTGTACAATGGTGCTCTTATTAAAATGAAGCATATTCTTGCGATGTTCACTAACAACTTACAGCAAATACAGCTTCAGCGCTACATCGTTAGTGATCATTCGGATGTACTCCTCGATGAGAGCAACTTCGCGCTTTGCTGTGTCATTCACAACACCAAGTCCTTGATCTATAGCGGTACACGTGGCAAACTTTTTGTCATTCTTACACTCTAGTGGATCCTGTGTCAGAAACATTTGTTCGATTCTAATGATATCAAAAATCGCAAACTATTCGCTGTTACAAAGTCCGAAAGCTTTATTTGAAGAACGGTGCGGGTGTTAAGACTTAGACTTGACGGTTATCACTCCGTATGCGTACTAAAAATGCAAGTAGACTATCATCAGATAAGATTTAGAATTGAATTTGGCGTTCATCCGTCCAGAGATAAACATTTTATAACATTTTGAATTTTTTTTAGTTTGTTTTCGCTCCGACTTTCACAATTTTTTAGATATTGAGCAAAAATTTGGTACACAAGTAGACAGCTATAAGACAAGGTTTGAGACATAATTTAGCGTTAATCTGTTTAGGGATTACAATTTTATGGCATTTCGATTTTTTAAAAATATTTGCTCACCCTCTAATTTCTCTTTTACAGCACAGATTTTTTGCATTTGCAATTATTTCGTACTTTAAAACTACCACAAAACAATAATGAATTGTTGCAGTTATGTCAAGAATCTCTCTACTCATGTAATGCAAGAAAAATAAACATACACATGAAAATTATCACCGAAAGAATTGAAAAAAAACAAGAAAATTAAAAAAATTCCTTCGCGATCTCTAAATATTTTTTTATCTCGAAGATGATTTACAATTGTTTTTCATGATAGAGAACAGTTTTGAGGGGTGCCCCGTAAAAAAATGTTGCAAAATGGTCCACCCTATTAAACATATTGTCAATTTACAAACATTAACAGCGTACAATATGACGAAAGAGCACGCGACAGACAGTGAAGCGAAGTATATTCGTTATGCACCGCGAGTGTAACACTCAGTGGCTCGATGGTGGAACTTCAATCGGTGGAACAAGTCGGTCTAGAGAGACTTCATATGCATCGCTCGCTGACGAGCAATCAACACGTCCGTCCGCCTATCAACTTATCGGAAATTACAAATATCGCCAGCCGCCGTGGCTTGTTATGGCGGAGGGTTGAGGCGAAGACAAAACAGCAGAAAATAAGAAGGAAGGAAAAAAGAAGAAAAAGAAAAAATTATACCAAAGTGGACGGTGAAAAGAGAAAAACACGTCGTGCTCGACGAGTGGTACAACCGCCATCTCGCCCGACAATATGACGCAACTGTTTCAGCTGCGTTACTATAAAATCAATAGATTTTTACTGAGCCTCATCGGCCAATGGCCGTATCAGACTCGCGTCAGAAGACGCACGATTCTCGCACTCTTCGTGCTTCTCGCCGCTTCGCAAATTATTCCCCAGGTATTTCAACCGCCGCGACTCTTCGGTTGCAACAATTATGAACTCGCACGCCTTCGATCGTTTTTTTTCGCGTCATTGAATTTAACCAGGCTTTGTCTCATATTTCCGGTCGTTTCTCTCACGTTTGTGTAGATTCTGGCTGTAGTGGAATTTTGGGACGATCCGGAAATCGTAATCGAGAGCATCCCGCCGTTCGTCATCGACGTCGCTTGCGGCACCAAACTCGCGAACATCGTCTACAATTCCGACAAGGTCTGTTCAACGATTACAGTCGGAGCCGCCCTGGACTTGTTACTATTTTTACTTCCTAATAGAGGAAGCTTTGTTGAAATGGAATTTTGTTTTCTCGAGATTTTCATGTCAGCATACTCAGAAATTACCTAAAACGTCGAGAAAAGTGGTCCAGAAAATATGAGTAGGAGTGTGTAATGTATCTACATTTGCTCTGAGTTCTGCTCTGAGTCAGCCTTTCCGTAATTATATCTCTGCGTGGCTTTAACCGCGTATATCACAGCGGTGATAATTTATATAATCGAATAATTCTGTTTTGCCTTGTGGAAAATCGTCCATTTTATCGATTTATTTTTTCATCGGAAATAAATATAATTCTCGACCTGGAATATTAATTTTAATGATTAATCGAGCAACGATCCCAAACAGGATATAGTATATTGTATTACAAGGGTCGAAAGTTGGCGATTGCGACGAGTGTGAGGTTGGCTGCAATCACTCGAGTCGCAATTGGAAATTCGACCCGTGTTGAACATCATACTTTTTGTAACGAGTGCACGAACCTGCGGCACGTGGAATGACAGTCGCGCGAGACGAACACTGAGAAGTGAGGTTATGATTCAAGGGACGAAAGTGAACGACAGAAACTCCCAAGGGACGAAAGTGAACGAAATGCGAACCGCGCATGCGCGACTCTGTCATTTCACCACAGGTTCGCGACTGATAGGCAGACGGCCACTTTCGGCTCGCAAGACTGCTATGGAAAGTCCCGCGATTCGTGCACGTGTTACAACAAATTATTTCTTACACGAAAATAAAAGCCGGCACGTTACAATTTATTTATTTATTTATTTATGAGCGGAAATTTTCGTATTCTTTGAATATTTCCGAACTATTCGAATATTTTCGAATATTCAATTCAATTTCAATTTAATTCGACTCATGCACTATTTGCACATGCGTACACAAAACCAATGATCTTGGGAGTTTTACCGAATTATACGAGAAGAAAAATTGCAGTTCCATGACCGATCACCAAGCGATGCTGGAAAATTAAGAAAACTTTAATTCTAGTTTTAAACTAAATGAGAGCCTAAAAATGCAAATTATCATTCAACCTGCGCTGTAAAATCACTCGTTTATTTAAACGCGAGTCTTAATTTGTTTTGTCTCGACCACGTTTCGAAAAACAGATGGCCGAACTCGCGGAGCGAATGAAAATCGACTGGACGTCTTTGGCTCATCAGCCGGAGATGCACGTACTTCGAGGCTATGCGGAAGTGGGAAGACAGTTCACGATCGCTTACGCGGGTGAATAATTTTCTTACTAATTTGTTGTTAAAAAAATAGTAATATGAATAATCTAGGAAAATGTTCTCTTTTTGTTC
The DNA here is from genome assembly GCA_963932165.1 of Pimpla rufipes. Lineage (NCBI taxonomy): Eukaryota > Metazoa > Arthropoda > Insecta > Hymenoptera > Ichneumonidae > Pimpla > Pimpla rufipes. Next base: position 8,583,157 of record OZ010631.1, on the reverse strand, counting down.
CAAGTCGGAGTCTATGCCGTGACTGTGCTGTTTATGACACAACCGGTGGTTCCGCAATTTTTGGGTCTCTTAAAAATCACGGACGAGCCGCAAACGAAGACATTTATGTTTCCAGTGGATTATTATGGAATTGACTTTGAGACTTACTACTATTACATGGTCATCCATTCCTACGTTTGCGTCGCAGCGATTATCACTGTAATCGTCGCAGCGGACACCATGTTCATTGTTCACGTTCAACACGCTTGCGGAATGTTCACGGCGGTTGGGTTAGTCGGTTTTTCTTTTTTCATCACCCGATTTTCAAAATTACTCCACTACATTGTTTTTTTATAACTAATAATTAGGGGTGTGCGAATGTTCGAAAATGTTGAATATTCGAGTTTGAATCGCATCGAATTATTCGACGATCTCGAATATTTTGAATTTATCAAATATCCGAATATTTCGAATTAATCAAATATTCGAATATTTCGAACTTATCAAATATTGGAAAATTTGTCGAGTCTTTGATAAATTTTCGAATATTCAGAAATGTATAGAATATGCGATTCGATCACTATTCGCACACCCCTACTAGAACATTTTCTACTTAATATTTAACTTTTTTTACTACAAAATAATGCTGATCCCGTGCTACATTAATTTGTTTTTGAGGTCAATTAACAATAACACACTTAGCCGCCAGCTGGAACGTCTAGGTGACGCTGCACCTGCGAATTGCAAACTTCGTCAGTTACCGTTGGTGGATCCTGTTTACCGACAGTTGGCAATTTGCATCAGGAAACACAGCGAAGCCATTCAGTGAATTTTCTGCAGTTCAATTTTTCACATCAATACGAATTGCCCTGTTTCTTATTAACGAGCATAATTATTCTTTTCTTTTGAGATTTGCGGAGCTACTGGAGGCTTCCTACACCTGGTCTTTCTTCAGCCTCGTTGGCTTCAACATGCTAGTGATGAGCGTTACCGGATTTCAGGTGATACTTTCCCTCGATCACCCAGCTTTTTATTTTATTCATTTTCGTTTTTTAATACTTACACTTTTAAAATATCTTCTTGTATACAGACGGTAGTAAGGCTGTCTGACAGCCCCGAAGAGGCTCTACGCTACGGCGCATTCACCATCGCCCAGATGGTGCATCTCTTCTTTCAAAGTTTCTTCTCCCAACGGCTGATGGATCATAGCGAACAAGTTAGCGATTATATGTGAGATTTTCAAATTTGTATTTATAGTTCTTCTTATAAATCGGACGTGACGGTTCTTTTTTATCTTTCGAGAGGATAAATCTGGACGAGATGAAAGAAAAAAACAAAAGGAAAACAAAGCAAAGAATTTTTAATGATTTCAGGTATCAAGCAAAATGGTATAGAACGTCCGTGTTCGCACAAAAACTTCTCAACGTAGTGGCAATGAGAACTTACGTGACTTGTCGATTGACAGCCGGCAAATTCATGGTGATGTCGCTGGAGAATTTTGCCGTGGTGAGAGTCGCGACCGGCTGTGTCCGGCGGTTACATCAAGTAGTTACTTACCTGAAAAGCGCTCGATCACCATTTTTCTTTCAGTTTGCAAGAATATTTTTTAATTGCATAATACAACCTTTCGTATTCGTCAGTGATGGGTCGGTATTTTTATATAATATTTGTGGACAAATGTCTTTGTCTTCAGATAATCAAGACGTCCATGTCGTATTTCACGCTCTTGCGCTCCATGCAGTGATCCCAATCGATTTCTTCTCTTCTCCCCGAGAAATGGTCGACAATTCATCACGTTTTTATTTCCCTCGGAATAACATCCACAGTTGTTGCTTGTACTCGATGTTATTGTTGAAATAAACTGTTTATAACGTAATTCGAATATAACTTTTTTTAATTCAAATTATACTTTTTTTCACTTCAAAAAAATTTATATCGCACTTTCGAACATCCACAAAAATGAGAAAATACTGAATGTAAAATATTGAATACAGGTTATCCCTAGTGGAAATGTACCACCGCCAAACCACCGGTCGACCCACCGGTGGGTTTTTGCCGTCTGACCCACCGTCGAATTAGTCACTTTCACCGTGAACCCACCGTCAACTGGCGGAGGGGTCTGTTTCGAAAACAAACGTGTTCCCAACGTATTCACACCGTATTCTCACCGTGTTCCAACCGTGTTTCCACCGTGTTTCCACCGTGTTCCCACCGTGTTCTCCCCGTATTCCCACCGACCAGTCATTATTTATACTCGTTTTTTGAGGTCACTGGATTTGCTAGGGTTAGTTTTATGCAGTTTTTCAGATTTGAAATTCCTAGTTTAGAAGATAAGACAGCCTGCCAGCGCTTCTCTTTTCATCGATGAAATACAAAAATGAACACCAAGTACCATCACCTACAGATGATAGCTACCTCAAGTGCAGTCAAATCCTAAATATTTTCGCAGTTTTATAAACACTTTGGCTTCAAATCGCTTGCGAGAAACAGTTTAGCCATTCGCCATCTAGCGCCATTATGCGAAACACCGACAAACGATGCAACTGATTTAAAGCCAAAGTGTTTACTAAACTGCGAAAATATTTAGGATTCGACTGCACTTGAGGTAGCTATCATCTGTAGGTGATGGTACTTGGTGTTAATTATTGTATTATTTCGATGAAAAGAAAAACGCTGGCAGGCTATCTTAACTTTTCAACTTGGAATTTCGAATCTTAAAAAAATTATGAAACTAACCCTAGCGAATCCAGTGTCCTCGAAAAGCAACCATAAATAACGACTGGTCGGTCGGAACAAGGTTGGAACGCGGTTGGAACATGGTGGGAACATGGTGGGAACACGTTGGAAATACGGTCGGGACGCGGTGGGAATACGGTAGGAACACGGTTGTTTTCGAAACTGGAGCATCCGCTACCCCCATGGAAAAAAGTATATTCGAAAATATATTGAAAAGTATATTTTTTTAGACCATGTATACTTGCGCGAAAAATTGTATGTTTGGGATATAACTTTCAGTATACTTTATAAGTACATATGGCAATATACTTGTACAAATATATATTTGATATACTCCTTATACATGCATTTATGTATGAAAAGTATATATTAAAATATACAAATATACAAAATATACAAAAAATCTAACGTACGTATGTTCGTCAGATGTACATAGGAATATACAAAAAAGTATACTGCACGTATATTCGCCCGGATATACGTTCGCGCGAAATATGTGATATTGCCGAATATATAAAAAGTATACAAAAAAATATGTGATTATTATACCACGTAAATTATTTATATATTTTTCGATATATCGAAAAATACACTTTTCTTGCATACTTTTTTCCATGGGGGTAGTTGACGGTGGGTTCACGGTGAAAGTAACGATCCGATGGGGGGTCAGACGGGAAAAACCCACCGGTGGGAACATAGTGGGAAACCGGTGGTTTATCAGTGATTTGTCAGTGGTACGAATCCGCTAGGGATGAAAGATTTTAAAAAAATCCTAAAAATTCTCTTGGCTACGATTTTAGAATACCCCTCAAAGTATACGTGGATCACAGATCACTATCGCGGCGCAACAATCGGTACGGACAAACTGTTGCACGAAATGTTTCAACAGTATCGCGTTTACCATGACACCAAAAAGACTCGTGAGACAGGTTGACATCATCGCCAAGGGAAGGCGATATATTTCTTATGCACCGCGAAGTAACCCACGGCTCGGTAGTGGGGGAGACTCAAGTATTGCAGTGAGTCCGAGAGGCTACGTACGTCGCTCTGACGAGCAATCAAAACGTCCGTCGGCCTATTAACATCAGCTTCGAGACTCTCGTCTATTATACAAACCTCGCCAACGGGCTTTTCTTATAGCGGACAGTCGAGAAGAAAGAAAAATACGAAGCAGAAAGAAACGAGGAAACGAAGAAATATAACAAACCGGTGGATTAAAAACGCGTGACTCAGAGCGAGTAACGGGTTACATTGTGAATAATGCCGGACCTGATTCACCGTCGTTACCACAAGATCAATAAAAATTTGTTAAGCATCATCGGCCAATGGCCCTATCAGAGTCGCGTCAGAAGATGCACGACATTCGTGTTCATCGTGCTCCTCGTAACCTCGGAAGTAATTCCCCAGGTATCGAAGCCGATTCGCGTAGTTCACCGATTCGCGTCCTGAACGATCTTAAGGTAGACCCCCTGCTTGCGTTCAATTTCGCATAAATTCGAGAAAATTGAGAGAGAATTGCAAGCACATCTCGATGGTCTAAAAATCTGAAAAAATTCATGCACATTAAAGGTACTGAAAAGATTAATTTAACATAATAATAATTCTAAAATGTTATTAACAAATTGATGAAAAAAAAATAGTTTAACAAATATTTCGGTGACCCAAGTTTTTTTTCGATGAAATTGATTCTTTCGTTTTTCTGAATACGCACGAATTTTTTCAGATTTTTAAGTAATCTTTGAATTTTGGTGTTTTTTTATATGGAAAAAATTCAAAAATTCAAAGATTACTTAAAAAACGGAGAAAATTCATACGTATTCAGAAACATGAAAGAATCATTTTCATAAAAAAAAAAACTTGGGTCACCGAAATATTTGTTAAACAATTTTTTTTTCATCAATTTGTTAATAACATTTTAGAATTATTATTATGCCAAATTCATCTTTTCAGTACCTTTAATGTGCATGAATTTTTTAAGATTTTTAGACCATCGAGAAGTGCTTGCAATTCTCTCTCAATTTTCTCGAATTTATGCGAAATTGAACGCAAGCAGGGCGACTACCTTAACCGCGCGGCGTCGAATTACCGGAAAATATCAGTGAGGATACATTTTTTGGACTTAACGACCGATCTTGAAATCGGTATCAAGTCTGAAATTGCGAATTCGAAAGGAAATTCGAAGTTTTCGGTGCAAAAATTTCTCCCAAGGATTCGAGTCCCAGTGGTTGTGAATCCACACGGAGAGAAATTTCTATGTTGTGGTAGCAAAGAAAAGTGACAACAAAAATTATGTTGTAAGGCTGACTCATTTTTTGCTCGGCTGTCAAATCAGTTTTGCTTGGCTGACAAATCTTTTGTTCGACTGAAAATTCTTTTTGCCGGGCTGACCCATATTTTTGTTAGCCTAACAAAACGATTTGTGTTGTCACTTTTCTTTGCTGTCACAACACAGAAATTTCTCTCCGTGCATTCGCGGTTAATTGATTCACGTGACAATTCTAGTCTCATTTCTCGCACGTCTGTAGGTTCTGGCTGTGGTGCACTTTTGGGATGATCGGGATGTCGTGATGGAGAGCATTTCGCCGCTCGTCATCGACGTTGCTTGTCTCATCAAACTGGGAAATAGTGTCATAAATTCCGGCAAGGTCTGTTCGACAATGACGCGCTCTGATTGTATATTTATTTACCCATTTATTAATTATTCGTGATTTTTGCAAAATAATCTTTGCCACATTAAGAGGAGGGAGTCAGTCAAAAAAGATTGTGTTTATTATAAGGGCTACATTTTTCCTCACCGACGAAAAATGTTGAAATAATTGTATACTTTTACGATCGCTGCCAAATTGTTATGCTAGAGTGATTTAATGCAAACAAAGATCGCTGCTAATTTAAAATTCGCTCAAATTTCATAATTTTTCGAAATTTACTTTTCGTACGATATTTCCCACCTTAATTGCTTGCACAAGCAGATGTTCAAACTCCTCGAGCGTATGAAAATCGACGCGACGTCTCTGACTGGTCAGCCGGAGATTAGCGTACTTCACCACTACGCGAACGTAGGAAGGCAATTCACTATCGCTTACGCAGGTGGATTACACGTGAAGCGGTTGTTGTTGTTGTTGTGGCTTACAAAATTCGCGAGTGATTGCAGTAAGATAATGCATTCTTTTTCCAAGTCGGAGTTTCCACCGTCGCTGTGCTCTTCATGACTCAACCGGTCGCCCCACAGATTCTCCTTGCCCTCAAGATCACCGATCAAGTCAAGGAGAAAAGATTTCCATTTCCCGTGGACTACTATGGATTCGACCCTGACGCTTATTACTATTACATGCTCGGGCATTCGTACATTGCCGTCGCGGGGAACATAACTGTGATCGTAGCCGCGGACACGATGTTCATGGTGTACGTTCAACACGTTTGCGGAATGTTCACTGCAGTCGGGTCAGTGAGCTTGAAGAAAAACAAATCGCTTAAGGTAGTCCTTGCGACCGATATTCATTTCGCATAAATTCGAGTAATTTGAGAGAGAATTACGAACATTTCTCGATGGTATAAAAATCGGAAATAATTCATGCACATTGAAGGTACTGAAAAGATTACTTTTGTATAATAATAATTCTAAAATGTTATTAACAAATTGATGAGAAAAAAATTGTTTAACAAATTTGTCGATGACCCAACTTTTTTTTTTATGAAAATGATTCGTTAATTTTTCTGAATACGTATGAATTTTTTCAGATTTTAGAGTTCACTTTGAAATTCGTGTGTTTTTATAAGGAAAATATGTGAAAATTCAAAGTGAACTCTAAAATCTGAAAAAATTCATACGAACTCAGAAAAACGAAGGAATCATTTTCATCCACAAAAAAACTTCGGTCATCGAAATATTTGTTAAACAATGTTTTTTTTTCATGAATTTGTTAATAACATTTTCGAATTGCTATTATGCAAAATTAATCTTTGAGGTGCCTTTAATTTGCATGATTTTTTTCAGATTTTTATATTATCGAGAAATGGTTGCAATTGTCTCTCAATTTTCGAAAACTTATGCGAACTCGACACCAGGCGCAAGGACTACCCATCTCGTTAGGGGAAGAGAAAGAGATTAGTATCATGTTGAAATTGAACAACAAGTAGCGGATGTTTACTTTTTTCGTTCGTTTTCGAAAAGCGCAACGAATTTTTTAAAAACAATGTAATTTTTATGAAATGAAGTCATTTTTGTACAAAATTACGGTAATCGTAGATACATCTGTATGTAATGCAAATCTCTTCGTGCAAAAGTGAGAATTCTTACTGATTACATTTTTAGCCACCAGCTGCAACGACTGGGTGACGCTGCATCGGAAAATTATGACCTTCATTCTAAACGATCGGAGGACCGTGTCTACCAACAATTGTCCGCGTGCATCAAGAAACACAACAAAGCCATTGAGTGAATTGAATTTCTGACAAAAATGTATTTCAGTACAAATTATTCGTGTACACAGTTATCGAGTAAAACCCGTAGATTTGCGGAGCTACTGGAGAGCTCCTACACATGGTCTTTCCTCAGTTTCGTTGGATTGAGCACGATGATGATGAGCGTCACCGGATTTCAGGTAAAACTTTGTCAACTCAATTGTTTCCATACAAACGTTTCATTGAATACATTCCCAAACTCCGTAAAAAAATGGTTAACAATTCACATTTAGATTTTATGTAATATTTTTTTTACATAAAAAATATCATGTCTCGCTTCTGGCAAATTTTCATATACTCGCGACACTTAGCGTTTAACGAAAAATAATCGTAAAATATGAAGAAAAAGTTCTTGAAGTAAAAAAAACGGGATATGTTACTTAAAAAACTGACGGCACTTCAATTGTGCAACAATAACAAAACGTTGCTGCGTAGATGATGAAGAGCCTGGACGACAGCCCCGAAGATGCTGTGCGACATGCCGCGTTCATCATCGCGCAAATGGTGCATCTCTTCGTTCAGAGTTTCTTCTCCCAAAGGCTGATGGATCACAGTCAACGTGTTCGCCATTACATGTAAGTTTTTTGTTGGTCTCCGAAAAAATTAAGGTAGTCCTTGCGACCGATATTCATTTCGCATAAATTCGAGTAATTTGAGAGAGAATTACGAACATTTCTCGATGGTATAAAAATCGGAAATAATTCATGCACATTAAAGGTACTGAAAAGATTAATTTTGTATAATAATAATTCTAAAATGTTATTAACAAATTGATGAAAAATATATTGTTTAACAAATTTGTCGATGACCCAACTTTTTTTTTTAATGAAAATGATTCGTTCATTTTTCTGAATACGTATGAATTTTTTCAGGTTTTAGAGTTCACTTTGAAATTCGTGTGTTTTTATAGGGAAAATATGTGAAAATTCAAAGTGAACTCTAAAATCTGAAAAAATTCATACGTATTCAGAAAAACGAAGGAATCATTTTCATCCACAAAAAAACTTGGGTCATCGAAATATTTGTTAAACAATGTTTTTTTTCATCAATTTGTTAATAACATTTTCGAATTATTATTATGCAAAATGAATCTTTTCAGTGCCTTTAATTTGCATGATTTTTTTCAGATTTTTATATTATCGAGAAATGGTTGCAATTGTCTCTCAATTTTCGAAAACTTATGCGAACACCAGGCGCAAGGACTACCTTAATCGAAAATTAGAAGAAAAAATGGAAGGTCAATTGTTTCAGCTATCAGGCGGAATGGTACAAAACGTCAGTGTGCGCGCAAAAACTGCTGAATTTCATGACAATGAGAACCACCGTGCCTTGCCGCCTTACAGCGGGCAAATTCATGGTAATGTCGCTGGAGAATTTTGCTGCGGTGAGAATCATGATCGGCTGTATCTGCTAGCTAATTTGCATTTTTACTCTGCTGCGAAATATGCAAGTTCAACACTTGGTGCAATTTTTTTAAGACAAACTTGCATGTTGTAGGACTTTCTTTATTTTTTCTGCCAAATTGCTTACGATTCTGCATGTCTTCTTTGTCCTCAGGTGGTCAAGACATCCATGTCTTACTTCACGCTTTTGCGTTCGATGCAGTGAGTCCAGTCGTTTTCATATCTTCCCCCCTAACGCCGCATCGATATATGCTCAGACCTGTATCAGCCATGAAAAAACGCAATTCTTACCCAATCCTCGATGTGGTCATTAAATAAAAATACTTGTAATAAACTTCAATGATTTTATTCTCGACTTCTCGGGTCCCAATATTGAAGAAAGCTTCAAATATTTGGATAAGTCTCGTCAGGGTCGCCCCCTCCACATCCTCTTTCTTTCTTTCCCACCGTTTTATTTTCTATAAATATATACATATTAAAAACAAAACAAATTTTTTTAAAAAGGTAACTCGCATTCAGAAAAAATGAACGTTGCTTATTGACTAAGTGACGTTTGAACAGCTGATTTCTTATGATATTTGAAAAAGATATTTTGCGTTATACCTGGCGACACGAGATACTTGAACGGTGCTCTTTTGTAGCGTAAATTCTTCCATTAAAGGCGTGACATTTTTGTTCGAAATGGACTGTTAATCGGGAGAAAAAATTCTGTGATAAGTTTCGTGACATGGGCGAGCTAAAAGAGCCTAAAAGATTGCAATCGTCTAATACTTAATCCGGAAAACCCGCGAATTATTGGTTTCTCTTCTTTCGCTCGATGCGGCGTGAAACGCACGGAGCCAAACGTAGTAGGACGACGAAGATGATAAACAAAAGAAATTGTGTGTATTAGTAAGAGCGCAAGATTGCATGAAAACAAAGGATAAAACCACATCCACACACAAAAGAAGAAATGATACGTAGTTGTGGAAAATACGTGAGGTGTTTACATGAGATTCAAATGATTTATGATAATAATAATTATAATAATTATACTATTATAATTATTATTTAATGATAATGATAAAATAATAAGAATAAGTAATGAATAAACGAATAAGCAAATATATAAATAATAATAAAATATATTAGAATTGTAAGAAATACTATATTTAAAAGATATAAAGAAACAAGAACATAGAAATACAGATATGATTATAATAATAATAATATTAATAATAATATACGAGTAAGACAAGATGATAAAATACAGAACGACCGGTCGCTTGTTGAGCAGCCCCATCAGACAGGTTTCGAATTTACATTCGCGGAAAATAGGGCAAATTTTGAATTGTGAGCTAAGGAAACAAAACGAAAAAGATATACGAATTGTTGTGAAAATTCATCATTTCGAAGCCTGCAAGAATAATAAACAAAAGCTCATTGTGGAAATGTGTCAAATATAAGAAACTCGAAACATTGAATATCTTCGTCATTTTTAACTTCCCTTTATTGACTCTTGTAGTGACCCTTTTCCATAACTGACTTATACTCTTAATACTTTCCTTCTCGCCGTTGGTGCATTTGTAGCTAGCTGGTCCAGGTAAGTGCAATTGATAAACAAATAATTTCTATTAATTGAATTGTTTTCAAGTCTTCGTCGCTCAGTCATATGTTTAGATAGATAGATAACAGTTTATTTGTATACCAGGTATGTGCCTAGTACAAAGGATATTCGTACATAGAGTTTAGACATCGCTTGTGATTTATTTAGAATAAAGGCGCATAGAATGCATCTAACTTTCATACATCGGTATCAATTTCGAGATACATTGTTATTATCGTAACTTTACGGACTTTCGGGAATGCCACACCTCTTATAAACTTACAACTGACTTCTTTACTTTGAATACGTAGCACAACCGATGTTCTAGGATTTCGTTCACACGTTGGTTACAGACTTGACATATTGCGTTCTCCTTAATCCCGTACAAAAATATTATTTGTTTAGAAACTGCGAATGGCTACCCGGCAGAAAATAGGAATCGATAAACGATTTCGTTGGATATCACCGAAAAAATCGGGATGTAGCTTAATATAAGATACAATCACAAATAGGAAACATCTTTGTTCTCAAATACTTCTGTAAAATGACGAGAAATCGTCACGTGATGCTCGCTCGAACTATCACAATCGTCGCCGACGGGACAGGCTTCGATTACTTTCTCTAGATCATCGTTACTCAAATGCTTGAGAATCTCGATAGCGAGGTCCGGCATCACGTAACTGGTGAGTGCATTTAAAGCCTTCGCACCCGAGCTCAGCAGAGCCACTCTCTTCAGTCCCTGCTGGAATCGCCGCGCAGCCATTCCGTAGTACGTCGGGAATTCATCGGCAAGATCTTCACACGCGAGAGCTTGAGCGATGCTCTCGTTTCGCGCGTAAACCGCCAATTGATTCATATCTCTGGTGAGCACATCTTGAACACTAACGTTCCTACCGCCGATCGATTTGCTTTTCATTTTTTCAATTTCTCGCCGGCAACGTCGAAGATACGAGTCATGCTCGTACTCCATATCGAAACCTGGTAGATTCCAGTCGTTTGCGTGGCATTCGAGAGCCTTCATTGCGATGATGTGCCGCTCCAGAGTTTCTGCGAGTCGCAACCAGGGACAAATCCTACCTTGAATGTAGTGATGCCTGAATTTTTCATTCTGGAATTTCGCGTAGTCCAGCAGCGTCATTAAGTTCTTGAAAGTCACGTTAGAGCCGTGCTTTAGAAGCACACCAACGGCGTCCGAGTTGCACTTCATGACGGCATAATGAAGTGGGGACCGTTTTTCCGGATCTTCGGAGTCTGGGTCGGCGCCCCGCTTCAGCAGCAGCTTCACAAGCTCAGCGTGACCTTTTCCGCTAGCACAGTGAAGCGCCGTCGTCCCCAGCTTAGTTCGGGCGTTGACGTTAGCTCCGTGGTCCAACAATACCTTCGCGGTCGTTGTTTTACCATGTTTTACTGCTATATGGTGCGGCGTATTGCCGTAATCCGATAGGCAGTCAACGTGCGCTTTGTTCTCTAAAAGAACCTTCACCGCATCCGCGCAACCTACGTAAGAGAAAAATAATGTTATCAATTTCTTTTTCCATCTCTCGCATTTTCATTTATTTTTTTTAAGTCGAACGCATGCTTTTTTTAGTCTTAAGCGTTATGTTGTTTTTGTGTTCGAAGTTTAAAATAAGTTTTAGCCAGTAAGCTTCTGTTGCACCTGTTCCAACTGCCGCTGTTTTTGTATTAGACTGCTCCGCTGTCTTCATGTAAATGAGATCTGCCCGTCAACGTTTCAAATAAATAAATGAAAACCACCACTTTCCCCAGTTTCGAAAACTCTATCTGACTCCTCAAGCGTTTTTATAACTAATTAGCGTTAGTCGAGTGTTTTAATAACGTTTTTGTAACAGGTTGCACCTCTCATAAGAACATCGTAAAAATACAGTTGAAATTAAATAAGAAAAAGAGAAAAACCTTTTCACCTTCCTTCGCGGCCAAATGCAGCGTCGTTTTGCCGCAGTTCGTTTTAGCGTTCATACTTGCGCCTCGGTTCAGCAGCATTTCGGCTATCTTAGCCTTTGCGAGGGACTTCGCGCACCACTCCCCAGTTTCTTGCTCGAACAAATCCTGGTGCGGATTTCCAGTGACCACGCGGAACAAGGGCGTTCTGCCGGACATATCGCGCGCCTCCACATCCATATGCGGCGCCGACTCCAGCAGCGCGTCCACGATCTCGGGATCTCCCTCTTTCACGGCGGCAAAGACCAAGAACTCGATGGCTCTCGAGCTCACATCGCTTCGCAACAGCAGCGACTTCATGACGCTCGCAACTCCCATCTCGACCGCGAGCAACATCACCGATCTTCCCGCCTCGTCTTCGGCATTCGCGTTCGCACCGTGACTCAAGAGCAACTCGGCGACCTCGAACCGACGACACTGAATCGCGGCGTGCAGTGGGGCCTTGCCCGGAACCCAGCGGCGCGTTCACGTCGGCCCCGAGTTTCAGCAGGCTCTCGATTATCGCGTGATGTCCTCCCTCCACCGCCGCGTGGAAAAGCTTAACGTCGTCGGCGTCTTCCGCGCGGACGTTAAAACCGTAACGCAGAAGCACGTCGACAATCTCCCGTCATTTGTCGCCCGTGTGAGCCTTGATAGCGACGGAGAGGCTGCCGCGGTTCGCCACGCTCTTCACGTCGGGACGAAATCGCAGAATCTCCTCAATCACGCTTCTCTCGGCAATTTTGACCGCGACGCGCAGCGCAGTCGCACCGTCCTTCGTGCTGGCGTCGACATCGGCTCCCATCGCCAAAAGCAGCTTCACCTTGACCTTGCTGTGATGTCTTATCGCAGCGTGAAGCGGCGTTTCGTCGTCTCGGCCAGTCGCGTTCACATTCGCGCCGTTGTCCAGAAGCAACCTGACGACCTCGTTGCTGCGTTCCATCGCAGCGTGAAGCGGCGTTTCGTTCCAATCTCCCGAAGTGCCGTTCACATCGGCACCCATCTTCAAGAGCAATTCGATCATCGGCAAGTTGTTTCTCGTTACCGCTAAGTACAAAGGCGTTGGTTCCATCACTCTGCGATAGTTCGAGTCGAGAGGTGTCCATACGTCGCGCGCGTTCCCGTCAGCTCCACGACGCAAAAGCTCCTCGGCGATGGCCAATTTGTCGGTCTTCACCGCTGTAGAAAGCGGGGAACTTCCGTTCGACGTCGACGCGTGGACATCGGCGCCTCGGTCTAACAGCAGCGTCACCAGTTCCAAAGAGCCTCGCAAGACGGCGCAGAACAACGGCGTCCGGCTGTCAGAATCCCGTGCGTCAATGTTCGCCTGTCTGTCGAGCAGCATAGCGACAATCTCCGTGTAACCGGTTTGCACGGCTAAATGCAGCGGCGTTATGGATAAATTCTGATTCTTGACGTTTACTCGAGAACCCCTGTTTAACAACATTTTTGGCATAATCTCCTGACTGTTTTCCAGAGCTTAGCGAAGCAATATGTAGCCACTCGACCATCCGGGTAAATAAGAGAGACCATAGGTGTCGATCAGCCTCTCCGCAGTTTCTATGTTGCCGTTGCGAACAGCCCTGATGAGGCTGCGGTTCGGATCTTCAGACATTTTTCTCAGGCTATGATTACAAAATTACAATGTTACTCAAAGATCCTCAGTGGTTGAATAATGTGGCTATGTGGTAGTAGATTCCAATCTGTGGGGCTTGGTGTTCAGATTTCATGAGAGCAGTGGAGGCAGCTATATCTGTAATCAAAAGTTGAGGGAAATTAATATGTATGTAACAAAGTAGATACTTATTTATCTTTGTGTTAATACGCAATTACAAATCCTCTTCTAAAAAGTTGGTGTCTGTCAGCTATGTTCATGCGAAGCCGTTCTATCTGTGTTATAATTGGTCGGCGGTGTCGTCAGACACACCGAACATGCATTCAAATTTTTTGTTTATGTGAAATGTCAAAATTCACAGAAAGGAGCCAAGAAGGCATTGAAATGTTTTGTTTATGTCAAATGTCAAATGCTGCTTATACCGAGTCCTTTTCTAAAAACTTGGTGACTGTCAGCTATGTTCATGTGGAGCCGTTCTATTTGTGCTATAATAATCTCTTACAGCAAACTTAAGACGTAAACACAAAAATCTCCGCGGCGAAGGGTCATGTCACGGTGAATTTCATGCGATAGGGATTTGAAATGAAGATGTTGTCTTCTGATTAAAAATTTCTTACCATTTTATGATCGATAACTCACGTTGGTTTTATGCCAGTGCGACCAAGTACGAGAAACGTATATTCTCGTTGCTTATCTGTTTCTTTTTCGTTGTTTTTTTGTTCATTCCGCGTATGACGCACACGGAGCCGCATGCTCTTGAAGATGTTCCCAGATTGTTCGATGTAACGAAAACTTTTCGAAGTTTCGACCACCTTTGGCCAACTTCTTGGGATGTACATTCCAATGGGAAATACCGAATTGTGAAGACGCAAAAACCGAGCGATCTGGTGTTATCAACTTTCAGCGGTTTGACGTCTCGGCCAAATGTAGCAAAGTTATATGTAGCAAAACAATGATACGACCGGTAATGAAAGAAGCGGAAAAGAATGTCTGCCATACCGACGGAGCGCAACACGTGTTTCACGTTTGAATCGTGAATAATTCGTGCCGTATATAAAGCCGGGCGGTTTCCACTGACTTATCGCGCTTTTTTCGCGCGAACGATAGCTTGTTGACAAAATAAATACAGACGAGTTGTCTCATTCGTCATCAGCGGTGGTGCTGATATACAGAACTCGTTTAAAAAATCAATTCACTCTAAAACGTCGTTTTTCCAAGAAACACCGGGCCATAACCTCATCCAGTGTCGGCTTAGCCATGGGCTTTCCACTCACTCCGTATTTACGTCTAGCATCCCCACTGTCAACAATGTAAACAGTGCAATGACAGTTGACAGTCCCCCGAGAATGACATTAATTGTCTCACAAAGTTCGAAAATCGCTGCTTCGATTAGGGTCACGGAAGACACGATCGTGCCGACGCAAGTCAGCAACAGGTACGTGCACGAAAAATTCGTAAACATGCGTCAAATAAAAAAAAAAACTGAAAGATCCTGCAAAGTAGAATCTGCACACAGCTTCCTCATTACTTTCCACCTAACACAAAGTCACCTCTATAAGAAAGTTTGCTGTTTGATTCTGTGCTTCTTCTATGAGGAACCAAATTTCTATTAACTTAACTGAAGTCTATGAAAAAAAAGTGGCGCTCAAGATTCTTAAAAAAGCATCCATCCAAGAAAGTGCATTTTGTCCTCAAATTTTTTATATTATGAATTCTATTTTTTTTTCATTCACCATTCTTAACAAACCATGGTAGTAGACTTTTACATCACTAATGTTGCCAATTCAGAAAAATCACTGTTCCCAAAAAATCTCTGTTCTTTGGTTCGAACTTTGTTATTTACGGAAGCAAAAAGCATATAAGAGAATTATTACAGTTTTGTTGACGTAATTGTTATGCAGCATTTCGATAGCGGAAACTCTGTGGCGGACTATAAACGATCCCCTGATAGCGATATTCTTGGATTTGAAAAATCCAGCGACGGAGAGAATACTGTGATTCATGTTACATTCGATAATTAAATCGTGGACGAACCTTGTCTATGTCCTTATTCCTCCTTTTGGTGCAGGACGGAGATACGACACTCCGCGACGTCTATTTACTGATTTGCAATGTTTTTTTCAGCGTACACAACTTGGCTGTTTGGAGTGATATTTCATGTCGTTGGGGCACCACTCAGCGATGATGTATTGGCCAGCGCAATTGCACCAGGCTCGAATGCTCAGAACCCTTGCCCGTTTCAATGAATATATGATAATTCTTGACGGTACTTTTTTATTGTATAATAATGAACATTTCCTGCATGTTAACATTTTAATGATACAACATGAGCTTCTAAGTAAAAATTTTGTTTTATTTGAATTACAATAATTACAATAATTTGTGCTGTTTCCCGCTGTTTGCTCCAGAAGTTCTGGACTTGGTTGGAAGTTTTGAGGAAAAATCCATAATCTTAAAGAGATTCATCGCTGAGCAGGCGGTCATAGAAAGTTTGGATCTTAGACATTTTCCCATTACGATCGAAGCGTCGAGGATAACAACGGTACAGATTTCATTGTTAACAGTAATTCAGATATTTTATTACAACTTTCGCCGACTTTTACAGTTGATAGAATCAAATGTTGTGCATGCGAAAAAGGTTTTTTTTTGCCGTTCGATAAATTATTTTTAACAGATTATATATTGTACGAAAAAGTGGCTTGAATGGCTGGGACCAAGCGAGTTTGTGGAAGAGGTATTCGAATCCTCGAAAATTCAGAAACCGCTGCGAAGTTTGCAGCCCTCGAAGTTGCGGCGCAGATGATCGAATTGTGTACAGTGAAAGACGAGGTACAATAAATTCAGACTCATGAGCCGTTTTACACTTATTGCTATCGAGAAAGTGTAAAAAAATGTTTTCCGTTTCATTTCTTCGCAAACGAGGATTCGACGACTGTTGTGGATTACGCGATCGACATAGTGAAAACCATTCCAATTTGGAAAGATCTGGGGATTGTGAGTTCCGAACAGATTGAAAGAGTTCCCGACAACTTACTTGATCTCTTCGAAAATCTGGGTGAATCCTCGGAAATTACCGATTTGTGCTTCGCAATTGTCGACCTTATAGCCGAGAAAGTCATTGGTAAAACAAATTCGATATAAATAGCAACAATAAGTAACAAAATATCTATTTCCTTAATTTATTATTTATGTTGTAGTCTCGAAAAAATTGGAAATTGCAGCTTGTCAACAAATTCGGCAGTACTTGATGCAACATCCGAGAGCTTACAGTCCAACAGACGCGAAGAAATTTCTACGAAACTTCGAAACATGTTCGGTGATGATCAAAATCGAACATTTAGGTTTTGATCATTATTTTTTTATGTCGTGCATTTAAAAAAATGTGTGTAAAAATCGCGTTTCCTTTTGAAGTTTGCCTCGAATTACCATCATCATTTCAATAACGGCTAATTTTTCTTCACGTTTCATTCAAAGGAATTTGCGAATGTTCTCGTGCACTTTGTGATCTACGACGTGGAAACCGCGATGCGTCGCGCCGGAAGTATTCGTATATTCGAAGTCAGCTCTCTCTGGAAATCTCTGACCCCAAACCTCAACGAACATTTGGAGCTGGGACGTTTCGACCGAGTGTCGAAGATCATCACCACTTCGCGTTTCTTGAGTTCGTGGCTGATCGAGAAGGAAAAATTCGGATGTCTTCTCTACAACGACTGCGATGCGCTCGTGGTTGGTAAACTTCGCGAGGCGTTGAAGAACATCAATTGCCGTGCGATTCAGGCGATCTATCAATGCCTGATCGATCTGATGACCCACGATGAGGCTAATAGAGACGAGATTCAGAGAATTCTCTCCCTAACTTGGTCCCGCGAACCGACAATTCCGGGCGAAGGAACTCGGCGACTTGCTGCGACCGCGAAGTCCTTCGACGTCGACACCAAAGCGAAAGCCATTCGTGCTATCGCGGAATTCGGAAGGGGGCGCGAAAGAGTGAAATTTCTGAGCACCTGCGTCTCCAGTTCGAAAACTGAACTCTCCGTCGCCGCAGTTTTGTCAGTCAACTTGTCGTTCTATTTTTATTGTTCTTTTCTCAATCGTATCTTGTTGTGATTCTGAGAATGACGGAAAATCTTGTTCTTTTTAGACATTCGGCATTTCTGCTGAAGGACCCGGAATGCAGTGTTTCCGCTATTTGCACTCATATTCTGAGACCCGCACTCGTCTCCCAAAGGCAGAAACTTCAGGAAGCTGTAACACGAGCTTTGAGCGAGATCGTTTGCTTCGCCTCCGGATATGCGAAATTCGTGAGATAAATAACGCTATCATTACTCTCAATTGAGAAATGTTAGCGGACTTTAAACAAAAAGCGAGTAATACATTTTATAATTTATAAATTTCGGTTTAGACTTGAAAAATTGAATATAAAGAAAATCAAATGCAATTTAATTGTCTTGAATTAAATTGTGTCGTAAACTGCTTTAGTTTTCTCATAATTGTCAACAGACTTAATCCGTGTTAACTTTTTTTCAAGCTGAATTGGGACTGCCCCGACTGGCGAATTGAGTGTGAACGTTGCGACGTCCACAACGAAGATTCATCGACAGTCAGCGAAATGACCAACGAGAAAAAGGTCGAAATGGAAAAATGCTTCGTGCCATTTTCAATCTTTTGTCATCGACGAGCGTTGAGATGCGGAAACGCATGTCGGAAAATCTGCGACATTTCTCGAATCACGTTGAGGCCTTCAATTCAAAGAGAGTCACGTCGTTTTGGTTGCCTTTAATGCGTGACGCGAATCGTGAAATACGTGAAAATTTTGCCAGCGCCATTAGGACTATCGCTGAAAATAGAATAGCGATGCTGAAGGCGACGAAAAGTTCGTCGGAGGGGGTTCCGGAAGAGCTCGTTGAATTCGTCAATTCGATTCTAAATTTCATCGCCGAGACACTCGAATGCGCAATCGAAGCTCCCGACGTTGCGCTGCACTACACTCTAATCACGACCGCCAAGGAATTCGGTCGGTAAGACTCTGGCACTTATGCGGCACTTTTTCTAATTGCAAAATCAAAACTCGTATCTTGCAAATACTAAAGAAAACATGAATTTCTTTTTCTCGCTCGTCAAGTGTCCCGCTGCATCTGACCGAAAGGAAGATATCGAATGTTTTTCTCATAACAATAATACATCCGAATTTAACGAATACCGCGGTCGCATTGGCCAGCGTCGCCTATCGCGAAGTCGCTGGATCTCACAACGTTACGCCGAAGGAAATGTACGTTAGATACAAAAGGGAATTTCTGCAGGTATTTGAAAAATATATTCTTTTTATTTTAACAGTAACACATTTGTTAGTAAATATGAACAGATTTTGATAATTAGAGATTTCGATAATCATTACTGAAGGTGCTTTTTTATATTACCATGTTTTATGACTAACAAGAATTGGTCGCACATAAATTCTATGATTTATGTGCGAAAATGAGAATTAATCCTTAATTCGAGCCGAATGGTATTTGGGATACATTTTTATTCATTCGTCGCCCGTTTTTCGATACAATTGAAGCTGATGATGCGAATGGCCGTAAGCAACTTCATCGGCAAGTCCTACAACTTGGCAACCTCGTTGCATCATGTGGTGAAGTGCATCGGTTATCTTGGTTCCCGGCAATTGCTGCGCAAGGACGGTCATCTCGCGATATCTTTTTTGACCTCTCTGGTCGTCCGTGTGCCAACGGCTATGTCGCTTCTTCACGATATTTCGGAACTCACATTGATGAACGAGAAGGACATGTTCACGGAACACTTCCAAGTTAGTCGTACTTAAATTGTATAATTTTCCCTTGTACATCAAAATTATTCAGCGAAAGAAAATTAGAAAATTAGTATACCTGTGTAGGAAGTTTTTATGCATAAACTTATTTGTCTTAAACGTAAAATAATGGTTTTGTAGAGATAAATGTCAAGTTCTATTAATGTTTCTATCCTAAGGTATATGACATTTAATTTAGGTATATTAAATTTCTTACAATCTATGAAGCGAATTCAATGTTCGTGCGCATTTGAATTTTAAAATACGCACGTTTAAAAAAAATAAAATATTCTCCATTTAATAGATAAATCTTCGTAGCAATATTTGAACTAATGTTTATGCATTTTTATATCCGTCCATGAATATTCCTAACCGTACATTAATTTCTATACACGTATCTATCATTGATGAATTTTAAATTGCGAATTGTAATATTCAAATAAGAAGCTATATTGAAAAATCGACACGTATATTAATGCTGCCATACATTTATAGAAATCAATGTCCACTTATTAATTTTAGTATACATTGTATGTGGATTCGTAATTTCATACACTCGATTTGTAAATTTCAGAGTTCTTAGTGTAGTCAATTTAAGAACTTTTTTTTACAGTGTAGCTATCACAATCGTCGCCGACGGGACAGGCTTCGATTACTTTCTCCAGATCATCGTTACTCAAATGCTTGAGAATCTCGATAGCGAGGTCCGGCATCACGTAACCGGTGAGTGCATTGAAAGCCTTCGCACCCGAGCTCAGCAGAGTGACTCTCTTCAGTCCCTGCTGGAATCGCCGCGCAGCCATTCCGTAGTACGTCGGAAATTCATCGGCAAGATCTTCACACGCGAGGGCTTGAGCGATGCTCTCGTTTCGCGCGTAAACCGCCAATTGATTCATGTCTCTGGTGAGCACATCGTGAACACTAACGTTCCTACCGCCGATCGATTTGCTTTTCATTTTTTCAATTTCTCGCCGGCAACGTCGAAGATACGAGTCACGCTCGTGCTCCATATCGAAACCTGGTAGATTCCAGTCGTTTGCGTGGCATTCGAGAGCCTTCATTGCGATGATGTGCCGCTCCAGAGTTTCTGCGACTCCCAACCAGGGACAAATCCTACCTCGAATGTAGTGATGCCTGAATTTTTCATTCTGGGATTTCGCGTAGTCCAGCAGCGTCATTAAGTTCTCGAATGTCACGTTAGAGCCGTGCGTTAGAAGCACACCAACGGCGTCCGAGTTGCACTTCATGACGGCGTAATGAAGTGGGGACCGTTTTTCCGGATCTTCGGAGTCTGGGTCGGCGCCCCGCTGCAGCAGCAGCTTCACAAGCTCAGCGTGACCTTTTCCGCTGGCGCAGTGAAGCGCCGTCGTCCCCAGCTTAGTTCGGGCGTTGACGTTAGCTCCGTGGTCCAACAATACTTTCGCGGTCGTTGTTTTACCATGTTTTACCGCTATATGGAGCGGCGTACTGCCGTAATCCGATAGGCAGTCAACGTGCGCTTTGTTCTCTAAAAGAACCTTCACCGCATCCGCGCAACCTACGTAAGAGAAAAATAATGTTATCAATTTCTTCCTCCATCCCTCGCATTTTCGTTTATTTTTTTTAAGTCGAACGCATGCTGTTTTTAGTCTTAAGCGTTATGCCGTTTTTGTGTTCGAAGTTTAAAATAAGTTTTAGCCAGTAAGCTTCTGTTGCACCTCTACCAACTGCCGCTGTTTTTGTATTAGACGGCTCCGCTGTCTTCATGTGAATGAGATTTGCCCGTCAACGTTTCAAATAAATAAATGAAAACCACCACTTTCCCCAGTTTCGAAAACTCTATCTGACTCCTCAAGCGTTTTTATAACTAATTAGCGTTAGTCGAGTGTTTTAATAACGTTTTTGTAACAGGTTGCACCTCTCATAAGAACAACGGAAAAATACAGTTGAAATTAAGGTAGTATGAGCGTACAGATGAACGTCGCGTAAATTCGAGGGAGTTTGAGAGAGAATTACGAAAAGTTCTCGATGAGATAAAAATCTGAAAAAAATCAAGCATATGAAAGGCGGTAAAGAGATTATTTTAGACAATAATAATTTTAAAAATGTTATTAACAAATTACTTAAATAAATAATTGTTCAACTAAATATCTGGCAACCTAACTTTTTTTTGTTATTAAAGTGATCTTCTTATTTTTCTACATACGTATGAATTTTTTCAGAATTTTCTCTGATTTTTAATTTTAACATAATAAAAAAACGTAATTTTCAAACGTCACACAAAATTCGGAAAAAATTCATACGTATGTAGAAAAATAAGAAGATCACTTTAATAACAAAAAAGAGTTAGGTTGCCGGATATTTAGTTGAACAATTATTTATTTAAGTAATGTGTTAATAACATTTTTTAAATTATTATCGTCTAAATTAATCTCTATACCGTCTTTCATATGCTTGATTTTTTTCAGATTTTTATCTCATCGAGAACTCTTCGTAATTCTCTCTCAAACTCCCTCGAATTTACGCGACGTTCATCTGTACGCTCATACTACCTTAAATAAGAAAAAGAGAAAAACCTTTTCACCTTCCTTCGCGGCCAAATGCAGCGTCGTTTTGCCGCAGTTCGTTTTAGTGTTCACACTTGCGCCTCGGTTCAGCAGCATCTCGGCTATCTTAGCCTTCGCGAGGGACTTCGCGCACCACTCTCCAGTTTCTCGCTCGAACGAATCCTGATGCGGATTTCCAGTGACCACGCGGAGCAAGGGCGTTCTGCCGGACATATCGCGCGCCTCCACATCCATACGCGGCGCCGACCCCAGCAGCGCTTCCACGATCTCGGGATCTCCCTCTTCCACGGCGGCAAAGACCAAGAACTCGATGTCTCTCGAGCTCGCATCGCTTCGCAGCAGTAGCGACTTCACGACGCTCGCGACTCCCATCTCGACCGCGAGCAACATCACCGATCTTCCCACCTCGTCTTCGGCATTCGCGTTCGCGCCGTGACTCAGGAGCAACTCGGCGACCTCGAACCGACGACACCGAATCGCGGCGTGCAGCGGGGTCTCGCCTTGCCCGGAGGAACCCAGCGGCGCGTTCACGTCGGCCCCGAGTTTCAGCAGGCTCTCGATTATCGCGCGATGTCCTCCCTCCACCGCCGCGTGGAAAAGCTCAACGTCGTCGGCGTCCTCCGCGCGGACTTTAAAACCGTAACGAAGAAGCGCGTCGACAGTCTCCCGTGATTCGTCGCCCGTGTGAGCCTTGATAGCGACGGCGAGGCTGCCGCGGTTCGCCTCGCTCTTCACGTCGGGACGAAATCGCAGAATCTCCTCGACGATCGCGCTTCTCTCGGCAATTTTGACCGCGACGCGCAGCGCAGTCGCGCCGTCCTTCGTGCTGGCGTCGACATCGGCTCCCATCGCCAAAAGCAGCTTCACCTTGACCTCGCTGCGATGTCTTATCGCGGCGTGAAGCGGCGTTTCGTCGTCTCGGCCAGTCGCGTTCACATTCGCGCCCTTGTCCAGAAGCAACCCGACGACCTCGTCGCTGCGTTCCATCGCGGCGTGAAGCGGCGTTTCGTTCCAATCCCCCGAAGTGCCGTTCACATCGGCACCCATCTTCAAGAGCAACTCGATCATCGGCAAGTTGTTTCTCGTTACCGCCAAGTACAAAGGCGTTGGTTCCACGACTCCGCGATACTTCGAGTCGAGAGGTGTCCACGCGTCGCGCGTGTTCGCGTCAGCTCCGCGACGCAAAAGCTCCTCGGCGATGGCCAATTTGTCGGTCTTCACCGCTGTGGAAAGCGGGGAACTTCCGTTCGACGTCGACGCGTGGACATCGGCGCCTCGGTCCAACAGCAGCGTCACCAGTTCCAAAGAGCCTCGCAAAACGGCGCAGAACAACGGCGTCCGGCTGTCAGAATCCCGTGCGTCAATGTTCGCCTGTTTGTCCAGCAGCATGCCGACAATCTCCGTGTAACCGGTTTGCACGGCTAAATGCAGCTGCGTAATGGTTAAATTCTGATTCTTGTCGTTTACTCGAGAACCCCTGTTTAACAGCATTTTTGCCATAATCTCCTGACCGTTTTCCAGAGCTTCGCGAAGCAATATGTAGCCACTCGACCATCCGGGTAAATAAGAGAGACCGTAGGTGTCGATCAGCCTCTCTGCAGTTTCTATGTCGCCGTTGCGAACAGCCCAGATGAGGCTGCGGTTCGGATCTTCAGACATTTTTCTCAGGCTCCGACTACAAAATTACAATGTTACTCAAAGATCCTCAGTGGTTGAACAATGTGGCTATGTGGTAGTGGGTTCCAATCTGTGGGGTTTGGTGTTCAGATTTCATCGGAGCAGTGGAGGCAGCTATATCTGTAATCAAAAGTTGAGGGAGATTAATATGTATGTAACAACCCTAGCAGCCACGATAATGGTCATTATAACGGCCACAAAATGGTGCGATTTTGATCGATTTTGGTCAGAATAACAAAAGACATGACGGCTCATAAAATGGACCGTCATTTTTTGTTATTCTGACCAAATCGCACCGTCATTATGTTGTACAAAAACGACTGTGTCATTTTCCCTGTTATTATGATCGTGCTCGTGAGTGTCAGGGAAAGTAGATACTTATTTATCTTTGAGTTAATACGCAATTACAAATCCTCTTCTAAAAAGCTGACAACTAGATCGTTGTCATAATGCTTCCTCTCCGCCTATAATCACAGTCTACCCCGCTCAGTTTGTAGGGTAGACAACATTTTTAATTTTTGGCTTCCTCAAGAAGCTTTGTTTTGTTTCAAAAACGATCAACATTCTTTCGAAAAATTCAAAATGCCATAAAATCACGCCCTCTGCACGGATCAACTCCAAATTTATACACCAACTTAGTCTGGTGATAATATACTTGTAAACCAAATTTCAACTCGATATCTCAGAAATTACGAAAATAGGAGTAAAATCGAGTTTTTTTCAAAAAATTGAAACTGCCATAAAATTTGAACGGTTCTACCGATTCTTCCCAAATTCAATAGCGATCTTTAGTTTGTAATAGTTCAACTTTTTACCAAAATTCAACCCGATATCTCAAAAAATGTGGAAGAGACAGAGCGTACAGGGAATTTTTGAAAAATTAAAAGTGCCCTAAAAAACAAAAGAATGCATAGATTTGGCTAAAAATTGCACCCAAGAAGAGGCAGTGACCACCCAATATGTGGTAGAAATTTCAGCTTGATATCTCAAACCGTTCTCGAGTTATTAAGGTTTAATCATGTGCACACACAGACACACAGACACACACACCCACACACACACACAGACACACACAGACACACACGCACGCACGCACGCACGCACGCACGCACGCACGCACGCACATACATCCAGACATTTTTTCAAAATGTGTTTTCTCGACGTTTTGGAACATTCTGAACACGTTGACATCAAAATCTCGAAAAAAATTTTTTTCACTAAAACAAAGCTTCTTGAGGAAGCAAAAGTTGGTGGCTGTCACCTATATTCATGCAAAGCCGTTGTATCTGTGTTATAATTGGTCGGCGGTGTCGTCAGACACACCGAACATGCATTGAAATTTTCGGTTTATGTGAAATGTCAAAATTCACAGAAAGGAGCCAAGAGGGCATTGAAATGTTTTGTTTATGTGAAATGTCAAATGCTGCTTATACCGAGTCCTTTTCTAAAAACTTGGTGACTGTCAGCTATGTTCATGTGGAGCCGTTCTATTTGTGCTATAATAATCTCTTACAGCAAACTTAAGACGTAAACACAAAAATCTCCGGGGCGAAGGTCATGTCACGGTGAATTTCATGCGATAGGGATTTGAAATGAAGATGTTGTCTTCTGATAAAAAGTTTCTTACCATTTTATGATCGATAACTCACGTTGGTTTTATGCCAGTGCGGCCAAGTACCGAGAAACGTATATTCTCGTCGCTTATCTGTTTCTTTTTCGTTGTTTTTTTTTGTTCATTCCGCGTATGACGCACACGGAGCCGCGTGCTCTTGAAGATGTTCCCAGATTGTTCGATGTAACGAAAACTTTTCGAAGTTTTGACCACCGTTGGTCAACTTCTTGGGATGTACATTCCAATGGGAAATACCGAATTGTGAAGACGCAAAAACCGAGCGATCTGGTGTTATCAACTTTCAGCGGTTTGACGTCTCGGCCAAATGTAGCAAAGTTATATGTAGCAAAACAATGATACGACCGGTAATGAAAGAAGCGGGGAAAAAAGAATGTCTGCCATACCGACGGAGCGCAACACGTGTTTCACGTTTGAATCGTGAACAATTCGTGCCGTACATAAAGCCGGGCGGTTTCCACTGACTTACCGCGCCTTTTTTTAGCTTGTTGACAAAATAAATACAGACGAGTTATCTCATTCGTCATCAGCGGTGGTGCTGATACACAGAACTCGTTTGAAAAATCAATTCACTCTAAAACGTCGTTTTTCCAAGAAACACCGGCCTATAACCTCATCCACTGTCGGCTTAGCCATGGGCTTTCCACTCACTCCGTATTTACGTCTAGCATCCCCACTGTCAACAATGTAAACAGTGCAATGACAGTTGACAGTCCCCCGAGAATGACATTAATTGTCTCACAAAGTTCGAAAATCGCTGCTTCGATTAGGGACACGGAAGACACGATTGTGCCGACGCAAGTCAGCAACAGGTACGTGCACGAAAAGTTCGTAAACATGCGTCAAATAAAAAAAAACTGAAAGATCCTGCAAAGTAGAATCTGCGCACAGCTTCCTCATTACTTTCCACCTAACACAGAGTCACCTCTACAAGAAAGTTTGCTGTTCAATTCTGCGCTTCTTCTATGAGGAACCAAATTTCTATTAACTTAACTGAAGTCTATGAAAAAAAAGTGGCGCCCAAGATTCTTAAAAAAGCATCCATTCAAAAAAGTGCATTTTGTCCTCAAATTTTTAATATTATGAATTCTATTTTTTTTTTTCATTCGCCATTCTTAACAAACCATGGTGGTAGATTTTTATATCACTAATGTTGCCAATTCAGAAAAATCAATGTTCCCAAAAAATCTCTGTTCTTTGGTTCGAACTTTGTTATTTACGGAAGCAAAAAGCATATAAGAGAATTATTACAGTTTTGTTGCCGTAATTGTTATGCTGCATTACGATAGCGGAATCTCTGTGGCGGGCTATAAACAATTCCCTGACAGCGATATTCTCGGATTTGGAAAATCCAGCGACGGAGAGAACACTGCGATTGATGCTAGATTCGATAATTCAATCGTCGACGAACCTTGTCTATGTCCTTATTCCTCCTTTCGGTGCCGGACGGAGATACGACACTCCGCGACGTCAACATGCTGGTAAATCATTGTGATAATTGATATCTGTTCTTTTTTTTATAGGATAGAACTATTTACTGATTTGCAATGTTTTTTCAGCGTACACAACTTGGCTGTTTGGAATGTTATTCCATGTCGTTGGGGCACCACTCAGCGATGATGTATTGGCCAGCGCAATTGAGGTCCAGGCTCGAATGCTCAGAATCCTTGCCCGCTTCAATCTTGTCATGTTTGACTCCATATCAAATGAATATATGATAATTCTTGATGGTACTTTTTTATTGTATTATAATGAACATTTCCTGCGTGTTAACATTTTAATGATACAACATGAGCTTCTAAGTAAAAGTTTAATTTTATTTGAATTACAATAATTACGATAATTTGTGCTGTTTCCCGCTGTTTGCGCCAGAACTTCTGGACTTGGTCGGAAGTTTTGAGGAAAAATTTGTTCTTATTTTTTATTTTACAATAACAAATTTACCGATTTTTTACGCGAAAATTGTGGTTTTGACTTTCCCGTATTACCAAAAACGGAAAAATCAAAAAATAAAAACTCGACAGCGTTACCTGGGGAAACTCATAAACTAATAAAATCACTTCGATTTTTTTATATCACATGATCGAGTGATGAGTTGCAACCGTCACCGCAAAACAACATTTTTCGAAACGATTCCGGAGATTTGCTGTCGCTTAATTTTTAATATTTGCCGCTGAAATTTTCAGAAAATATTCTTGAAATGCTACTCTACAATACTGTAATGATTAAATTAAAAATACACTGTCCGTATCTTGTAAAAAAAATGGTTGAAAAAGGGTCTTTTTTCATCGAGTTAACCATCCCCCATGGAAAAAAAAGTATATTCGAAAATATATTGAAAAGTATTTTTTTTTTTACTCCATGTATACTTGCGCGAAAAATTGTATATTTGGGATATAACTTTCAGTATACTTTATAAGCATATATGGCAATATACTTGTACATATATATATTTGATATACTCCTTATACATGCATTTATGTATGAAAAATGTATATTAAAGTATACAAATATACAAAATATACAAAAAAATCTAACGTACGTATGTTCGTTAGATATACGTAGGAATATACACAAAAAGAAGTATACTGCACGTATATTCGTCCGGATATACGTTCGCGCGAAATATGTGATATTGCCGAATATATAAAAAGTATACAAAAAAATATGTGATTATTATACCACGTACATTATTTATATATTTTTCGATATATCGAAAAATACACTTTTCTTGCATACTTTTTTTCTATGGGTGATAGCCCCCCCCCCCCCCCCCCCCCCCCCTTAAGTATCTTACAGAGACGTGAAGCACCATCGGCGCGCCAATTGGAAACGAGATCGCAGCAACGAGAGTGTGACGCGCCGGATAATTGGTTACTCAACGGTACCGGTCCCAGCCACCAGACCAACCGTTCTCCCTACTGCCATCGCGACGCGCTGGTATAAAGAGCTCGCGAATGGGAGACAGCGACTCAGTTCCAATCTTCCCATCACGCAGCACTTGGACTCGTTCTCCGACCTGACGTGAAAAATTTCTCCGTCGGAGTTTCAATTGAATCTCTTCAACCGAGAGAGACAGAGAGAGAGACAGAAACACGATGGAGCCTAAAAAAGTCCTAGTGACTTTTCTCGTGCTGTCGGCCCTGTTTCTCGTCGTCATCGCGGATTCCAATCGGGAGAACGTCACGAATTCGAACATCGAAACCAACCAGGTGGAGGTGTTTCCCGTCAAAGTGCCGAAGAACAAGAGACGCAAATTGTCCCTGACCGGATTCCGTTCGGACTCCGAGAGGCCACAGATATGGCTGAAGAGCGAAGAATCCACCAGCGACTCGGAGAACAATCCCAAGGGCGGTGAAACACTGGACGAGGAAAACCGGTCGATCCTGAAATTCGGCAAGCGCGTCCTGCAGAGCATCAAGAAACACGGAGTCGCGACCAACAAAGACGACGCCCGTCTCCTCAAGTCCGGAAAATACCGTATCGACTGGTGGAAGCAAGATCGCCGCTTGGAGAGGATGCGAAAGAGGCTCGCCGAGGAGATGGAAAAGCACCCGCGGCTCGGCTCCCGTCTTCGTTTGGACGGGCGAAATGTCGTCACCGCCGCACCCGGATTGTCGATCACCGGCAAAGCCAAACCCGACCTACCGGCGACGCGGTCAAACGCCAACGGGTCGTCGGTGGATCCTACGATTTGGGCGAAAACTCTGAAATCCGGCTTTGAAGCTTTGTGGAAACGATATCTGGAAACGAGCGTTGACGTTAGAGGTGTCGATTCGAAGACACCGAATGTCTTCATTTACATACCGATAATCATCACGATGAACGCCAATCGCGTCGATCCTGGCAAAGAGGCGGCGACGTCGAAGGAAGCAACGGAAACAACTACGACCGAGTCTCCCGCAAAATTGGATCCCGACAATATTGATGACGACGTCAACGACGTGAAAAGTCGAGAATTTTCGGTGTCCAATGAAGTGGCCACTTCGAGTCCCAAAATGAGTAAAGGAATGGACGGCAATCGGCTGTTGCAGCTGATACCCGTGGTCGTGGAGGAGCTCCGCCGAGGTCACGTGACCAAGGAAGAGCGTCGAGCGTTGAACCGGGTCTTCGGCAAGCGTTTGTGGCAACTTTTCGAGCGGGAAGCGACGAAACGATCGGGCGAATCGATGGATCGCGAATTGGCGACGTTCTTTTTGAAGGGAGAATTGCCGGATAGAGACGGATAGAGATCCACTGACGAGAGGGTCGTCAGTGGATCCTACGATTTGGGCGAAAACTCTGAAATCCGGCTTCAAAGCTTTGTGGAAACGATATCTGGAAACAAGCGTTGACGTTAGAGGTGTCGATTCGAAGACACCGAATGTCTTCATTTACATACCGATAATCATCACGATGAACGCCAATCGCGTCGATCCTCGCAAAGAGGCGGCGGCGTCGAAGGAAGCGACGGAAACAACTACGATCGAGTCTCCCGCGAAATTGGATCCCGACAATTTTGACGACGACGTCAACGACGTGAAAAGTCGAGAATTTTCAGTGTCCAATGAAGCGGCCACTCCGAGTCCCGAAATGAGTGAAGGAATGGACGGCAATCGGCTGTTGCAGCTGATTCCCGTAGTCGTGGAGGAGCTCCGCCGAGGTCGCATGACCAAGGAAGAGCGTCGAGCGTTGAACCGGGTCTTCGGCAGGCGTTTGTGGCAACTTTTCGAGCGGGAAGCGACGAAACGATCGGGCGAAACGATGGATCGCGAATTGGCGACGTTCTTTTTGAAGGGAGAATTGCCGGATAGAGACTACATGGAGAGCGGGCAACAAAAACGGCGACAGAGACGACGAGCGTCGGGGCAACTGAAATTCAAGGTTGCGAGACACTTTGAGTACCAACGTAGTGATCTAGATTACTACGACTCCGACGATCTAGATTACTATGCTTCAGTGTTGTAAGTCCCCATTACTTTAAGGAATAAAGTATACATAACAGTTTATTTGCTAGTTACGATTTTAGGACGATGACCTGTAGCGATTATAAAATTATATGCGAACTTTTGAATAGCAGTAAGAAAAACCTGGTTGTTAATTAAATTTTTTAAGAAATTGTGAGAAAAATGAACAAGCACAGTCCTTCATTATTTTCGCAATGCATTAACGGCATTTCTCCATTTTTTCAGTAAGATTACCATGACGCTTTATGGGAAATTAATATTTCTTGCCTGTATCTAAAAGTTTACACATCATATTATAATCGTTATGAGTTATTATTATAAATTACAAAGTCAATCGTACGATCAATTTTATTTCTATAAAAATTAGGGACTTACAACTCTGCTATGCTTATGACGATGGCCGTAGATCGTATCGGGGCTATTATAAATAAGAACGGCGATGGGAAAAATTGTAATTGAATTTTTTTGTGTGCAATTGTTTAGAATTTTAGGAATATATCGTGTATATTATTTATGTTATTATTATTTTTGTACAATGTATGCGAGAGTCGAAATAGAATGTTCAAATAGTTTTGTTCTTTTTTTTAATAAACTTGTACATTTTATAACGTTTCAACGAAAATTCCGCATTTATAATTATTATTTTGCACAGACTGAAACAAAGAAACCTGAAAATTCACTACACCATTGGAAAAGAAGTCCTTTGAAAAATACTTGGCGGTTGTGCTACGTGCAAGCGATAGAGAACCAGCGGGGTGGTCCGATCGGCGAGCCAATCAGAGAGCCGCGTAAGCTTGACTCACGGCCAGATCCGATCGGCGAGCCAACCAAACTTCCGTACGTCGTTGCTCACAGCCACTTCTGACCGACGCGCCTGCCCCCATGGAAATAAAGTATAGTGAAGAATATATTTTTCGTTATATCCAAAAATATATACAAAATATACTTGAAATATATATTTTTTACTTATTATACATTTTAAATATATGCTGAATACATGGGAAGTATATTTCAAGTATATGTGCCATAATATATACTTTTTAAGTACATTCAAAAGTATATTCGACATAACTACTTTTTCGTAAAAAGTATATTTAATATACTCAAAAATATACTTTTGAATATACTTTAAATATACATTTCTTCCATGAGGGTGGTAAATGCGACGATATTTCTAATATATGAATGAAATACTTGGAGGAAGTTGAAGGAAAAGTTGAATGAAAAAGATCAATTATCTCGCGTATCATCATATGGTGCTTTTCAACATTTCAAATTGTTTAATGTATCCGTTTTCAAATTCAACACGTAATTAATCCTCTGACAAGTCTTGATTTTTATTTTTCATTTGATTGTAAATATTATTTGACAAATATATATCTTTGCATATACTGTATGCAAAATGAGTCTACTACGTTTCACCGGTCGGAGGGCTTTACAATTTTGGTCTCTCGTTCATAATAATTTTCCAGTCCTTCTCGTCACAATTAAAATTTTCCGTTAGTTATGCAGAACTTCTCCGAATGCATTTATAGCGAAGTGTAAAATATTTATAGCTTTCCAAAGCGTTTCTCAATTACACAAAAGCGACGAGACCATTTGAGCCTTTTATGACTATCCTCACGCGTCGCACTGGCCGCGTCCATTGTTCTCTAAGATTCATTCAAGTCGCAGTCTTATAACGCTTCAGCTTATTCCCCGATTACCTTGTCTCACTGGGGCCCTCGCGGTCATTCCCATTTTCCTCCGCAAGGGCCTTTTCCAGGCGCTCGGACGCCGATCGGCCTTTCCCACTCCGGGAAATCCCAGGAAATCCACCAATCGACCGTTTCCCCGATTCGCTCACCTCCCACTGCTGCCGCTGTCTTTCGCATTTTGAATTTTCTTCACCGTCAGTAAAGTCACTCAGTCAGCGAGGGTCACCGAAGTTACAACGCCAACTTGGGTGAAACTACGGGAAGTGTATACCGAAACCCAAATTTCTATATCGAAGCGGCGGTGACCTACAAATTCGAAAATGTTTATCGTCACGGATAGTTAAATTGCTGAGGGTAAGATGACGATACAGTATTTTCAATACAGTGAAAATCATTTTTCTAAGCAACCAATCCATTCATTATTTCATTAATTTTCCTTCCAACACAACATTTTTCTCTCAAACAAATTATTGCTCGACAGACGTAAAAATAATGAAACGCTTCATTGAATTTACACTTCTTTATTATTTAAATATTCGAGGTCTCGATCCCTCTATCTCTAGCTGCCTGGAAGGCTTAAGAGGCAGTGATACTTCGCTCGGAACTTCTTCGCCCAATGCTAAACGCCTATAGGGCTGTCTCTCTCGCACATTTTTGTTTATCGAGTCTTCTGACCAAACGGCTACGAGGATCGAGGAATCCGAAGATCAGTCCAATTCTGCAATAGTTCCGCACATTCTATCAAAATCTGAGCTCCATCTGTCGAATAGTTTAGGAGAAACTAGCTTTCAAAAATTCGAGCTGGAGTGGGGGAAGTGCCACTGCCTCTTAAGGGGGACTTCTACCCTGGAGCACCTTTTCTCTTTTTTTTTGGAAAACGAATAATAGTAGATGACTGCGGTTTTTTGCTACTTGGAATTTTTTAAGTTAAAAATAGTCGGCGTCCAAGGACCTCAAATACGGTCATCCAAAATAAATGGCTACCACTCTCCTGACCACTGTAATTATGCGATCGGCCTGAAATTTTGCATACATACTTGGGAAACATGTCTTCATGGAATGACGGAGATTTCTTTTCGATAACTTATTTTTTCCATTTTTTATTAATGTTTTCATACGAAAAATATAGGGGAAAAATCGATTTTTTTTTAAACGCCGCCATTTTCTTAATTCTACAGTAATCGAAAAATATCTCCGTCATTGCATGAAGACATGTTTTTCGAGTATGTATGCACAATTTCAGGCCGATCGCATAATTATAGTGGTCAGGAGAGTGGTGGCCATTTATTTTGGATGACCGTGTTTGAGGATCTGGGACGCCGACAATTTTCAACATAAAAAAATCCATTATATACATTAAAGCGTAAATAACAAGTAGAAAAAAAACCACAGTCGTCTTCATTTATTCGTTTCCCCACAAAAAAATTAAATGAAAAATGGTGCTCCAGGGTAGAAGTCCCCCTTAACCCAACAGCCAATCAGACTCGGAGAACGAATAACCCGACAACAATACTTATATTGAAAACGCGAGATATTTTACCCACTGATTTTTTGAAGAGGGTTTTCTTTGTAAAAAAATATTTCATTTAATATCGGCTTTATTAAAAAATATATAATATATAATCCACAATCCAAATATAAAAAAAAAAATTCCGGTTACAGAGAGATCAAGATATGCAAAATACAATGGAACGCAGCGAAGTAATGTTACTCCGTCTAGTTTTGATGGCGTTGACGACATTGTCCCTGATCTCGGCCCAGGACGATTGGGACCAGCGTTGCGGATCCCTGTGCAATTGCAAGTGGTTCTCCGGGAAAAAGACAGCGGCGTGCGTGGGTCAAAAGTTGACCCACGTACCCACGAATTTGTCCTCCGAGATACAGATACTCGACCTCACGGATAACCGCATCCCCTATGTGCCGAGAAACGCTTTCAGCGACACGAACCTCGTGAATCTTCACAAAATCGTGTTGCGCGAGTGCAAAATCGAGTCCGTCGACGCTAGGGCCTTCAATGGTCTCAAAATCGTGATAGAGATCGACCTCGCGAGCAACAGGATCACGAGAATCGACCCAGGAACTTTCGTCGAGACTCAAAGACTCAGGATCCTTCGGCTCAACGACAACGCGCTTGAGTTCCTGGAGAACGAGCAGTTTCACGATCTCCCGTACATCCAGAAGATCGTTCTCTCCCACAACCGTCTGTCCCGCGTCGGTGAGAAAGCCTTCTCGAATTTGCCGGGTCTTCAGTCGCTCAGCCTGAACGGCAACAATTTGTCGATTCTGAGCCTCGGGAGTTTCGATCGTCTGCCAAAGCTCAGCAGCCTGGATTTGCACGAAAATCCGTGGAGCTGCGACTGTCGCTTGAAGGAGTTCCGCGAGTGGACGCTGGAGCGAAGGCTCCACACGCGGACCACGAGGTGCAATCAGCCGGCGAACCTGGCCGGCAGGATGTGGGACGACGTGGCCAGCGAGGAGTTGGACTGCCGCCGACCTGACATCCAGGTTGTTCCAGGCTTTGATCTGGAGAAAGACGGAGGAAGCGGCGACGTGATGCTCTGGTGTCGGGTCATGTCCGGGCTAGCCAGGCCACAATTGTCGTGGATCCATGGATCGATAATCCTGAAGAATTCGACGGAGCGACGGCAAGGCGCCGCGAATCTACGGGGGGGCTACGTGCTCACCGAGTCCGGGGAGTGGCTCAATCTCACCATACCCGACGCCTCGGCCGGCGACAAAGGGGATTACGTTTGCATGGCCACGAGTTCCGGGGGCAGCGTTGAGAGAACCGTCACTCTAACGATCGCTGATGACGTTGACGATGGCACCACGATTGGCACGAGTCTCCCACTCGCTCTGGCACTTGGCGGCGCGACTTTGTTGCTCGTCCTGTTGCTCGTTGTCCTCGTGGGATTCGCGTGGTACCGTCGAAGAGGCGACGGTGACAAGAGCACCGAAGAAGGCAATCCCGCCGATCGCCATGGATTCGGTGCCGCTGGGCCGGATTTGCAGGGCAAGTCGTCGATCGCCGCGGTAAATCCTGGAAAACTGGCAGCGCAATCACACGGCTCGCTCGTGGCGACGACGGAGCTCAACGGCACACTGGAAGGCAGTGACTCCGTTTTCGGTAACAATCACTTGTTGGCCCCCCGTTGTTCATTTCATGCCGTGATAAAAGATCTAGGTGAATCAAATAAATTATT
This sequence comes from Pimpla rufipes, assembly GCA_963932165.1. Classification (NCBI taxonomy): domain Eukaryota; kingdom Metazoa; phylum Arthropoda; class Insecta; order Hymenoptera; family Ichneumonidae; genus Pimpla; species Pimpla rufipes. The sequence continues at coordinate 8,547,935 of OZ010631.1, read as the reverse complement.
TTGGTCAATTTTGTTTTCATTCAATTAACTAAAATTTGCATTCTATGAAACATATATACGTATATTCCATTGCAGACTTTATTTGTCTCAAATATATAGATTTCTTGAGTCAACTCTGATTGAACAGTGTCCAACGACAAAATAATTTGTTTGTTGATAAGAAATTTTTGTTCACCCAACAGAAAAATCTGTTTGAATTGACGGAATTAAAATATTTCATTGGTTGTATTGAAACCAACTAGAATTGTCGTTCAGATAAATGTATTAATTGTTTAGTACATTTGTCTCAAACATGGAGAGTTATTTATTTAAGGTAATCCTTGCGAGTGGTGGCTGACTTCATATAAGTTTTAGAGAAATGAGAATGAATTGCGAACACTTCTCGATGGCATAAAAATCTGAAAAGCATCAAGCATATTGAAGGTACTGAAAAGCTTGATTTTGCATCATAAAAATCCCAAAATGTTATTGACAAGTTGATGAAAAAAAAATTGTTCAACAAATCTTCCGAAACCGAACTTTTTTCATGAAATTGACTTGTTCATTTTTCTGAATACGTACGATTATTTTTAGATTTTTCAATTCACTTTGAATTTTTTGTATTTGATATTTATACAAGTCTACTAAGCCGTCCATCAAACAAATTTATTTACTATAAACAAAATCTAGTCATACTCTATCACGAATTAAGGTAGTCCTTGCGATCAATATTCATTTCGCATAAATTCGAGGAATATGAGAGAGAATTGCAAATACTTCTCAATGGTATAAAAAACTGAAAAAATTCGTGCACATTAAAGGTACTGAAAAGATTAATTTGGTATAATAATAACTCAAAAATGTTATTAACAAATTGAAAAAAAACATTACAAACATTTCGATGACTCAAGTTTTTTTTCTCATGAAAATGATTCCTCCGTTTTTCCGAATACGTATAAATTTTTTCAGATTTTAGAGTTCACTTTGAATTTTCACATATTTTCCCTATAAAAAACGCAGAAAATTCAAAGTGAACTCTAAAATCTGAAAAAAATTCATACGTATTCGGAAAAACGAAGGAATCATTTTCATGAAAAAAACTTGGGTAATCGAAATATTTGTAAAACTTTTTTTTTCATGAATTTGTTAATAACATTTTAGAATTATTATTATGTAAAATTAATTTTTTCAGTACCTTTAATGGGCATGCATTTTTTCAGATTTATATTATCGAGAAGCGTTTGCAATTCACTCTCTTCGAATTCATGCGAAATGAATATTGGTCGCGAGGACTACCGTAAGCTCTCTTTATATCCCTTAAAATCCCTTAAGCACTTATATATTTATTTTATTTTTTTCTCTCCAACCAGCAGTGGACGGTCCGACGAGATCAGTGAAACCAGCCACGAATGAGGAGCGAGGGTTTCACGCCGGTGATCCCGATACACCGAGTACTCCGACCGGCCGCGGCACCAGTCGCGGGCACCTTCCACCCGACCTTCTGGCATTTCGGGCCAGTCCGGGGGAGTCTTCCCCGGCTCGTCAAGCGTCTCCCATTGACGCGGGTTTCAGGACTCTTCCCGGCCTTAACCGTAGCTTCGGTCCGACGTCCCCGCACTACAACAGCGGGCTCGCGGTGATGCTGCGTCACGGGTACGTGACGATACCGAGGCGACCGAGGCCGCCGAGCTGGGGCAGCGGCTGCTCCCCGCCGCCGGGGCGCCCCGCCGCCGAGGCGGCCGAGCCTCTCTACGACAACCTCGGGCAGCGCACCACGGCCGACGGCAGCTCCGTCCTCTCCCTAAACAAGAGCCCCGAGCCGGTTTCGCCGAACGTACGTGGAAGGCCCTTGCCGAGAACCCCCACGGGGATTAACCACCCCCTGCTCTACAGCACCGTGCAGCGCAGCACCCCCAATATCTTAACGAGCAGTCCGCTGGACCGCTCGGCCCCCGAAGGGGCGCCCGGGTGGCCCGCGAGATTCCCCGATGAAACTGACAATCGGATCGTGGGGAACGTGGATTGCCAGACTCTGGGACGGAAACTGCCCCCCAGGCCGCCCCCGAAACCCGAGAACAGAACGCCGCCGCCCGGGCCGTTGTTCGAGGACGAAGGCGAGGATGGTACAGAGGTCTGATATACTACGGAGAAGTCACGCGATTAACGAAGCTTTATCGATAATATCAATGTTAGTTTTATACTGTAAAATAAAATGTCTGTATGAAAATTCACAATTTGTGGTTGAAGTTTTATGTATATACGGTTCATGAAATTTACTGTGGTATTGCATGTAAATTTTTAATACAGGGTATATTCAATTTTAATATACGGTACATTAAATTTCGTTGATTTGGTTTTAAATTTGGAGAAACATTTTACTGGAACGAAATGCTTTTAATTATTGCCAAACGGGCACTGAATTCTAGTACTTATTCCATAGACAAAAGATGAATAATCGTGATAAAAACGAACATCCACTGTTGGCAAAAATCGCCTGGGATGGGACTTGAACTACCAACTCTAGAATTACTCTACACCGTTGAAACGGTTTGGAAAATGCATATACTATACAGAAATGTAATGTCCAGTATTTTTACTGAACCCGTGTAGGAAGTCCAATTTAATATACGAAAGAAAATAAAAATTCAATGTACGTGTGGTAAAATTAAAGTTAATTTATATGAAATCACTTTTCTATCGAATTTCGGAGACTGTACATGAATTTTAGTATACTGGGCATCAATTAATACGACTTTCGTAACGAATTTAACAGAATTGTACGTTCATTTTACCTTATACACGTGTAGTAAATTTACAATATGAACATGACAAAGCGACTTGAGGCAAACCGAGGCGAACCGTGGCACGTTTGTTTATTCGGCAATAAACAAACGTGCGATAGGGTTCTTTATAACAAATAAACGCCGTGTGATACTGGATGACTTAACCAGGGTGACTAGCACTGATATATTGATACACTGACTATAAATCGCACTGATATTACAGGTGAAAGATGAATATTATTCGAATCATCATTATAAGGCCATTATGCAAATCACCTGGTTACAACTAAACGCGTCACTAGTCAAGAAAAAAAATTGATCGTGTTAACATACACATATTGTAATTTCCTTTCATCATATATCAAATTCAATTACCTGTATAGTAAACGTGATTTTAATGCATCTGTTTCTTTATATTCGATATCGATTATTGTAATTTCAATAGGCATACATTACATTTAATTTGTACAATTCAAAATTACAAACATTGTATATTAACAACAATTTTCACACAATTTTCAGGACCTATTGTTGTAAATGTCATGTACCCTTGTATGTTATAAATATGTTGTAAATTTACAATCTTTTTTAACAGTGTATATCACTCGAACGTCATGTGAATGGTTTTTCTTAACGTATTTTTTGGTATGCTTTATTTAGGAATATTAGAAATTTCTTTCAAGTCAATGTAAAACTGCTCAGCGTACAATAAATAAATCAATCACGCTGTTGTAGCTTCTCGTTCGGAGTACCGCCAGCTCTTGCTTCCCATTCGGTGCTTTCGTAAACACGTTGTTTTTCCATCTGCTGAAAACATGAAGAAAAAAATTCACAAGAAAATATTACGTTTCATTACAAACATCGAGGACTTTTTTTTACTAACCCAGATCAACTTTTCCGTAGGCTGTTAAAACCACGTAAGAGGATTCCACCATTTTGCCATGACGCCCATTTTCATAAAGCCCATGAACACCACAATGTACAGTGCAACCTTCGACATAGCGATTTCTTTATTTTCTATAAAGGTTGAAAAAAAAACAGTCGTAATGAAATAAAATAGATCTTTGAAATAAATCGGTCAAATATTTTACCCACTTAATTTCGTGTAGTCGTACACGCGTATCTTATGATTGTTCTCTTTACTTTCGTTCAAATAAAATGTCGAGCATGTGCTTTTAAACCTTCCGAGTTACCTGCATCGCCTTATTAAAAAAACATGTACCATCCAGTTTACCAATTATCACGAATGCCAGTTGTCGCGTGACGACAAAATTATTGTTTCAATTTACTGCGAGTATCATAACAACGTATAGCTACACTTGCACGCGAATATCGTCGGTTGTTATCGGTTTCTTTTAATAAGAAAATGCCACTGAGGTCGTCCGAGTTCCGTTGAATATATAACAAAAAAATTAGGAAACATTTTTTTTATAATATAAAGTTTCAGGCAATCGTCAGCTGTGGGTGCGCGGTCGGTATATGGCTTCGGTGACATCACCTATGTTATGCAACTCGACTCGCGATCGGTACTTGGTTGGGTGATCGCTTAGCCGCATGCACTGATTTGCGCGTCAATTGTTGAGCAAGAGGCGGTTTCTGATGTACATACTCGCAAACAGCATAAATGAAGAGATGATCACAGTGTGACTCGTCGAAAAATCACAGATTTTCGCGATTTGTTTTTAATGGTTAGGATAAACTAATCGGTCTGGTTTTATTTGGTACAAATCAAGGCACTAATGAAGAGTACAAAATGATTTTTTGTAAGTTGATTTATTTGTTGTTCATATTGTTATAAACTACTTAAAAGTCCGGTTAAAAAAAGGTCCTGCATGTTGTTCAGGTTTGCGACCTTAATCCTGATCTGAATTAAAAAATTCAAAAAGATTATTAGTCTGTAGCAAAGCCGCTATCGCCCTATGAAGGCTTTTTTTTATTTGACGAAATGGCGGCGGTTTGAACAAAACGTTTCGAATTTCGCCTTTTTTTCGACAGTTTTTCGTAAAAAAAATAGGACGATTAAAAAAAAAGCTTCCATACGTCGATAGAGAATGACGAGAAGAATGTTCTGTCCAAATTTCAAATGGGTAGCTTGAAAACTCTTCCCTTGAGTGTAGACACCGTTTTGAAAAACACAATTTCGAGATGTATGCGTTTCAAGTAAGAACTTTTCATATAAATCGTTTACTTACGATCAATGGGCGATGCCAGGTCCATTCGAAATAATTCGAATTTCGATTTAAAAATTTGAGAGAATGTTTATAATCGATAATAAAAAAAAAACGATTTTTTGAAAGACGCCCGTAACCCTTAGCCTTTGACCCTCAAATAAAATTCAGCCGTCTGTATCGGCGCAGGTATTCCGCAGTTTCCCTATGCCCTCGTGCAAACGCGACACAGTAGTGCGTTAGGAAAGATTGCTTGCGGGTAACACCCAGGGAGGGAAACTCGAGGAATGAAGTAAGGAATGAGGGGAGAGGTGAGAGAAACGTAAAAGCCTGAAGAAGACATACGTAGGAATTAGGGTGTTGAAAAAAACTTTTTTTTTTATGTTTCTTCCGCCATGTCGAAGAAATGGTAAGAGGTGCCGCATTGGAGGCCTATCCCAAAATTGCGGCACCTCCAAAAGTTAATTGCAAGCGTCCTCCTTTCACTAGGTCTTTTTAGAAATTGAAAACAATAATTTTACGGAGTGAGATTTTTCTTTTCCTTATTTTAAGTACCCGAAAAAAATTGTTGTTTTTTTTTTTCTTAAAAATGTTGGCTCAGAAATCACGTTTTTATGCTGCTTCTACCCTCTAAAAGTGTAGGTTTCAAACTTTAAGCAAACCTCGTGAAGGGGGGTACCAGGGCCACTGGCAAAAAATGTTAAGAGGTGCCACATTCGACGTTTATGACCCTGAAAGTATCTGCATCTGACACTTTTTTAATCTTTAGCACGCCATAACTCTCGTATTTTGTAACGTACAGACTTCACTCCGAAACGGAGATGTCAAGTATTCGTTACTTTCAAATACACATTTTTTTTCTTTACCCTAGAATTTGTTTATTATTACATGTTTAGTGAACGTGGCCTACACGTTTTATAACACAATGTTTCAACTTTATGAAAAATTCTTAAAACACATTTTTGGCAATAAATTTATCGCTACTTTCGTCGTTAGCCGTTTCTCGTTAGATTTGCTTTTTACGATTTTTTGTATTAAATTTATTGCCAAAAATGTGTTTTAAGGATTTTCATTGAGTTAGAATCTTGAGTTATATAACGTGTAGGCCACGATTACCAAACGTTTAATAATAAACAAATTATACAATAAAAATAAGTGTGTATTTAAAAGTAACGAACGCTTGACATGTCTGCTCCGTTTTTTAGTTTTTATTAGTTTTCATATTTTCTAGGTGAGCGTATTTTTAATTTTTTGTTGTTTTTTTTTCGTAAACAGAAAACCAGCCATATGCTAGCCTCCGCTACGGTTCACATTCTTTGCAAACATATTTCCTACACATTAATCGTAGAGATTTTTTTTGAGTTAATACTTCAAAATATTCATATCACTGATGCCAATTTTATCATCCTTTTTTATAAATTATTCGGTAATGTGGGATTATGAATAAAAAAATCCCTATAATTAATCAATAGAAAATGTAACTTTGAAGAGATTGAGCCATAGCGAAGACCAATTCTATGTTGGTTTCCTCTGGACTGTGTACAGAGTGCAAAACCCGTATTTCTGATTTCATCTGATAGACCCAACTGCTGGGTCCAGTGTAAAAACAAACCTTCGCTGCAATCCCAAAGGAAGAAAATTATTTCATATTTTTTCATCGGTAAGGGAACAAATAATCCTTATGTTAAACATAAATAAACATAAACATTTTGTTTGTTGTCGTCCCTTACTAGAAGAAAAATGTGTTTTTGTTGTGGTTACCTGAGACACACAGAACGAAGTAAAAATGCAGTGATTCTTGACTGCGGTGAAACCCCAGACTATAATGTGTAGTGCGGACTGATCTTTTTAGACAAAAATATGTTTAATTTATTGTGGTAGGTAATCACCACTTTAGAATTTTCTAAGGGTAAAACAAAAAAGTGTATTTGCATTAAGGTAAAATATGAATATGCTGCGAGTCATAGCCAAACTCATTTATGCAGTGCAAAGATAGTCACCCGTACACAAATTTAACATAAAAAATACAATTTTTCTTCAAGTAAACCTCTCTTTAAATAAATAATTGTTGTCCATATTTCTTGGTCATATTACTCAATGCTAGAATAAGAAAGATTCCAAATTTCAGTTTGGTCGGTCCATCCAGTTCAGACCCTCTGATGGTTATGGATGTCCAGGTGGCACAAAATCTATTATTTGCAGCCAATGATACTTAACAATGAAATTTCTATATTCCGTTGCACCACGAACATGGATCTTAGCATGCTTAAGAAATGTGCAACAAAAAGAATTGGATAAATTAAAATTAAACAAAAAATTTTCTGTACAGGCATATTTTAGGCGAAAACTGACCGAATTTAATAGGCACTTCTGTGCGTTTTTGCAAAACGTGAGGACCTAAAAAAATACATTCTTTTTACCAACCTTATAAAAAATTAGAAAAAATATAATGTTTTTCGAGTACTTAAAATAAGAAAAAAAAACACCCACCTTGTAAAATGATTGTTTTCAATGTACAAACACACCATCGCAAAAAGGGAGACGTTGACTATAGAGTTTTAGAGGTGCCGCATTTTTAAGTCCAAAACCTCCGATGCGGCACCTCTTGGAATTTTTTGTCAGATCCGCTCTTTTGTAAGGTTTATTAAAAATATTTTTTTGTTGAAACACCCTGGTAAGAATACAACAAAAAAAGAAAAGAAAAAGAAACGTTTGGGTGCGTAAACATCTGCGCAGGATGATAAATCAAAATTCACTTGTTTATTTTACGATCAGCACAGAATTCCTGTGATAATCAACTTAAAGTATAAATAACACACATTGAGAGCGCGTGGCCGCGATAATAATTACAACGAAAATAAAAGTAGGTGATAAACATGCGACTATTACTACAAGACCACGACGACGCGTGCGCGTGTAATACGTGCGCAGGGATCATCGCGTGGAAGGCTGCGTACTCGATAGCACGCGATGATTCTGCAACAGATATTACCGGCCTAGTATATAGCGAGGTTCGTGAAAACATCGAGCGAAAACGTTAGCAATGTAAAAAAAATATTTTCACAAATGTCATCCTTGTCAATAAAAACGATATACATTCTATCCAATAACGCCTGTTCGTAATTTATGTACAAAACGCTTTTCTTCATTTTCAACACTTGTTCACAACAAAAAAACAAATGTCTTTTAGCACAAATTGTTCAGTGACTTTTCCGCGGGTGGGGATGAGTATTAATAAATAAATACAGATGAAACTGATTCCCAAGCATACCCTGCGACCGCGAAAACGACCAAAAGATGACCCTGTAACGATCGAAAAAACGACCGGTCGTTAAACGCAACAAAACCATTGAACAGAGCCGGATGACCAAGAAAACGACCATTGAAATTATTCTTGATTAGCCGTTTCGTGGTCACGAAAAATCGGAAAATGACCATCGAAATTACCGTTTCAAGAATTTGTAATCGGTCCTTTTTTCAGTAAGAACCTGGAAGTTACCATAGAAACGACCAAATAGTTAATCAAACTTCAAATTGACAATCTAAACACATGCCACTAAAGATTTGAATAATCATGTAGTCTAAGGCGCAGAGCAACAGTTAAAAGGTTTGTATCCTAACTACAACAAACAAACTGTACATTCTTTATCCCTGATTAAATATGTACTAAACCAACAAATGAATTAAAAGCGAAATAACCTGGGAAGTAAAACGCAAAAACAACACGTTTTTTTCCGTAATTTACATTGTTAAAAAAAGGTCGTTTAGATGAACATTTTTAGGTTTTCACTGAAGAAAACAACCAGTTACAAGTCATTGAAATGGTCAATTTCGACGGTTGTTTTTTAATTAAAAAACAAATTTTTGTTTTTACTAAAAAACTAATTTTTGTTTTTACTAAAAAACTAATTTTTGTTTTTACTAAAAAACTAATTTTTGTTTTTACTAAAAAACTAATTTTTGTTTTTACTAAAAAACTAATTTTTGTTTTTACTAAAAAACAATTTTTTGTTTCACTTGGCTCTTATTAATGTTCTTTTTTTGCATTTAACGATCGGGCGTTTTTCGGTCGTTCCGCCCGGTCGCTGGATCTACTAGGGATTCTAGTATCAGCTACGTTCAAGCTTTGAAGCTTTTTTTCCGCTGCATCACTTGACAAAAAGCAAAAAGTCTCTAATCGCGTTCTATCGGCACTTGGAGTCGTTTGCAGGGGCAGCGGGGTTGGAATGATGATGATGATGATGATGATCGTTCGGCAGGGCTTGTGGACTCGGTCGGCCGAAGCCCCGCGTGCCGTCCGGCCCGGACGGCATTCTCGTGACGTTTTCCGGCAGATGAGCCATGAGGACGAATCCACTGTTGCTGCGCGGCCGAAATTGGCCGGAACACGAGTCCGAGCTCGAGGAGCACGAGGACATTCGCCGGGCGCTCGGATCGAAGAATCCGGAGTCGCGGCTGCACGAGGAGAGCCGACGAAGAAAGGGGCCGCAATCGGCGGAACCCCGTCTGCTGCCGGAGGCAGCAGCGGCGGCGGCGGCGGCGGCTGCGGCGGCGGCGGCGGTCTGGCCGTAGAAGCTGTTGGCGTTGGCGTACTCGTAGCCGTAACCGTAGCCGGTCGTCGGGGAACCGGGCACGGAGCCCGAGGCCGAGCAACACGAGAAACGCCGGCCCTGAGTGTAGTAACCGACGGTCGGATAAACCTGAGGAATATTTTGGGACGGATGGTGGTTGTACATTCCACCGTGCATTGGTGGCGCGAACCCGCTCTCCGAGCCCGAAGAGCACGACGAGAATCGTCGGCTGGGATAACTTCCGGTGTCGGAGCTCGAGCCCGAGCCCGAGCAGGATGACAGTCGTCTGAGGATTATTCCGTTTCCCGTGTTATCGACTCCGTTTATCGAGCACGACGAGAGACGCCGTGTTAGCCATGCTTCCGGCGAGGGCGGGCCTGAAAACATTTTTAGAGGTAAGAGATTTTGTAAACATGTGTTTTTGAAACAATGTGCTTTTGTTGTAAGGGCTACTTTTTTCCTCACCTATGAAAAAAATTCAAATAATTATATTTTTTCATGATCGCAGCGAAGGATTTTTTGTCATTGGACCTACCTATTGCGTCAACCGGTGGCATCGATACCAGAAATATGGATTTTTCATTCTGTGTGTAGACCAGAGAAAATTAATCATGGGATTGGCCTCTGGTAGGGCTCAATCTCTGCGCAATCATATTTCCTATAGATTAATTGTAGGGATTTTGTTTGTTTTGGGAAGAGCATGTGAACCCTAGCAGGTCGGATCACGGCCGAAATCACGGTGAAAATCACGCGTGAGTTTTGACACCGAAAATCACGGCAGACATCACGGCAGAAATCACGGGCCCTCCGCTACCGCTTGAGCTTTCGAGCTTGCGTACCGTGATTTAATAAAAAATAACGGTAGAAATCACAGCTCACCGGACTTTGCTGTGCCGTGGTGTTTTGGAGAATCACGGCTGAAATCACGCTGCTGCGGTTCGTCTTGCCGTGAATTCTCTCGTGATCATGGGCGATGTAATGGCTGAAATCACGGCACGGCAACAATAAAAAAGCGATTGTTTTTGCGTTCAATTTAACGGGTAATTAGGCTCCTAAATTTCATATTTGACAATTTGGTTCATATTTGATCATGTATAAGGAAAGACATTTTATTTGTCTTTGATAGGATTCGAACCTGGGATCTTTTGAGCGTTGCTCTACGCCTTAGACCACACGGCTATTTGCATCTTTTGAAAGCATATGTTGTGATTATCTATTTGAAGAATAAGAAAAATCTAAACATGTTGTCATTTTTTACATTTGTTAATTATGTCTATAATGATATAAAGATACCCCTGTTATTAACTTGAAACTGGTTAATGCATAATAATAATTGAACAATTGTAGAAGCGGCAAGAAATTACCCGCTACGGTTGGAGAATGCGAATATGTACACAAACCCAACAGATGTATCCACGATCACAGCGGAGACTGTTTCCTAGTCTGTAAAAATATTTTATTATTTTTATAGAGCAGTTTTATTTTTTTAGATGAGCAGTTTTTCAAACGGGTTTTTATTTAATATAATTTTAGCCATAATTATACAATTATAAACTCTCACAACATGTTTAGACATTTCTTATACTTCAAATAGATGATCACAACATATGCTTCCAAACGTGCGAGTAGCCGAATGGTCTAAGGCGCTGAGCAACAGTCAAAAGGTCCCAGGTTCGAATCCTACCAATGACAAAAAAGTTTTCATTTCATATTTGTAATCGCAAATATGGGCTAATGTCAAATATGAAATTGTACAAGCATAATAACCCGTTACATCATTACACGCAAAAACAATAACTTTTTTATTGTTGTCGTGCCGTGATTTCAACAGTGATATCGTCCATGATCACGAGAGAATTGACGGCAACACGAATCACAACAACCTGATTTCAGCCGTGATTCAGGCCGTGATTCTTCAAAACACCACGGCACAGCAAAGTTCGGCGAGCCGTGATTTTTACTGTTATTTTTTGTAAAATCACGGTCCGGAAGCTCGAAAGCTCGAAAGCTCAAATGGTAACGGAGGGCCCGTAATTTTTACCGTGATGTTTGCCGTGATTTTCGGTGTCAAAACTCACGTATGATTGTCACCGTGGTTTTCAGCGTGAATTCCCGGTGTGATTTGACTGCTAGGGAAATACCGCGGTCGGTATAAAAAGCTGTAATGAACCTTAGTGAACTGGAATGAACGCACGCTTTGCGTGCTTGAAAACTCATTTTCGCGTCTTGCGCAATAAAATTGTATACGACACTCGTTGAGAAAACGTATTTCCGCTATCGTACTGTAATGTACTAATTCTTTACGCATATTTGTATTTACAGCTTCAAGAAAAAATTCAATCACTGTACTGGTGATATTCACAGTGAAGTGATTTGTTCTTGAAGCTTCAAGAAGAAATTCATTCACTGCCCTGGCACAACCGTGAAAACAGATCAATGTTGGATCTTATTTCTTTTTTTTTAATGTCCCCTTTCGAACCCTAAAAGTTTTATTCTACTTCAAATTTGATCTGACCTCGAACAACCGTGAAAACAACCGTAAAAACCGAAAAAAAGTATTTCCTAACCGGTCGGAATGAGACACAAAACCGTAATTCTTGTCAACAATCCGACCGAAAAACCAACCGCGCTTTAGAAATCTTGGTTGGTTTTTGGGTCGGATTGACAAGAACTATGGTTGGTTTTGTGTCTCAGATCAACCGGGTTGGAAGTACGGTTGAAATTCGGTTGTTTGATCTGCTAGGGTGTGGATATCACCAGTACAGTGAATGCATTTCTTCTTGAAGCTGTAAATGCAAAATATGAGTAGAAACAAGTTCGTTATAGTTTTTGATACCGATTGAGACAGGAACAAGCGGGAGGGAAGGGGTTTCACAGACTCTTAATCCTCTCTTAAATCCTCTCTTAAAAAGAACATGGCACATCGAAAGTTGAATATTTCGAAATACTGAAGTCCGTATAACTCATGCCGTGATTGGTCGGCGATGGCTATGTCGCACAGCCTACTTCAGACTGTTGTGACCACTACAGTCACGTATGGCAAATTATTTTAAATAAATGTATTTTTCGCAGTTGTGGAATAGAATACTCTAAAGACATGGCACATCGAAATTTGATTACATCAAAACACCGAAACATATTAAAGGCACGCAGTGCACACGCATCGCGTATATTCGTTAATAAGATGGATACACCTAACCTAAAAGAGCGCCAAGTCATATGGAATTATACAGGGTGTCCCATTATAATCTTCCACCTGATTTATTTTGAAAAATACTACCCTGATCAAATATAATGAAACTTCTAGGGTTCGAAGGGGGATATTAAAAAAAAGAAATATGATCCAACATTCAAAATGGCGGAGTTACGACGGCCGACGTGTTTTTTTTTTCAAAGGAACTATACTTTTTTTCTACCAAAAGGTTCGGCATGTTAAAACTATTAACTTTTGAAGAAAACTTTTTTCGATAAAGTCCATATTCATTTTTGGGAAGACGATTTTTGACTATTTTAACGTTATCCAAACAGTTTTCTACAACAGTTGTTAGTATTAATATGCCGAATATTTTAGTGGAAAAAAAGTAATAGTTCTATTTTAAAAAAAACATGTCGGCCGTCGTAACCCCGCCATTTCGAATGTTGGATCATATTTCTTTTTTTTTTAATGTCCCCTTTCGAACCCTAAAAGTTTTATTCTACTTAAAATTTGATCAGGGTAGTATTTTCCGAGATAAATCGAGAGGAAGATTAAGGGGGACTTCTACCCTGGAGCACCTTTTTTTTCATTTTATTTTTTTGCGGGAATACGAATAATAGTAGACGACTGCGGTTTTTTAACTTGTTATTTACGTTTTATAGTCTAGAATGGAATTTAAAAAATTAAAAATTGTCGGCGTCCTAGGTGCTCAAACAAGGTCATCCAAAATAAATGGCTACCGCTCTCCTGACTACTGTAATTATGCGATCGGCCTGAAATTGTGCATACATACTCGGGAAGCATGTCTTCATGGAATGACGGAGGTTTTTTTTGATAACTTAATTTTTCGGTTTTTTATTAATGTTTTTATACGAAAAACATAGGGGAAACATCTGGTAAACGCCGCCATTTTCTTAATTTTGCAGTAATCGAAAAAAACCTCCGTCATTCCATGAAGCCATGTTTCTCGAGTATGTATGCACAGTTTCAGGCCGATGGCATAATTACAGTGGTCAGGAGAGTGGTAGCCATTTATTTTGGATGATCGTGTTTGAGGACCTGGGACGCCGACGATTTTTAACTTAAAAAAAAAATTTCATTGTATACTTTCAAACGTAAGTAACAAGTAGAAAAAAACCACAGTCGTCTAAATTTATTCGTTTCCCCATTAAAAAATATAATGAAAAACGATGCTCCAGGGTAGAAGTCCTCCTTAAACATGTAAATATCACATTTGTCCTTTCTTGTGACTACAGGAAAAGATAAATAAGAAGAAAAAAGTGCGAGCGAAGCGAGTATACTGTAAAAGATCCATGTCACTGATACTAACTTTATTATTACTTTTTATAAATTATTATGTAAATTGGGTTTAAGAACCGTTAAAAAAACCTCTACAATGAATGTATATAAAATGTGATTGCGAAGAGATTAAGCCCTAGCGGAAACCAATCCTATGATTGGTTTTCTCTGGACTATATGCAGAATGGAAAAACCATATTTCTGGTGTCAAAGCTACCGGTTGACCGAACCGGAGGATCCAGTGACAAAAAAATCCTTCGCTGTAATCCTAAAAGAACAGAATTATTTCCAATTTTTTCATCAGTGAGGAAAAAACGAGCCCTTGTAATGAAAATAAACTTTTTTTTTTGTAAAGTCGTTCCCCTTAATGCTCGGTGATCCGAAGCGCAAATTTAAATCAAAATTTCTATAATGTTGTTGCCAGTCAAATCGCCAGGCCTGCCTTCCAACAGTGCTTTGGGGTTTGCTCTGTAAGTTCAGACTAAGGTCGGGCGCATCGCCACAGTAGCTGCGTTGTTGCAGTCGATCAAAAACAAAATGGGCCCTGTTCAGATGTCAGAGTAAATACCTTTCTTTAAATGCCCACTACGCAGCTATTTTTTCCCTTAAACTATCATACCTGGAGAGTATCAGCCCGACATTTTATGAAAAAAGATGGAAAATTGTAAGAGTTATGATTTTTTTAAGTAAAATAGTACATTGTGTGACTAGTGCGCGAAGTAGGCGATTCACGACGAGTGTGAAGTTTGCCGCCCGAGCGAAGCGAGGGCGGCAATCACACTAACAGTGCGCGAATAAAATTCTCCAATAACATGTGAAAATCGACTAATTCGCGCCTGCTACGCAGACACTCGAAGACGAACTCGCACGCACGTATTTGAAAAAATAGTATGTGTGACACGTGCGCGTAGGCGATTCACGACGAGTGTGAAGTTTGCCGCCCGAGCGAAGCGAGGGCGGCAATCACACGAGTGATTGCCGCCCTCGCTTCGCTCGGGCGGCAAACTTCACACTCGTCGTGAATCGCCTACTTCGCGCACTAGTCACACAATGTACTATTTCAACGCGTTGATCCCGTCATGATTTTCTCCGCCGTTTTGAAATGCGATAAAAATGTAATACCGACAATGTCCTAGTTCAAAAGGTTCAAAGCAATGCCCTGAATTTCTATAAGTCGTTAGGGACGATACGGCCAACGTGGCAATCGTTCAAACGTGGCTGGGTTCACTGCAGCCCCGCGTGGCCAACGTGTTACAGCCAGAACGTGGAGCCACATCATTTTGGCGAAATATCGTTTTGCCGAATCGTCAATTCACCGAAAAATAAATCGCCGAACATCATTTCTCCGAATCGTCATATTGCCGAACAGCTGTTTTTCCGAAAAAATGCATTGCCGAACGTCATTTTCCCCGAATCGTCATATTGCCGAATCGACATTTTTCCGGAAAATCAGATCTCCGAAAGTAAGTTGCCTGGAACGTGACGTTGCCGAATCTTACAAATAATCTTTCGTATATCTTTAAATTTAGGCGAAGAGCGAGCAAATTGGGTGATGCGGGAAAAATGGAACCATCTTTTTTCCATAACCGAATTCCTTTCATACATTTTTTCGAATGCATGTGGTGAGTCGTATATCGTCATATTCGAATGCATATGAAATAAAATAAAGATCCGACAAAATACCGTAAAAAAAAAATAACACTTCGGCAAAACAACATTCGTCTTTATAAAGTCTCAGTGATCCAATGATTCGGGTAAATGACGATTTGGCCAAATGACATTCGGCATTATAATTTTTCGGCAAAGAAACGATTCGGCAATGTGGCTTTCGGCGGAATCACGATTCGGCAGAATGATTTTTCGGCAAAATCATGTGGTCACGAAGGTTACAAGTGTAAAAAAAATTCACGAAAACGAAGCTTCCTCGATGAGGAAGACGAGGTAGTCGTGAGCGTCGAATTGCACCATGGCCACGTAGGGGGATGCGGGTAATTGCACTGGCTCACCTTGAAATGTGTGGCCAGGTGTCGGCGCGAAGGCCACGTGATGGCAAACGGGATGAGCCCTCGTCTGCCTTCCATTCCGCGGGATTCTCAGGTCTTCCGCTTCGGAGCCGCTCGCGCAGCTCGACGAGTTGTACGCATTTTCCCTGGCGAGTCTCGCCTGCACGCTCTTCTTCGGTGTCGTCGACGCAGGCTGCTGTTGCTGCTGATGCTGCTGCTGCTGCTGTTGCTGCTGCTGCTGCTGCTGCTGCTGCTGACTCTGCTGTTTCCGCTTCTTCTCGGTGCTCGACGACTGCTGCAGCTCGTAAATTCGAGCGTCGCCCAGCGGCATCGCGAGAGCCGCACGCGCTGCCGCCGAGTCCGTGAACTCTATCAGAGCGCATTCCTCGCTGTTCGCAAGCTCTGGCCGTTTCGCTATCGCCTGACGCACCTGAAAATATATCACAACGATTTTTCAGATGTTTAATATAGGTAACGTTTACACTCGCATTATTCGAATTTAATTGTTATTCTAGCAATCACGAGAACTTTCATTTTTCCCCAAAAACAACAGCCAAAATTACCAAAAAATAACGCTGGGTAGAAGTTCTTTTCTGCACAGAAAAAACTTTCGGAAATTGTAAAAATGACTTTCGACACAACCAAACAAAAATAAATCTGAAAGTTGTTTCTCCTTCGCCGGAACCAACGAGTCACCGACAAAAAGTCCTGCCTGTAAACTCCGGGGAAATTTTGTTGACCCTGTGGTCATTGTCAAAACAATCGACGATGTCAATTCAATGTCAATTTCGGAATTAAAAAAAATGGTTTTTATATTTAATTTAATAAGTTATTCTACTTTTTTAATTACATATTATTTGTGTGGATTAATCATTTTTTATCTGGGGACATCTTTATATAGTTTTAGACACAACTACACAGTTATAAAAACTCATAATGTGATTAGACTTTTTTTTAACTCCCGACTGCCTCACTAGGGCAAAAAGATGGGAGTTGTGCGTTTCACGGCGATCAGCTAATTTGAGCGATTTTTTTGTAGCCAATGGTCTTGAAAACGGTAAAAAATTACTTCACCAAATTTTGTATGTCGATTCTATGACTAGCTCCCAATGTCTTTTTCCATAAATTAACGTGATAAGTTATTGATTCGCTTAGATAAATGCATTTTGCAAATAGTGCAAATAGCCTGTTTGAATATATCGAAATATCACATGATGGCCGCCATTATAGTGTGGCTCACTTCAGGGCACTCACGGGAGAGTGCTTGAATAACTCGCGACTGCTCCTCTGGGACAAAAAAGGCGGGAGTTTTGCGTTTCACGGCAATCAGCTGATTTCCGCGATTTCTTTGTCCTGCATGTTCTCGAAAACGGTAAAAAAAATTCTCAACCAAATTTTGTACTAATGGCCAATGCGTTTTTCCATAAATTGAGCTGCTACGTTGTCCATTCGCATAGATACATTTATTTCGCAAACAGCCTATTTGAATATATCGAAACATCGCAAGATGGCCGCCATTGACGCGTATTCTGTAACTCATTTCATAGCGCCCATGACAGAGTGTTTGAATTATTTTGAAAAAGGATGAAATAAAAATAATTTTCCAAAAATTTCAAAAACTCCCGACTGAAAAAGAATCTTAATAAATAAACAGATTGGGTAAACAAAAATGGTGAAATAATGACATAATCGTTCGCATATCACAGTTGTGAGATTTTCACACCACCTGATGATGAAATAATCTAATCTAATTGTTCAAATTTTACAACATTTTGATTTATTAAACAAAAAACAGTGGAAAAAACCTGCAAAGTACAACCTTGCAAATTGTTTCCTCAGTATTTTACCTTTTTAATGAAGCTTCATCTATGAGGAAACCAAAATTGATCAACATACTTCCTCATCAGAGTTGTAAATCCCTAATTTTTAAAGAAATATAACTGATGGTACGATTGGCTTTGTAATTAAGTTTTTATAGTAATATCTCATGATGATTATAATATAACGTGTAAACTTTTAAATAAAGGCAAGAGATATTAATTTCTAATAAAACTTGATAGTAATGTTATTGAAAAAATGGAGACATGCTGTTATAATGCATTGCGAAAATAATGGAGGACTGTGCCTGTCCATTTTCCTCACAATTTCTCAGTAAATTGAATGAAAAATTTGGTTTTTCTTACAACTATTCAAAAGTTCACATATCATTTTATAATCGCTACAAATCATCATTGTAAAATCGTAACTAGAAAATAAACTGCTTTGTAAACTTTCATTCTTAAAGTAATGGGGTTTTACAACACTGGTCCTCATGGAGGTAGCTCCGTTAAAAGTTTAAAATACTGAGCAAGCAATTTACAAGGTTTTGCTTTGCAGGTTTTCATAGATTGTTTTGACGGTGACCATCAAGTCGAAACAACTTTTCCAAAGTTAGCGGGAAGGTTGTTTTGATGGTCACTCATTGGTCCCGACGACGGGAAAACAACTTTCAGATTTTTTTGTTTGCTTGTTTGGAAAGTCATCTTGACCATTACCAAAAGTTTTTCTGTGCAAAAAAACAACTTCTACCAACGTTATTTTTTGCCACTTTGACTGTTGTCGCGATTGCTAGGATAATTAATGAATTGATTAACAATTAAGAAAAAATATTTCCTCGAAGAATTATCTGTTTTACCTCAGCAGGCGCGGGATTTCCCGGCCTGAGGACTCTGATGAGGACAATTTCGCCACAATGTCTGAACAACTCGGCAACTGACTCGATGGACAACTTGTCGAGAGGAAGTCGAGCGGCCAGCACGGTCCTCGACGGTACAGTCTGGTCATACGGCGGGAGTGGATCTCGTCTCCGCAGTTTCGTGCCCTGCTCGTTCACCTCGAGCTTTGTCGATTTAGCCCTGAGAGCAGCACCCACAACCCTCCAATCTCGGCTCAGGTGCTTCACTCTCTTAAAACTCGAGATTAACTTTAGCGACACGTACCTGTGTCATTAAAACATTTTCCCATAAATTATCTGGTTGCTATTGATAATATGATTAGACTTTCTCGGGATTCCCCGTCGTTAAGGTAGTTCTAGCGCCTAGTGTCCATTTCGCATAAATTCGAGGAATTTGGGAGAGAATTGCAAACACTTCTCGATGGTCTAAAAATCTGAAAAAATTCATACGCATTAGAGGTACTGAAGAGATTAATTTTGCATAATAATATTTCTAAAATGTTATTAACAAATTGATGAAAAAAAAAAAAATGGTTTAATAAATATTTCGATGACCCAAGTTTTTTTGTTGATGAAAATGATTTCTTCGCTTTTCTGAATACGTATGAATTTTTTCAGATTTTTAAGTACTCTTTGAAATTTGTGTTTTTTTATATGGAAAATATGTACAAATTTCAAAGAGTACTTAAAAATCTGAAAAAATTCATACGTATTCAGAAAAATGAAGGAATCATTTTCATCGACAAAAAAACTTGGGTCATCGAAATATTTATTAAACAATTTTTTTTCATCAATTTGTTAATAACATTTTAGAAATATTATTATGCAAAATTAATCTCTTCAGTACCTCTAATGCGTATGAATTTTTTCAGGTTTTTAGACCATCGAGAAGTGTTTGCAATTCTCTCCCAAATTCCTCGAATTTATGCGAAATGAATATTTGGCGCTAGAACTACCTTAAGGCGATGTGAAACATCCACGTCGAGCCCAGTCGGTATGAAAAACTGTAATGAACGTTTTTGACGAATATTTGCGTTTACGGCTAAAAGAAGAAATTCATTCCCTGCGGTTTTCACCAGTGCACGGAATGAATTTCTTCTTTTAGCTGTAAATGCAAATAAGCGTGAAAAACGTTCATTACAGTTTTTATTATCGCAGTCGGTATTTCACATGCGCTTGAGTGGCAGCGTTGCCAATACTCAAAACGCCCGAAAACAACATGAATCTTAAGGGCATGTGAAATACCGACTGCGGTAATAAAAACTGTAATGAACGTTTTTTACGCATATTTGCATTTACAGCTAAAAGAAGAAATTCATTCCCTGCACTGGTGAAATTCGCAGGAAATGCATTTTTCTTTTAGCCGTAAACGCAAATATTCGTCAAAAAAGTTCATTACACAAAAAAGATAACAGGTTTTGATACCGACTGGGCTCGGTGTGGATGTTTCACATGGTCAAGAGCAATGTGAAATCCCTTCTCTCCGATCATCCCTATCTCAAACAGTATCAAAAACTTTAATGAAGTTTTTCCTCGCATATGTGAATTTACATTTTTAAGAAGAAATTCATTCAATGCGAATATCAGCAGCACGGAGGATGAATTTCTTCTTGAAGCTGTAAAACGGCAGTATGCATAAAAAAAGTTCATAGCAGTTTTTATTACCGACTGCGGTATTTCACGTACTCTTAACGTGGTCCTTGCGTCTAATAGTCATTTCGCATAAATTCGAGAAAAACGACAGAAGATTGCAAACATACTCGATGGTATAAAAATCTGAAAATGCATGCACATTAAAAGTACTGAAAATATTTATTTTTCTTAATAATAATTGTAAAATGTTATTACCAAATGCATGAAATAAAATAGTTTAACAAATCTCCCAATAATCTAAATTTGATTTTTTAATAAAAATGTTTCGTTCATTTTTCTCAATAAAAATCTGAAAAAATGCATACGTATTCAGAAAAACGAACGAATAGTTTTCATTTTTTTAAATTCGGGTCATCGGTTGTTTTGTTAAACTTTTTTTTCATCAATTTGTCAACAATACTTTGGAATGATTATTATACAAAATTAATCTTTTCGGTATTCTTTATGTACATTAATTTTTTCAGATTTTCAAACAATTTTTCTCGTATTTATGCGAAATGAACTCTAGGCGCAAAAGGACTCTACCTTGAAACGTCCGTATGACTCACCCTTCTTTGTTCCGTTTAACGTGTTTCAGTAGAAAAGCATCCTTTACGATGTTCTCGTCGCTGAAGTAAAATTCCACCTGAGCGGATATTTTTTCAGCCATTTCATCGCTGCACTGTGGCGCCTCGTCCTCGTCCTCCTCCTCGTCGGTGGTTTTCCGGCAGGTGATCGTATCACCGACTCCCGCAGTGATTTCTTTATCGGCCAAGCCACTGTTATCGACGTCCATCTTGTCCTTGTGTTGACTATTTTCGCAGCAGTCGGTAACTTTACCGACCCTCTCGTCGTCGGGTTCCGCGTTGTTGACGCCATTCTTCGGCTTGTGTCGGGTTTGCAGCAATTTCGCCTGCGACGTTATTCGATTTATCGACGCGATTCGCGCGGTCTCGGTGGTCTCCAGATCGGAGCTTCCGCTGTCCGAGAGGTCAGCATCCGCCTCCTCGCCCTTCGAGCCGCGGCGATCGAACGTTAGGCTGATGTCGCTGTCGACCGACGAGATACTGTCCCGCGTGTCGGACTTTTTCATCGGCGGAGGCGAGAACTTCAAACTTCCAACTTCGTCCATGAGCTCGCGTTCCTGCACCTCGAGCTCGTCCATCTTGTCTCTGATGCTCGAAATTTCGTAAATGATTATTTTTTTCTTTTCAAATTAAAAAAGTCCCTTATTTCCCGCCATCTAGAGCCCCGACGCGCACATTTGTCCCTTATTGTCACTACTTTTTTGGGCTGCCGCTGCTGCGGCTGCTGCTGCCTCCCCGATCTTAACCGATCCCCGATCCTTAGAGATCAGAGGACATTTTTCGCGATTTATTCCACCAAAACAACGATCAACGTGAACCGTTGGAAATATTCTCCCGCGCGATCTTCAAACGGAAAATTCGCAAATCTTACCGCGCGACTCTTTTCAACCGACGAAATTTGAATCGCCCGCGCGGTCGACGAAAATTCGAATTTTCCCGCGTCGACGCAACAATGAAATTCAAATGTTGTCGCGTTCCGGCGTTTCTCACGAGGTGTTCGCGCGACGGCCGAGGAGTGTGAGAGGAGGCGGTGGCGGTGATTCGGACGTCTGCGGGGAGCGAACTACGGTGTAAAGTGGCTCGCGAGGCGCGCGAACTGTCGACGGCTGTCGGTGAGAGAACGCGCGGCGAGGCGAACGACGAGTCTGGAGCGAACGCGTGGCGGCGAGTGAGTGGCAGCGAGGAAGCGAGCGAGGAAGGAGTGAGAGTGGATGTGGTAGCGCGTGCCGTGGGAGTCCGACGAACAGTGGCCTTCCGAGTCTAAGATCCGGACTTCTTTAAGTACTTTCGCCCCGACCGCGCGAGCCCCCGAGACCGGTATGTAATTCCGCGCAAGCGCTTTGACGCTTCGGCCCGTCGTGGCTCTCGACTGGCGGGCCGCGAGCGCGTCGCTCCCTCCGCTACCGGGCTGACTCTGCCTACGACGCTCTGCTCGGTCTCGACGCCGCGTGGAATAGCCCGAAGCGCGTCCCTCAAGCACCCCGGAGACCTCGCCGGAGGTCGCGACCTTCTGCTATGCCGGTCAACAATCAGACGAGACTGGATTATCCTCGTACCCTTCTCCTCCCCCGACTCCCCTTTTCCGCGACTTCTATCCGTACACCTTGTTACGCTCGTTTCAACCACTCGGCCGATTAATTTATTGCATTCGATGCATTGCTTCGTTCACGCATCTTTAGCGTTATGCATTAAGGACGTGGGACGGCGAAGTATTGAATTCGCATAAATTCGAGAAAAGTGCGCGAGAATTGCAAACACTTCTCGATGGTCTGAAAATCTGAAAAAATGCATGCACACTAAAGGTACTGAAAAAATTAATTTTGCATAATAATAATTCAAATAAACAAGTTTTTTTGTATGAAAATGATTCCTTCATTTTTTGTACGTATGCATTTTTTCAGATTTTTATCTAATTTTTGAAATTTATGTTTTTTTGCATGGATCATATGTACAAATTTCAAAGATTAGATAAAATTATTAAAAAATGCATACGTATACAGAAAAATAAAGGAATCATTTTCATGCAAAAAAACGTTTGGGTCAGCGAAATATTTGTTAAACAATTTTTTTCTTAATGAATTTGTTAATAACATTTTGGAATTATTATTATACAAAATTAATCTTTTCAGTGCCTTTGGTGTGCATGTATTCTTTCAAATTTTCAGACCATCGAGATGTGTTTGTAATTCTCTCGCACTTTTCTCGAATTTATGCGAATTCAATACTTCGCGCTCCAACTCACTTAATAAAATAAATTGTTTCATTCGAGTGTCGCGAGTACGAAGTCGACCCAAAGGGAATTTTTCCATGGTTAGGCGGATCTTCCGGAAAATAAGATTTCCGTCTTTCGTGTCTGTTGTCGAAATCGTAGCTTTGGCCCATCGTGTGTTTTTTTCACAAGGACTTTGCCGGAAATTCGAAGCATTGATACTGTTTATTGTTGGATATGAAAAATCGTTTTAATTGGTCAAACTCAAGTCTCCGCAGAGGACAAACTGTAATGGTAGCATCGAGGGAAACGCGGCGCATTAAATTGCCATTAAAAAGCTCTCAGCGCCGGAGCGATACCGGTAATGGCACTTTTTGCCACTGCTAAGAAATAGGTTAACAGCATTTTGAAAGCAAAGATGATCTAATTGTGACTGATATTCTCATTGCCAGTGATATTTTGTTGATCGCAGTGAAAATGGAAAATTATTGAGTAATCCTTGCACTGTTAAAAATATTTGTAAATTTACAACATGTTTAACATACAAAGGTATATGATGAAATTTACAACATATTTATAACATACAAGGGTACATGACATTTACAATAACAGGTCCTGAAAATTGTGTGCAATTTTTTATTAATATACAGTGTTTGTAATTTTCAAAATGTTCTAATTAAATAAAAAATATGCTTATTGAATTTATAATAATCGGTATTGAATATTAAGAAACTTAAGTATTAAAGTGTCGTTTACTACACAGGTAATTGAATTTAATATAAGGTGAATGAAAATTACGATATACGTATGTTAATACGATCTATTTTTTTCGTACCCAGTACCATTTAATTGTTACCGCGTGAAATCTGTGAATTGCATAACGGCCCTATAACGATTTTTCGAATGATGTTCATCTTTCACCTATCATTTCAATGCGCGATTTAATTAAGGCATTTGAATAAACGCAATACACAAGCAGGCAACCGCGTAGTGGTACAACGTTATGGGCAGAGTAGAGTAACTCTAGCGTCGGTAGTTCAAAACCCATCCCGGTCGATTGTTGGCAACGATTAGTATTCGTGGATGTAATTTTTTTCACCAATATTCCTCTTGTATCTATGAAATACTATAGTGCAGTGTGTAATTAAGCTGTTTGGCGATAATTAAAGGGATTTTCTTTTAGTAAAATGCTTTTCCAAATTTAACACTAAACCAATGAAATGTAATATACTGTATATTCACATTTTATATACCTTGTGTTAAAAATTTGCCCCAATAGTATAGTAAATTTCATGTACCGTATACGCATAAAACTTTGTATGGGGCATACCATCAGATAAAAAAATTATACTTTTCTAAAAATACTACGACAAAACACGAAAATTTGTATCGACAATCGAAAGCCTATATAAAAACATCACAAAATACAAAAACGGTAGAAAAATGTTTGGTCCACTTTCGCTTTTTCGGATATTAAATAAAAACAAATAACATATAAAACAGATTGACATGTTTATTTTTGTAAACAATATAAGTAATGTCTTTTTGTTGTTGTTGTAAAACCAATGTTGTTTGTACCTTCTCGAACACAGCGCCGCCCTGGTGGACACTTTTTCGTACTTGGCGAAAAAGGCTATAAATATAAATATATAATTTGGAGTTGGAAATATATTTACCAACTTTGAGTTGTAAATGTAGCGTTTGAAATATATAAATAGCGTTTACAGTCGTCTTCTTTTACTTTGACAGCCGAGTTTTATGGAATTTCCTGAAAACGTCGTGTCCACACAGCTCGGGAACCTCAGCGAACGAGGTGCTCACTCGCCGCGGCGTAGGCGTATCGCACGCATATCACGGGGTAGCGAGTGCGCGGTGCCCAACAGGTTGATAGTCGCGGCCCCTCCGAGGATCCTACGAGGTGACACTTGACTGCCGTGGCGGTCAAGACTTCGCGCCGGGACTTCAAGTACACGACGAGCCTCGTTCTGCTTTCTGCGTTTACTATCTTACGTGCATATATAGCTCCTATTTACTTAACTTCACCGAACCAGCAGCATTGAGTCGAGTTCTAAGCGCAAACGCGGTCGGCTACTTTTTTTTTCACAGAGTCGCGCGAGACGGAAGAGGTCGATTATAGTCTACTACCGCGCGCCGCGGCATATTAGTTGCAGTAGTAAAAGTATTTATAGAGGTACAGTAGAACTCCTATTAGGGGGGGTATGTTTAATTCGGTGAAAAAAGGCCCTTTTTCAACCATTTTTTTACAAGATACGGGCAGGTCATTTAAATTTAATGATTACAGTACTGTAGAGTAACATTTCAAGAATATTTTCTGACAATTTCAGCGAAAAATGTTAATAACTAAGCCGTTGACAGCAAATCTCGTCAGACGTCTCCAAAAAAGTTGTTTTGCGGTAACGGGTGTAACTCATCACTCGATCATCTGACATCAAAAACTGAAATTGATTTGATTAGTTTATGAGTTTCCCCAGGTAACGCCATCGAGTTTAAATTATTTTTCTATTTTTCTATTTTTGGTAACACTGGAAAGTCGAAAACGCGATTTTTCGCTGAAAAAGTCGGTAAATTTGTTGTTGTAAAATAAAATATAACAACAAATCCTCTATTAAAAAGTGCATGAGCCAACATTGTTGTCGATATAACTCGGCCTCTCATTGGTCGATGGCCGACAGTTTGTTGTTTATCAGCGCGAAATTTGATAGTTTGTCGCAATTTGACATAAGCGCTGCAGCGCGACTAACCCGTCCGCGCGCGTGAGCGCGCGTTACTGTTTTTTTTTTAACTCGATAGCGTTATCTCATGAATTATACAGAGAAAGAGTGTACCAAGTTTGAAAAGGATCGGCACAATAGATTTTCAACTACAGCCGTCACCGACTTTGAAAATGTGTAGGAAAATCGTTTTAAAGTGAATACTTATATAGGAAATTACTCAAAGCCTCGGATGGTGAAAATTCCATATCTCCGTTAGTTTTGCTCCAATTGCTCTAAAAACTGAATACAATATTTTTGAAATGTCGCGCATTCATAAAATAAAAAATAGAAAGTTTCAAGACCGTACCACCCCCTCCCCCCCCCCCCCCCAACCGAGGTCGGATTAACCGGGAAGTGGATTAACCGGGCATCACGAGAACCGAAGAAAGTGCAAGAAACAAACGAAGGTTATTGAGTACTTCAAAAAAAGAGTCTAATTTAGTTAACATTTATTTAAAAAAAACACTGAAAGTTTTATACACTTATCTATGCCATAGAATAATTAAATGAACTTGTACCAAATCTCATTGTAACTAGTAAAAATAAAGTTATATCGTTAGTCATTATTGATTTATGCACTTTTGCTGTTTAGTTCGAATTAACCGGGATTTCGATCATTCGCGAATTCTTCGGTCCCGAGCATCACGGTTAATCGGGGTTCTACTGTATATTATATTTATGTGTGTGCACCTTCGCCTCGCACATAGCGTCAGGTTGAATTACGATTAGTGACTCACCGATAGGCAATATTTAGTATACAATTTATATTATTATTATGTACGTATCGATGATCAGTAATTGATTATTCAATTGATTACGACAATATTGCGGATGAAGCACCGACATGAGGAAAAAATTCGCGTTTTTTTTCTTATTTTTTCTCTAATTTGGGCGAATAACCTTTTTCCCTACAAAAATGTTTTATCGAATTATAAGCTAAAAACAGCTTAAAAAGCACTTCATTGTTTGCATGTTTTTGCCCAAACGTAAGTAAGAAAAGAAAGTCAGAGTGAATTATCCTTGTACCGGGGTTTTTCCTCCCAAGACATTTTTGCATCGACGAAAAAGAAATAAAGCGCGACGGTAAAACCCACGTTTCGAAGGCGGAAAATTCGATCGACAATGTGGCAGGGCAAAATTCAATTTCACAGTCCAATGCCCTTGGGTGAAATAAAAAAAAAATAGAATCAAGTTTTAATAACGATGATAATAAGAATTTCGATAATAATAGTCAGGCGACGATCGCGCAAGGGTTCTCTGATCTCGGCGATTCCCGGAGGTCAGCGATTGTCGAAAAGTTGGCAAAGTCCCGGGGCGATAGTCGCTTTGCGCGCATGTGTAGCGCATGCGCGCCGCCGCTCCGCCCGTGTGGGTCATAAAATCTCGCGCCTGTGTCTGTGCGTCGCGACTCCGGGCACGGTGAGCGAATCGTCTCGCAGCCGATATACTGGAGTAATAAGTCCTTCCTTTCCCCCGTGTAAAACATGTCTCGCGAGCGCGCGCGTGCACACACGGAAGGGCGAGAGGGGGGCGGGGGGGTCTCTCTCACTCCTTATACTCGATACCAGCCGCACTTGACCCATATCTTATTATGCTCACAGCGTCCGGATGCGACACCGCAGTATCGCCGGTCGACGTCGCGCGCCAACTCGGGGGGCATCTCAAGCACAACAAAGTCTTGGAGGTCGTTTAGGCAGGTACGAACGACCGAACGCCGAACTTATCATTGTAGCCAGTCAGAGTTGTAAACCCCTAATTTTTATAGAAATAAAATTGATGGTACGATTGGCTTTCTAATTGTGTTTTATAATAATAACTCATAATTATCATAATATAATGTGTAAACTTTTATACAGAGGCAAGAAATATTAATTTCCCATAAAACTTCATGGTAATCTTATTGAAAAAATGGAAAAATACTGATAATGCATTGCGAAAATAATGGAGGACTGTGCCATTTTTCGCACAATTTCTCCCAGAAATTAATGAAAAAATTGGTTTTTCTTTCGGCTATTCAAAAGTTCACATATCATTTTATAATCGCTACAGGTCATTGTTATAAAATTGTAACTGTAAAATAAACTGTTCTGTAAAATGTAATTCTTAAAGTAATGGGGACTTACAACACTGTAGCCAGTTGGAACATACGAATGGCACATTTTCTTCTCTCTCGCGGATATTTTCGACAGTTAGCCCGCTTTTAATACCAGTTTAGAGTATTTTTACACTGTTAAAAATGTTTGTAAATTTATAACATGTTTAACGTACAAGTGTACATGAAGTTTACAATAACAGAAACTGCAAATTGTCATTAATATACAATGTTTCTAATTTTTTGAATGTTCAAACTGAATTGAATATATGTCTATTGAATTTACAATAATCAGTTTTGTAAACTCAATAATCAATACAATAATCAGTATTGTAAATTCAATAATCAATACAATAATCAGTATTGTAAATTCAATAATCAATACAATAATCAGTATTGTAAATTCAATAATCATTACAATAATAAATATTGTATATTAAGAAATTGATATATTAAAGTGCCGTTTACTATGCAGGCAACTGAATTAGATATTAGGTGAAGCAAAATAAAGTTGTTTGGCGATAAATAAAAGTATTTTCTTTCAATAAAATTGTTTTCCAAATTTAACACTAAATCAATGAAATTTGATACACTGTATATTAACATTTAATATACCGTGTATTCAAAATTTAAACAATAGTATAGTAAATTTCAAGTACCGTATATGCATAAAAATTCGTATACAAATTATGAATTTTAAAACAGAATTTTTTAGGCTTTTGGATTATTTAAAATGTTCTTTTAAATCCCTCTTTGAAAAAATCGGTGAGTTAAATATCTCGCATTTTCAATATAAGTAGTATTGTCGGGTTATTCGTTCTCTAATTTGCTGTCGGGCTAACTACAACACGTTGCTAACCAACGAGCAGTTTCAGTCGTGTTATTGTATTTTGACAGATATCGGGCCTGCGATGATTGAATGTTTGTTAAGGTTATTTCGGGAAAGGTGTTCAACACCAACAAAACATATGGGCTAACATTATTATATTTCAGAGAAAAATCATTTTTCGCATTTATCTCTCCGAATTTTCAATTTTTGGGGCAAACAACGGTGCTTTTCGGAATTAGCGAGAAATTTGCCATGGAATAGGATTTTCACACTTTACGAAATCGAGCAAAAAAAATTCGCAACAAACAAAAGGGAAAATTTGCGATTTTTGGGGTTCTGCTCTGAAATTCGGTGAAAAATAAAAAAATCGAGATGTCACATTCCGCTTTATGGCATTCTCTTCGTTATAGAGTTTTCTCTCGAACGAAGGAATAACATTCCTTCGAATTCGATCGAAGAAAGTTCGATCGATAAAAAAAAGGAACCGCGATTTTAGTGAAATGACAAAATGTCTAAAAAAGTGTGAAACACTTTCAATTTTCGGTTACACGTTATTTCGAAGTGTTTTTGCCCGTACACAACGGATTCGCCATTAGGTTTTTTTCCAAACGCGATAGTTTTCACAAAAAACAACAAAAACTTGGTTATTCTTGATCTTTATATAGTTTTGTTTTCATCAATTGGATAAGCGCGCGTATGGGCTAGTTAATAATGTTAATATAAAATAACAAATTCCTAGTAGTCCTCTAGGATAGGATTAGAGACTGAATAATTGTTTTTATTTCGGAAATATAACAAATAAAGATCGATGCTTTAGAGTATTGTTATGTGGACTCATTTTTTTTCGTTTTTCCAGAATGGAAAAAATACCAAATCCCTAATAATCCTCTAAAATGAAAATACTTTTTTTCAGGAACTGAACGAACAAAAAGTCTTCAGAAAGATTCTAATTGTTCGTTAAATCTTACCCCAAAACTTCACAAAATTTTCTTGTTGTAATTTTTCCTTAAAAATTTGAAGGAAAAAATGCCCGATAGTCGAAGCAGCACTAAGTAAAATCGCACACTAGCGAATATCGAGTCGACGCCAGTTGACTCGGAGGACAACTTAAGCACAACAGACTGCGTCTCGAAGGTCATACAGATAGGTAGTTTCTTCGTTCGTTCTTCAATAGATTAGGCACGCACGGTGCTGTATATGCAAACGAAGCCGACCAAATGGAATGAGAAGCGAGTCATCTTCTGCTACTTCAATTATATTTCTAACTAATTAATAATTAAATTTCTGTCATACAAACAAGTTTATTCTTATTATAAGGTCTATTTTTTTCCTTGCCAATCAACAATTTTGAAAAAATTATACTCTTTTAGGATCGCAGTGAAGGATTTTTTGTCACTAGACTCACCGATTGGGTAAACAAGTTGCTTCGAAACCAGAAATATAGGAAATATAGGTTCTTCACTTTGTGCGTAGTCTAGAGAAAATCAATCGTGGGATTGGCCTCCGCTAGGGTTCACTATAATTATAGGGATCTTTTTTAATGGTTCTTAAACCCAAGTTACAGAATATTATATAAAAATGTGATGATAAGGTTGGCATCAGCAACATGGACTCATGTTTCTGGTTTCAAAGCAACCGTTTGACCCAACTGGTGGTTCAAGTAGCCAAAAAATCTTTTGCTGCCATTCTAAAAGAATATAATTATTTTGATTTTTTTCATAGGTGAGGAAAAAATGAGCCCTTATAATAAAAATACACTTTTTTTATTGACGCGGCCCGCTTAAATGGCTGAATTGATAGACAAAACTTTGAATTATGCAATTTCACTGAAAGCTTCCCTATCGTCTACCGTAAGCACCGACCTTATAAATGCGATTATCGGCACGAGTTGCGACAGCGGAAAAGCTCTCGAGAGACGTCGACAGTCGCAACCGCGGGAGCTCATGCAAGCTGTCTTATCGAATCACTCTCTTTTATTTAATTAAAAACAAATTATAATTTAAAAAATGCAACTTTTCGAAAATATTTATTCACGTCTAATATCAAAAATTCGTTCCCGCGGAATTATACAATTAATTCACATGTTTTTGCACAGAACACAATTTATCTTAAATAACGTGGCGAATTACCATGAAAACGCGCTTAATCTCCACGCCCAGTTCACGGGTGAAATAACCAAGAAAACAATAATTAAAAGTAACAACATCTCAAAAAAAATCTGCGAAGTAACGCTCAATATTTGTCTGCACTAAAAAAAATGGAGAATGTTTTCGCAATGAGGAGTTAAGGGTGGAACATGGTAAATTCGGTGAAAAGAAGACTCCTTTCCAACAATTTTTTTACAAGATACGGACAGTGTATATTAAATTTAATGATTACAATATTAATTTTCAATATTATAGAGTAATATTTCAAGAATATTTTCTGAAAATTTCAGCAGAAAATATCAAAAAGTAAGCCGTTGACAGCAAATCTCCGGAGTCGTTTCCAAAAATAGTGTTTTTGCGCTGACGGTTGTATCTCATCACTCGATCATTTCATATCAAAAAATCAAATTGATTTTATTAGTGTATGAGTTTTCACAGGTAACGCAGTCGAGTTTTTTCATTTTTTGTTGTCAATTTTTGGTAATACTGGAAAGTCAAAAACGCGATTTTTCGCTTAAAAAATCGGTAAATTGTTTATTGTAAAATAAAAAAGTTGCAAAGTAAAACTTTGCATACTGCTTCTTCATTAATTTCCCTTTTTCGCAAAGCCACCTCTATGAAGAAGCTTATTTATTAACTTTGGCTTCCTCATAGAGGAAGCTTTGTGAAAAAGGGGAATTAATGAGGAAGCAGTGTGCAAAGTTCTACTTTGCAACTTTTTTTGAATTTGAACAAAAGAAAACTCCGTTCCAAACACCGTTACATCTAATTTTGATTAGATACAAAGTTTTGACTTACTTTAATAACTTTTCCATAAGTTACAGGGAAAATCTTAATTTAAAAAAAAATTCATAACAGCGTAAAATCCGAACGACTTTACCGATCGTCACCAAATTTTATACGTGGCAGCGTTGTATGTTATTTTTTGACTGTTGAATATTTTGGTTCATTTGATGAGATCCGTCGTGATTTAGAGCAAAATTTATTTTTTTCGAAAAATTCAAAATTCTATAAAAC
This sequence comes from Pimpla rufipes, assembly GCA_963932165.1. Classification (NCBI taxonomy): domain Eukaryota; kingdom Metazoa; phylum Arthropoda; class Insecta; order Hymenoptera; family Ichneumonidae; genus Pimpla; species Pimpla rufipes. Next base: position 8,515,936 of record OZ010631.1, on the reverse strand, counting down.
CGAAACCGCTTTACCGATTTCGCTGAAATTCAATACCAAACAACATTGAACGTGTCTTTATTTATGATGAAGTATATAGCTGAATCGTCGAACTTTTACGAAAGTTAGAGCGATCACGCCATTTTTTTGAATAATTTAAAATTCGATAAAATTTGTATACATGGATATATCTAATTTTTAAAATATGTGAATTACAGAGGATTTAATACTCTACTTGCATGCCAATTTTTAGCTCGATCCATCATGCCATTCCTCAATTCGATCCATCATGCCAATTTTTAGCTCGATCCATCATGCCATTCCTGAGTTATGAACAATTAAATGTTCGGTGCCTGGACCATACATACATACACACACACACGCACACACACACACACACATACCCACATACAGACATATTTTCTAGACCACTTTTCTCGACGTTTTAGGTGATTCTGAGTATGTTAACATGAAAATCTCGAAAAAAAAAATTTCACGAAAACAAAGCTTCCTCTATGAGGAAGCAAAAACAACAACAAATTAAAAAAAAACTCAACAGCGTTACCTGATGAATTATATTACATATAAACAAGTTTGAAAAGGATCGGTACAATAGATTATAAACTACAGCCGTCACCTACTTTGAAAACGTGAAGTGTGGGAAAATCGCTTTAAAGTGAATATACTTATATATCGAAGACTCTGAGCCTCGGACAGTTAAAATTCCATATCTCAGTTAGTTTTGCTCCAATTGCTAACAAAATTTGATACAACATTCTTGAGATGTTGTGCATTCATCAAATAAAATTTCTGAAAAAACGGGGAAAAATTATTTTAAGACCATTTCCCCCCCCCCCCCCCCCCCCCCCCTTTAAAAAGGATCGAACAATTTATTCTGGGAAACGTATCTGTAATAACAACAAAAACCTGCATCGAAACGAGCTTAAAAAGAAAATGACTCAGAGTTCCGAGGAAATGCGACACGCGCACTAAACGAGGGCGCGGACAGAGGAAGAAAAAGGTCGCAGAGTGTCGCGTCGGGTGCAGATAATTGACTTAAGTTTTACGTAAAAAGAATTCGAGTCACCGGAACGCGGTGTGTAGTGTACAACGGGCGCTGCGTATGGCGCGCGGGCGGCTCGCGGACTCGGCGAGAGTCACTTGTACGGGTTTCGCGCGCGGCGGCGACGGCGGCGGCGATTATGCAACGAAAGAGCTCTCGCGGCTACATCGACGAGGAAGGCGCATTGGCTGACGAACTTCGTCAGCCTGCCTGAAGTGGTGGTTGTGCGCCGCCGCGTTTCTCTAGGCGAACGTCTATGCACAGGGGCATCAACGTGTGGAATTCCACGCGCGGTCGTCGACGTTCCTTCGACTCGCTATAGTATATCCCTCAGCAGCCGCACTCGGGTTCCGTAATCGAGGAAGCTCCGTAGCTTTGGTGATTCGCTGCGGTGTGCATATTATCGGCCTCTGTCAACGGATTCATTACTTATGAGGGAATATAAAAGAATTATTATTTCTGGAGGAATAAACAATGTTTTTTCTTCCTCATAAGAGGATGCTTTGTTTTCGTGATTTGCACGTTAAGACACTCCTGCAAAGTAGAATCTTAGAAATTGTTTGCCTTACAAATAAATAAACAACGATAGGTAAATTACTTCCTCATAGGGGAAGTAGTTTATCTTTGTAGGGGAAACAATTTGTAAAGTTCTACTTTGAGGAAGCGATTTGCAAGATTTTACTTTGCAGGTTTTTTTGTAGGAAGAATAAGTCGACAGCAAGAATAAAAGTTTCTAAATTTGCTTAAAAAAAATCCGGGAGCACGATTGAAACTTTTTTTACCTTAAGAACTTAAGAATTGATATGAAACTGGACAAAATTGAGTATGAATTTGTAAAAAAAATCTAGTACAAAAATACAATTGATTAAAGGCCGTGAAACAAGTGGTAAGAGCGGTAAATATATTTTTTAAATATTTTGATAAGGTTATTTATTAATTACTGGCGAATGGGAGATACGTTGCTTCCGCATACTCGTTGAACGCTTACGACTTTACAGCCGGATAGAAACGAGGAACTGAATGGGTTTTCAGAAATATTTGTTCGCGGAGATTTGCATATCGAACCTGAAATACAATAACATTACACACGGTATTGATACCTGGCGGGCTAAACGTTCCATTGAAATGTAATGAGTCAGATTGTTTTAATGGAATTATCAGTTTAAATTCCATTGACTTGTAATCTCTGACAAAGTATGTAGTAAAATGCGTTTTCTACGAGGACGCAATGAAACATACATCATTTAAAAAACCTGTGTAAAAGTGAATACACAAAAGTGTTGGACGTTTTTTTGCAGATGCAGTCCATAAAATTAACAATACGTAATTTGATTTTTCTATAGAACCGTATACTAAAATGAATACAATATAGTAATATTAAACGGCTACAAAATAAAATTCCTATTAATACTTTGATTTTTAAGGTAGTACGAGCGGTACAGTCTAGCCAAACGTGAGTTTCAAAGAATATTTCGAACACTTCTCGATGGCATAAAAATCTGAAAAAAATCAAGCACGTTGAAGGTGCTGAAAAGATATATTTTGCATATTATTATAATTAAAAAATGTTATTAACAAATTAATGAAAAAATGAATGGTTCAACAATTTACCCGGCAACCCATCTTTTTTCTGATGAAAATTATTCATTAATTTTTCTGAATACGTATGAATTTTTTCAGAATTCTGTCTAAATTTTTTTAAATGCGGTTTTCGTCCCTCATTTTTCTTCAATAAACGCAATTTTGAAAAATTAGACAAAATTCTTTAAAGGTTAATACGTATTCAGAAAAATGAATTAATAATTTTCATCAGAAAATTATGCAAAATCAATCCTTTTAGTACCTTCAACGTGTATAATTTTTTTCAGATTTTTATCTCATTCAGAAGTGTTCGAAATATTCTCTAAAACTCATGTTTGGCGGGACTGTACCGCTCGTACTACCTTAATATACCACTTATTGAAAATTATATTACGTATTGTAAATTTCATAAGTGGTTTTTGCAAAGAAACTTCCTTCACCTGTATATTGAATCAACACAGACTTTTTAACGATGTTTATATTAATAAAACATTGAAAATAACGATTAAAAAATATTTTCCGTCTCAAGAAATACTTTTCGAGACACGGGTACTGGCTTCAGTCGAAGAAAATTGTCCTGCCTATCCGGAGTTTAAACCTACGACTTACCTATCTAACTTCCTAACAACGTTGACGCTGCCGACTGAGCTGGCGAGTGTTTGACAGTTTGGAATATCTAACTCTCAAATAAAAGTTGCGAAATCAAATGGCCAGTAATTTTGCTTCCTCATAGAGGAAGCTTTGTTTTCATGAAACCTTTTTTTCGAGATTTTCATGTCAGCATGCTCGGAATCACCTGAAACGTCCAAAAAATTGGAAAAATAGAAAAAATTCACCGAAAATTCGATCGTCGATAACTCACGAATTACACAATGGCTTGAGCTCAAATTTGGCACGCAAGTAGAGTGGTAACTCCTCTTTAATTGGTTTGATTTTTAACGAAATGTATCCATGTACAAAGATTATATAGAATTTTTAATTTTTCGAAAAAATAGCGTATGCTATCTGACTTTCGTAAAAGTTCGACGATTTAACTAAATAGTTTCTCATAATTAAAGACACGTTCAATGTTGTTTGGTATTGAAATTCGACGAAATCGGTGAAGCGATTCGGATTTTATAGAAGTAAAATAAATTTCGAAGAGAATACATTTTACAATAAACCACGTCGAATCTCAACAAATAAACCGAAATGTTCGACAGACGCAACATAACATACAGCGCTGCCATGTATCATATCTGGTGATGATCGGTAAAGTGATTCGAATTTTACGCCGTTCTGAATTTTTAAAAAAATCTAAATTCTCGCTCTAACTTTCGCAAAAGTTAAGAAAGTAAGACAAAACTTTGTACCTAACAAAAATGAGACGCAACGGTGTTTGTTACAGTGTTTTTGTTTGTTATATACCCGTAACATATTCTTCGTAGCAAAAATGTAAAAAAAAAAAACGTTGCAAAGCAAAACTTTGGCACATTGCTTCCTCATTAATTTTCGTTATTCACAAAACTTCCTCGATGAGGAAGTCCAATTTTACAAATAAGCTTCTTCATTGAGGTGGCTTTGTGAAAAATTACAAACAATGAGGAAGCAATGTGAACAGTTCTACTTTGCAACTTTTTTCACAAATTGATGAAAAGGTTAGTCTTTGGTATTCCCGTACAATCTGGAAGTAGATTCGATATACTTAGACATGGACTTGGGGGAAATTTATTGGAAGCCTCATAATATTAATGAAATGACGATGAATAATTTTTATTATTTATAGGATTATCGAAAGTGATGGAGGGTATCGACGGAGGATTAATTAATGAATCAAATAAAATTTAAAAAATCGCGGTCATTTTCTTATTTCAGAATGTTGTGAGATTACATTTCGTGATTTCGATATAATTCGATCTGAAAAATTATCCGATTGACGCTCGCGGTGGAAAATCCGCTCGAATTACGTTCATGCGTGTGCTTGGTTCCACGTACGGGTAGTGCGCGCGCACTTTTTTCTTGTTGTTTTGTTCTAATGCCAAGACCTATCCCGCACAGAAACTGTGGACAACAGGATCTATTGGCGGCGATCCGGTAGCCTTCGAATCTCGAGTTTCTTCCTATATCGTGCTCCGTCTGTTCGCGAGCCCTTCTCTTCTCACGGGACGTATACAAACGATTACGTTCGATGAATTTTCATGAAAATCACCGGTAAATGATTGTAAACAGCTATTCGTCGACGCGGTCGTAAATTGACCGCGACGCTTTGACTCCCAGACGGATATAGCTCACGTGCGCGCACAGATCCCGATAGATCGCTCGTGTCTACCTGTATATTATAGCCGTATTAGCCGTATAATGTATATAATCATTTCACCTATCCATCATTCGCGACGAACGCGACAGGATTCTTATCGCATCGTAATGCACTCTTTGTAATTGTGCATCACTCGACGGTTACGATCGATGATAATTTTCATTTTTCCCCCTTTTTTTCTCTCTCTCTCCTCCTCTCACACGTCACTGTTGCGCCTGTGTCGTGACAGGTGCTCGGCCAGACGGATCGTTACACCGGCCGACTTTGCAGCGACTACACCAAGCGATTGTAATTGTTCTTATTCCACATCTCACATAAAAACATAGAAATTGCATAATTTTATGAAATTCATGAAATTTATGAAAAACACGAATTTTATGAAATTCATGAAATTTATGAAAAACACGAATTTTATGAAATTCATGAAATTTATGAAAAACACGAATTTTATGAAATTCATGAAATTTATGAAAAACACGAATTTTATGAAATTCATGAAATTTATGAAAAACACGAATTTTATGAAATTCATGAAATTTATGAAAAACACGAATTTTATGAAATTCATGAAATTTATGAAAATGACGAATTTTATGAAATTTATGCAAATGACAAATTTTATGAAATTCATGAAATTTATGAAAATTACGAATTTTATTAAATTTATTAAATTTAAGAAAACGACGAATTTTATGAAATTCATGAAATTTAAGAAAACGACGAACTTTGTGAAATTCATTAAATTTATGAAAACGACGAATTTTATGAAATGCATTAAATTTATGAATTATTTCCATTATTAAATTTATGAATTATTTCCATCGAAACTTACACGTTTCCTAAATCTCATTAGTCTCGTTCGTTTTTATTAACTCCCGGCTGACCCACTAGGGCAAAAAGACGGGAGTAATTGAACAGTCATCAGTAAATGAACAACAGCCTTTTAAGAGTTCATGAGAAATTACGACTACTTGAATGAACTTTAGATTTTTCATTTGTCTATTATTTAGCTATCTACTGCGAGTATATTGTCTCAGAAGCCCATTTTGGAATAGAAGGGTAGGTTAGATTGGCCGGATCATGGTAGTTTCGAATTTTTGGCTTTTAGTATTTATTTGTTATACATTTGCCGATAAAAATACGCGATTTTTTTAGCTGCATCATATAATTCAATGCTTTAGTCAATCCTTAAAATTTTCGCGGACAATCTGGAAATATTAGATTTGATAGAAACCCATGATAATGAAATTGTTTTGCTTAACTGTTCCTTTACTGGTGACTTTACCCTGTATCTTTGCAAAAAGTTGTAAAATTGCCAATTCGTAAATATCGCCTTGGCCACTACATTCTCACGACTACTTACTGTATACGTGTGTCAGCTTAGCCTAACATGGCGTCGATTGGTTCAAGAAGGGCATTTGAGGTGCTGGCGCTTGTTTGAGCGATTTCATTATCGCCAATGTTCTCAAAAACGGTGAAAAATTACTTAAACAAATTGTGTAAGTCGATTCTATGATTAGTAATCAATGTCTTTTTCCATAAATTCAGCTGATAAATTGTCAATTTGCATAGATAAATTCATTTTGCAAATCGCTTGTTTGAATATATCGAAATATCGCAAGATGGTCGCCATTGTCGCGTATTCTGTGACTCACTTCATAGCGCACATGACAGAGCGTTTGAATTACTTTGAAAAGGATGAAATAAACATAATTTTACAAAAATTGAAAACTCCCGACTGAAAGAGAAGCTTAATTAATAAACAAATTGGGCAAATAAAAATTGCGAAATAATGAAATAACTATTCGCATATCATAGTCGAGAGAGTTTCACACCTAAAGCACTGTTAGAATGTTTATAAATTTATACACGTTTAACATACAAGCGAATGTTAAATTTTCAGTAACAGTAACTGAAAATTGTTATTAATATACATACAATGTTTGAATCTTTTTTAATTTTCATATTAAATTTACTATATGTCTATTGAATTTACTACAATCGGTATTGAATATTAAGAAACTGTATTAAAGTGACATTTACTATACAAGTAATTGAGTTTGATGTAAGGAGAATGAAAATTATAATATTCATATGTATGTTAATACAATCTATTTTTTTTCTTACACAGTGACAATTTGTTGATACCGGGTGAAATTTGTGACTTGCGTAACTGCTTCATGACGGTTCTTCAAATGATATTCATCTTTCACCAATATAATTTCAGTGCGATTTATATAGGGCATTTGAATAAACGAAATTCATAGGTAGGCAATAGGGTAATGGGTAGCGTCTTAGGTAGGTAGGTAGGCATAGGTAAGTAAAGTAAATCTAGGGTCGGTAGTTCAAGTCCCATCCCAGGCAAATATTAACAACAATAAGTATTCGTGGAGATCTTTTTTTTTCACGAATATTTATCTTTTACCTATAACATACAATATAGCAGCGCGTTTGGCGAAAATTAAAAGTATTTTCTTTCAGTTACATGCTTTTATAAGTTCAACACTAAATGAATTAAATTGAATATACCATATATTGAAATTGAATATACCGTGTGTTAAAAATTTGTCACAATAGTATTGTAAATTTTATGTGCCATATATGTATAAAACTTCATATACAAATTTTGAATTTTCAAACAGAAATTTCTTACAGTGTGTCGAAAAAAATCCTCCGACTGTCATATGCGAATAGTTATTTCATTATTCCGCAATTTTTTTTAACCACTTTGTTTATTGATTAAGCTTCTCTTTCAGTCGAGTTTTATACATTTTTGTAAACTTATTTTTTGTTTATTTAACATAACGCGAGGCCGCAAGAAAAATGATGGATACGCTTGCGCCGTATTACCGCGAAACGGAGCAAACGATGGGAGAAACAATTTGGCAAAGTTGGATAAGCGCTTAATTAAGTGGACGGGCGAGTACGGGTGTAATAAGCAGCAGCGAGAAGGTAGAGGTGATTCCCCCCGGGGCGATCTTGCCGCAGCGTGGTGTTACTCCGTCTCGCCCGCTCGTGAACTGCGAGGAAGACAGGGACAATGATAGGCCATAGCGGTGCGCGCACGGCGCGACGAACTGGGTCAGGGTAGCCCGCCAAATGCGCGGATCAAATTTATTTTCGATTCGTCACCACCGCCGGACGCGATGCTGCTGCGAGCGTTTCGCACACACTCGCGCACGGCGCGGAGCACGAAACGACTATTACTTCGCTAATATTAATTCTACGTTACATTCATTCGCGTCGTTTTCGATTTCGGCCTTTTACTCGTCTCGCGCGACATATCAATTTCGCGAGTCTTTGAAACCTTTTCGCAGGGTCTCACATGTTTCTCCACATTTAAAAGAAATTGATGGAAAAATAGAAAGAAGTTTAATTTGATTCGTTTTCTTTTAACAAATTGTAACATTTTTTTCAATATACTATAAATTAGGTGTGTAGGAATAGTGATCGAGTTGGATCGAATCGAACAGTACTATTGATTCGATTTTCGTTTCGAATATCCAATTAATTTTCGAATATTAGATAAATTTTCGATAAATTTTCGAATTTTCGATAAATTTTCGAATTTTCGTTAAATTCTCGAATATTCGACAAATTTTCGAGTATTCGATAAATTCTTGAATATTCGATAGGTCTCGATTATTTTTGAGATCATCGAATATTCGCGTCAAAGTCCGAATATTCGAGATCATCGAGTATTTCGATTCGATTTAAACCCGAATAATCGATATTTTCAAACGTTCCCTTCCCCTACCATAAATATTGTGAACTTTTCGTGTATATTTAATTCATAACATTATCTGTAAAAACGACATTTTCGTCGTTATTAATGGACAAAATTGGGTTCTAAAAGATGATGTAATTCATTCGTATATGGAAGTGAGGATTTGTTTAAAAAATACGAGTGGCGCGCGAGGGCGGGGCGTTTGAGCAGTATCGAGGAAACGTGAAAGCCCGGAAAAATTGGAAATACGGAAACGGTTGCGCCACGCGGTGAATCGCGAAGGATCGAGCGAGATCGATGGGCGAGAGTCGAGCGCGAGAATTGTGAGAACCACTGCGCCGCCGCCGCGCTGAGTCAGGCACGAGCGAAGCTTAACAATAAGGACCGGTGCGAGGCCCCCGGGGTGATTCGCCAGGACGGCCATGACCATATTACAGGACAGAGGCTCCCAATGGTTCGCGTCGCAATCACGGTCGACGACTAATTACCGATAATCAGAGTACGAGACGCTTTTCGGCTCTGCACGATGTCGCGTTGCATCCGAGTTGATACAAAAATGTACCACCCACTTACATGTTACATTCGCTATTTAATTGCATTAATGGGAGGGGGGGGGGGGGGGGGGGGTTGTCGGTACAGATAGTGTTAGTTTATTTATCAGTCAATTTCCATACAACAATGCAACATTTGAACAATATTTTCCTAAATTTTCATTGCAAAAAAACTGTCACTCGCTCAATTTTCGTAGCACTTGGAAGTCAAAAAACCGATTTTTACCTCTCTCAGCGTTACCTCGAAAAACATCACCTTTAACAAATGCATTTTGAAATGCATTTGATTTTTTTGTTTCAGATGATTCTGTTGCGAGTTATGATGTACACCGCAAAATTTTCGAGGCGCCTCCGGAGATTGACTGTCACTCGCTCAAATAAAAATATTTTGCAGTGAAAATTTAGGCAAATATTGTTCAAATGATGCATTATTATATGCAAATTGACTGATAAATAAACTAACACTATATGTACCGCAAAAAAAGTCTTAAAAACATGCCTTGTTTTCACCGAATTAACCTTACCCCCCTCCCTTAATTGCATTAAGCACTGATTTTAAAAGCCAAGTTTCGTGATGAAAGTCGTATTTCCAGCCAATCATTTTTTCTACATATTTCAATTGACATTGTCGCGATCGTGCAAACGATATAAAAATGTCTAAACCAAGATGTGAACGGGAAGGCGGCGCCCGACTTGTGTGTAGAATTTCATGAGACAGACGGGATGTGAACGTTGCGGAAGGGCGACCAAGGCACGGGCTTAGAAGTAAGTGTAAGAAAACAGACCGGTTTCGGTAATTGATCTTACATTTATATTCATAACAAATATATTTTTCGTCAAATAAAAAATAAGGCCATATTGAAGAGCGTTTTTACTCTTCATTGTCGAAATGCGAATCTGTGCATAACATTTTTCATCTGGAAATGTTGCAGTGAATGCAAGTGTTAACCGAGCGTGCTTATCGAAGGCACTTTGAAAACATTGAATTTTAATCATTTGTAAGAGTTAAAAGGTATAAATATTATATCGAATATTATTGAATAAATCGCGTAATCGATTGGACGAGTAATGATTTGATTTACGATTAATTATTTCACTACACTTGGGGAATCCGTAACTGGGTCACGCAAATTAGGTTACGCTGTAGTTTCAGTCACTTGTTCCACGAATCACAGCTTCTGTTGTTTTCATTTTCAATTAAACTTCTTTTGATATTAAAATATCGAAAATAGAAATTGGATATCCCACGATAAATCAGTCTGCGATATGCGTGACCGAAAGTAGGTCCGCAATGTGACCGAAACTGCGACACGTGTGACCAAAACCAGTGCTTGCGAGGTGGCCGGAACTGCGACATGGAGGACGGAAAGTGACCGAAACCCCGACAGCCGAGCAATGATATTAAAACAATAATTTAGATATTGTAATCTGATAATTGAACGTAAATAATGATTCGACCGTATTTACAAGGATTGATTGCATACATTAGAAGTTTGTTTGAGACATTTCGATAGAACCCGTTCATGAACAGCAGAAAACACGGGCCTGGGCTCTAAACTTTAGAGTCATCTCTAGGGTCTTCTAGAGTCTTTAGAGTCCGACTTTGGGTCATCTTTAGAGTCTAAACACTGAGAGAAAAACACATGGTTGAAACAACAATACTATATTTTTACTATATAGTATAATTCCCAGGGGGAACGTTTATATTTTATAGTTACGACGATGAGAAAAAATAATAGCTGCAAACGTAATAATAGCTGAACTAATCAAATACATAATATCCAGTACCAATCGACATTATCGTACCTCCTGCGAATTATATCGGTATAGTTCGACCAACTATTTTACTATATTTTTCTCTGAGTGAAGATGACCCACACTGAGCTGTTTACCTTATCGCGTGTAAATAAACAACCGCAAAAGTGTAGACTCGAATGTGTCTACACTGAACCTCATGTAGGATTGCCCTAAGGTGAATCGACCAATGAATGAACAATGAAGGGCAATTAATGGGCACTCGATTTTTAATTATTTTCGAACGATTCTGAGCATTGCGAGGTCAAACTAATATTTAACCGAAAAAACAGTTTTGAACGTATAAGTAAGCTAAACGAAAGTTTTGTTTTGATAAATAATTAGTATACACGAGGAAATTTATGACTCTGTTCATTCCAAGGTCACCGTTCATTCATTGGCTTGTTTACTCTACCTGCGTGTGTGCTTGTGTGCAATTGTACAACGTCGTGATTTTTTCTTGTAATCATCGTGCAACGCTCGACCGCCAACGAGCCGAGTGATACGCGCGAGGCTCCGGTTTCTTACTGATATATTCCGCGCACCAAGCGACGACAACACCTGAATGCGATTGATCCAATAATTCATGAATCGTGCGTAACGTCACACGGATCATCCGTACAAACGGCAGTGTATTTAACTCTTTCTCACGAACGTGAAGAAAACGTAACTTGACTGCTCTTCGTGATTATAGAGTACCTATGCGAGGGAATAATTATTGTTGCTGCCGCCGCCGCCGCCGCCGCCGCTGTTACTACTAGAGGAAAGTGGACTACAGTGAGCAACGGCATCTGTCAGACAACACAGCTCACAAAAAATTATAGTTCTTTTATGATTAAACTGTCAGTTGTATTGGATGTCACCCTGAAAAACGTAAAAAATAAAAGTTCTTCTTAGCCACAAAAAAAATTCCTTTTTCGGTGAAATTTCATATCTACCCTCACTTTAGTTAATTGCTGATGTTGCACGACTTATATGATTGTTTACATTCTTATGTGTCAATATGTGTCCATGTTACATTATCATTAGGTAATGAAACATCAATTTTTTATAATAAATGTATTCAAGTACTAGTTGGGTGCAATGAGCCGTCATGTACATATCTGTGACATATCTATGATATTAACGAAATAAAATAATATAGGAATAGTTATTTACTACTAAAAACGTTATGCAGTGTTTACAATTTTATAGTACAGTTTAAGCAGCAATAATTGAATAAAAGAAAAGTAGAATAAGAAAACCTGCAAAGTAGAATCTTGAAAATTGCTTCCTCAGTATTTTACACTTTCAACGAAGCTTCCTCTATGAGGAAGTATGTTGATCAATTTTGGCTTCTTCATAGAGGAAGGTTCGTCTAAAGTGTAAAATACTGAGAAAGCAATTTGCAAGGTTCTACTTTGCAGGTTTTCGGCTGTTTTTTTTTAATGAATGAAAGTGTGAGATTTTAACCTCTGACCCGATTTGTCTCAAATTTGTACCCAACCCTCGGTTCATGGTGGTCAATGTGGGTACCAAATTACAACCAGTTGTCGTAATTTGCAAGAGCCAGCGTGACAACAATATTTTTTAAAGTATTCAAAATACCATAAAATTTAACCGGTCAGACAGATCTGCGTCAAATTTGTACTCAGAACTTGGTTCTGAGTACAAATTTGAGATAATTCTGCAAACATTTTTTACACTTTTTTTTCGTGACGACTTTTTTTTTGCTTTTCATGCAGCAAAATCGAAATTTACCAACATAATGACCGTTACCTTGACGAAATTCATCATTGATAATCAGTAAACGTAATGACACGTTCGAAATTGCAATCGGATATCTCAAAACGTACAGGAACTGAAGTACTTACAGACCTTTGAAAAAAAAAAAAAAAAAAAAAAATTGCATTAACATTAGAACCACTCTACCGATTCTCGACAAACTTGGTACAGATCATGGTTTGATGGTAGTCCATATACGTACAAAACTACATTCTGATATCTCTCAATTTGCGGAAGTTATAGCGTGAAATTGATTTCTTCAAAATTTTCAAAATGCTGTAAAATCTGAATTTTCCAACCGATTTGCATAAACTACAATCCCAAACGGTATTCTATGATAACCAACATGCGTGTCAAATTTAAAGAACAGTCTTCTAAAATTACTACTAGTTATCGTGTAAATAAGGAAATCGGCACATACACACACACACATATACAGATATTTCGTACAAACCACTTTTATCGACGTTTTGGACCATTCTGAGTGTACTGAAATAAAAATCTCGAAAAAAAAAAATTCACGAAAACAAAACTTCCTCTATGATGAAGCAAAAATGAGCATTTTCTCTGTTGGCTAAAACAGCCCCATGTTTTTCAAGTATTGGGTCAATGTTCCCTCTTGCATGACGCATTGTACGCAGACACAATGAGCTATTTTCAGGTATATCTGCACTGAGAGAAAAATCAAGTATTGGCAACTATAAAGTGACAACCAAAAAGTGGCAATTATTTTTTATAGTTACAGCAACTATTTTTCTAGTTATGGTAACTATGACGCAGTTACCATAACTATTAATGAATTACCGTGAACTGTAAAAATAACAGTTGTCACTTTATAGTTACCAGAACTTATACGATTTCTCTGAGTGTGCATACTACGTTTCCACGCATATCCTTGATAGTTTAAAAACTTATATTATTGCAAGTTCAGTATGTGACCCAACGTTGAATAAAAACGATGGATCAAGTTTCCTGTCACATTGTGCTTATAAGGGGGGGGGGGGGGGGGTTAGGTCTTGAAACGTTTTTTCTTTTTTCATTTTATTTTATGAATGCACAACATCTCAAGAATGTTGTATCAAATTTTTAGAGCAAATGCAGCAAAACTAACGGAGATATGGAATTTTCACCATCCCAGGCTCTGAGTCGTTCCATATATAAGTATTCACTTTAAAGCAATTTTCCCACACTTCACGTTTTCAAAGTCGGTGACGGCTGTAGTTCAAAATCTATTGTACCAATCCTTTTCAAACTTGGTACAGTCTTTCTCTCCATAATTCATGAGGTAACGCTGTCGAGTATTTAAAAATTTGTTGTTATTTTTTATTTTACAATAACAAATTTACCGATTTTTAAGTGAAAAATTGCGTTCTTGACTTTCCAGTGTTAGCAAAGATTGAAAAATAAAAAAAATGAATAAAAAAACTCCACAGCGTTATCTGGGGAAACTCATAAGCTAATAAAATCAATTTGATTTTTCCATGTCAAACGATCGAATGATGACTTACAACCGTTACCGCAAAACTTTTTTTTGAGACGTTTCCGGAGATTTGCTGTCAACGGCTTAGTTTTAAATATTTTCCGCTGAAATTTGCAGGAAATTTTCTTGAAATGTTACTCTACTGTAATCATTAAATAAAAAATACACTGCCCGTATCTTGTAAAAAAATGGTTGAAAAAGGGCCTTGTTTTCACCGAATTAACCATACCTCCACCCCCGTAATAAAAGTACAGACGAACCTAAGTAAAAAGTGGCTCACTGTTGCCCACTTTCATCTATTACGTTGACTGTACGAACTATGTAAAAGCGAGAAGCGATGCTAATCCCGCCGCACCGACGCGCGACGTCGGTTAAGGCATCGCGAAGGTGAATGTTAGAGGCAAAAGTTTTGCGAAACCGACGCGGCGATCTTGAACCGGACCAAGTTCGCGCGCGCGCCACCCGGTGGTTGCGCGGTACATGGAAAGGGAGAAACCGCGTCGGGGGATCCCGCGAAATTCTACGACGAGCCAATCGCGCCCGGCTGGTGACGTTTCGACCGGTGGACGTCGTCCGCCAGTCACTTTTCCGTCCTGTCTCCGCCGCACGACACGTGAAATTCGACACTTTAGCTTCGACGCGACGAAGCAGCGCGCGCGGCTTTTGGCTCTCTCGACGCCGCGCGGTCGACCGCGATCTTCGACGTTTGTTCCGTGAGAAAATGTTGGCCAATGTCATGTAAAGAGAGAAACATAGATCATACGCCTTAGTTTTGCATCGCATTTGAAAAACAAATTATTTATATTAAAAAAGAAAACTAGATAATAAGTGGAAAAAATAATTTAAAAAAAAGGTAATCATCCCGCGAAGTGGTTTTCCTTGTTTTAACTTAGGGGAGGTGCGGGCAAAACGGGACAGCGTTTTTTTTTCAGTTCCAACTTTTTTTGCGGCCAAAATGAGACAGACCCCCGTTTCGTGAAAATCGCGTCTATACGACACAATTCAACGAATGTAAGCGGAATATAAATTTTTTTTAGAATTTTGAGTGTTTTAAGCAATCTGGCTTTTGAAAGGTCACTTTGAATTTTTTTTTTTTTATTGTAATGATTAAATAGTATCACTGAGTAAAAATAAATACAAATTTCCGAATTCGGAGGTCTGTCCCATTTTGCCCGCACTTTTTTTTGCCGACGCACAAAATTGATGATTGGAATCGAATTTTTTAATCAAAAGCAATCAAATTACACTTTTTTTATCGTCATAAAACCATTTTTCGCGTATGCGTCCCATTTTTTCCGCACCTCCCCTATATATAATCAGCAGGATATTTGCGAAGAGGCGACTTGCGCCGCCCGTGACATATTTTTCGAAAGATCTCGAGGCTCGCGTCGTCCCAGTCTCGTTACTACGCGGGGGAATATAGCAGCCGAGAGGATAAAATATTCTGCGGAGCAAAAAAAAAATGAAACATCGCGAGGCTTCGAGAAAACGATCAAGACCAACGAGAAAAAGACTTTGAGCCGAACGTATGTGTAATACACGTATGTACACGGAGTCACACGCTGCAAGTGCGCCTCGGGCAAAGAGTGCGGCGACGTCTACGGGGGAGGGGCAGACACGAAATCCCTTGACCCAGTATATCGCTGTATAGACGGGTGCGTGTAGTACGTCTACCTAACGTTGGCGTTTCGTTTGCCCGCGTGCGATCGTGTGATCCGAATGGTCCACCACGTATACCTATACATCTCTGCTCTCCGCTTCCTCCGTGTGAGTTTGCGTCTTTGTGTGTGTATAACGCGCGATTTATTTACGACCACGAGAAAAATGTCCTTCGCGACGGGCCATGCTGGAAAAAATCACGCTCCCAGATACTTCGAAATCGGCGATGGAAAATTATGAGCTTTTTTATCTCTGCTTTGATTTTTTCTTTTTTTTTCATTTATAATCCGTTCTCTCCCAGCGGTGGAAGGAAAATTCGCGCAAAAACGAAAATAATTTTCTTCAAAAACAAAGGAGAAGATTTTACTTCGAAAAATGAAATGTGGTAAAAAAAAGCAAATTCGTGACTTTGCTCTGTTCCATATATTCTATCATTGTTTTCTTTTGTTTGTATTTTTGTTGCTTATGCGTGTTTTTTTAAATGGATGCTTATGCTATTGCCCTTTTGGGCGTATGTTATGCTCTGCTCGCTGTATGTACCTAGCTTTTGTCATACCCGTGGAATACAACGTTTTCTTTTACTACCTCATAGAAGAAGCTTTGCCTTCGTGAAAATTGTTGTTTTTCGTCATTTTCATGTCAGTATGCTCAGAATCACCTAAAACGTTCAGAAAAATGGTCTAGAAAAATTGTCCGTATGTGGGTACGTGTGTATGTATGTTCCAGGATCAGAAAATTCAATCGTCCATAACTCATGAACTGTACGATGGATCGAGCTCAAATTTGTCACACAAGTAGAGTAGTAATTGCTATTCGATTTTCGTGATTTTTTAAATAATGTATCCATGTATACAGATTACATAGAATTTTTTATTTTTCGAAAAAATGTCGTATACTCTTTAACTTTCGTAAAAGTTCGACGATTTAGCTAAATAGTTCTTCATGTCTAAAAAGAGGTTCAATGACATTTGCTATTACATTTCGACGAAATTGGTAAAACGGTTCGGATTTTATAAAATGTTGAATTAAAAAAATAAATAAATAACATGCAGCCTTGCTACGTACCAAATTTGGTGGTAATCGGTAAAGTCGACAGAGATTTTAAAATATTTTTAATTTTTTTTTTAATATTGGTTTTCGCTATAACTTACCCAAAGTTGAGAAAATAAGACAAACATTTTCTGTTAATCAAAATTAGATGTATTTAAACATGTAACGGTGTTTTTTAGCCGTATACAACATCGATTATTTTGTTGATATACCATTTTTTTATTTCTAATTACTGTAAGTATGAACATTCAATTGCCCTGAACTCTCGAGCGGCATGATGTATCTAGCTGAAATTATGCACACAAGTGATGTATTGACCCCTCTTTAGTTGGTGTGATTTCTAACCAAAACTATCCATAGATAGAAATAACATATTTTTTTTAGTGGTTGCATCTGTAGGTACCAAAACTATAACGGTAATGAAAAATGTTGCAAAGTTGAACTTTCCACATTACTTCCTCGTTAATTATATTATTTCGCAAAGCTTCTTCTATGAGAAAACCAAAAATAATATAGAAACTTTCTCATAGACGTGGCTTTGCGAAAAATTACAATAATGAGGATGCAATGTGCAAAGTTGTACTTTGAAACTTCTTTTTTGTATTGCTACTGTGTCTAATGTTATTTTAATTGTGAAAGGGGTTTCTACCCCGTCAATCTGATAAATGAATACATAAATATATAAATAAATTGTGCAAAAACATAATGTTCAGTAGTATACGAAAAGGGTAGATTGAATTACTTTACAATTTCGTAGCGATTCTGGCGCCAACAGCGCCCTGCTATGGCGTACTAAACGATTCATCGCCTCTGCCGGTAAAGATGACTTCGAGTGGGCGGCAGAAAAGAGGGGGGAAAAAGATGGTGTATCAGTCGGTAAAGAAGCTTGTATAACGTTATTGTTATCGACTAAGCCCGAGATGATAACGATATAAGGTAAGGTAAAAATTTAGAACTTTCGTGACCCACGAAATAAATAATGATAGAATACGTCAAGACGTTATGTTGGCTACCAAAGGGAAGAAAAATCATTCGTTTCACGTCATAAAAAACAACTACCATCTATCATGTACATTTCACACCACTATCGTATATTTATATTTATTATATATACAAAGGTATATACGATCGTTGGACTTTTGACTGCTATGTTTATAGATTTCTTTTTCTTCTTTTGTTGTATCATCATTCATCATCATCGATCATCATCCCATACTACGCTATCAACTACTGTAGTAACTACAGCGTATCTGCAGCTATAATTATACATAATAATATAATGTTACCTATATATGTATTAATGCTATACAGGTTATGATAATGCGTCGCGCGTACATTTATTGCCGAACTCTCGAAAAATTTTCTTTTTTTTCTTCAAGTTTTTGTTGTTGTCGTTTAAACACTCGATGCGTTGCAATTATTTATAGTAGCTCTGATCGCCTTCTTCCTTGAAATTTTAATTTTTAAATTGGTTTATTTATATTTCAGCAATCGGATTTTGTTTTATTCAAATATCGCGAGGCCGCAGGGGACACTGAGATTTTACGCGATAATAACAAGGATATAACGCACACGAATCGGGTCTTCGTGAGAGTGAGAATGTGTTGTAGTGATTTTTTAAAATTATTACTTCGTGAAACAGTTAATGGATTTCGATGGATCCTTCAACTTCGTCCACTCTGTACGCTCGATTACACAACTTCTCACGATTCTTTTGCTCTTCTTTTATGCGTAAATAAAGTTCTCGTATAGATATATATATGCATATTTTTTTTCAAACCACTTGTCTCATTGATGCCTAGCTGTATATCGATTAATTATGTGTACGAAATCTATAGTGATTTATGACGAAAAGCACATTTTTTATAGCGTGCAATTGTTCAACGAGCACCGACGCATGCGCGTTCTCTGCTGTCGCAGCTGCGCATGCGCGTTATCAGATCTACGGCGCCTGCGCAAAGATTCGCGCGGGGAAATGTTCAACCTTACTTTTTTGTTACATAGCACTGATTAGCTGAATGACAATAATAATTCCTCGTGGATTCCCTCGCTATACAGCTTCACACTCCTTCGTTTCGATTTATACTTAAATATATATATTATTCATACGAATTTTTCTCAGTGATGCGGTTTACATGTAGTTCAGTACAGCTAGTTTATTTGTCTCTCGTAGGCATTCCCGAAGGCTTGCGGTATGAAATTACGAAGATCGATTGCCGATTATCGTCTCGTCGTGACAATCGTCGTCATCTTCCTGTTTTTTATTTGTTATTTCTTTCTCCTCTCGTTCACTCGCTCCCTATTACTTTTTAATAGTACTGTTTATTTGCGTATGTTTAAATGGAAATTTCAGTCGGCAATGCGCGATTCTCCTACCCTAACGCGTCATCTCTTGGATTATTCAACGCACATGAATTCACACGTAACTCGCGAATGATCCACGGAACTCGACAAATATATTATTTTCCCTTCTTGCAAGAAAAAAAAACGCGGCAATTCTCGTTTTTTCATTTTTGCATGTTTTTGCGAACATTTAATTAATTAATTTTGCGAATTTAGGCTTCGAGTCATAATTTTATGTTGATAAAAAAAGAACGTTCCCCATTTTGGGTGGTTGGATGCCAATCCGTCACGTTGAATTTTGAAAATCACGTATCGGATTCCGATTCAGCGAAAAATAATGTCTCAATTATTGCTTCCCTAGTATTTTTTTGCACTTACAGTCAGGGACAAGAGGATCGCCAATATAAAAGCTGCAACGAGAATTTGGCCAACAAATTAGCTACAAGCGTCCACTTCACATGTTTCTACGCTCCACCGCTAGAGCTGACGATCCGCTTCACCAATCACATCTACTCTTCCCCCTCTTCTTGGTAATTATTTTTTATTTAATTTTCTTTTTTCATCCTTCGATCCTACATTACCTGTACACACGGGTAAAATAAGACACCTCTACAATTATACACTGATTACACCACTCGCATCATTTTCGCGTCCTCACAACATTTTTTTCGCTAACATTTATCTACTGTACGTCCCTGGGTTTCAACACGTCTTCTTCACTTCTACGTTTGTTTCTTTTTTTTCGTCCTTTTTTGTTGTTGTCGCATTTTTGGTTTCCTATCTCTGGCTGTGAGTGAACTGAACAACGTGTTGGGTGTGTGATGTGTGCCAAGAATTCTGTATGTCTGTCCTCTCCTTATTATTATTTTCAATATATCTTCACTTAAATCTCTTCTTTAAATCTGAAGGTAATTAATAATGACATTAGCGGTAATTATAGTATAGTGGTAGTTACTACAATATGTATGAAGTTTGTTCGTTATTTTTCTCCTCTTCTTTTCTTTATCTTTTTAATTTCTTTGTTTTCTTGTTTAATTCGATTTATTATAATTTTCTCGTGACTCAGTAACGGAAAAACGCTGTTGCTAGTTTATCGCATAGAGTGAAATCTTCGACGCGTCTGAAACGTTCTTGAGTAAAACAATTTGTGCCGACGAAATTTTGCATTTTCGGAAATAAAAAACAATTTCGGTAATGTAAAACTAATGGTAAAATTAACTTTTTCTTTTTTGCGTGGCAACGATGAGCCCGTCGGCAAATACAGAAATGAAACTTACGCTCAAGACCCACGAAGACTTATAACAATAATTTCTTACGCTATTTGCGGGCTTTTTTCCGACGTTTTCGCTCTAGTTCTTCGCAGTGGCTTGAGGTATCGCTGGATCAGCATTAACGAAGCAGAGGAGAGGGATGGAAAATAGGAATTGTTTTGGGAAACTGGTAACGAAAAAAGGAAAATACAACTTTTAGACATTTTTGTACGATACATACAGCCCGATTCACGCATTTTCTTTCTTTATTCAGGAAACTTGAAATTAAATAAAAATTCCTTCCGATCGATAGTTCACTATATGTTCAGTACACGAAAAAAATCACGCAAGACATGAGAATGTCTTGGTTTTCATTTATTTCTTTTGCATCTTTTGCAAAAAACAGCAACTACTTTTTACTCTGTCTTGCAAATTTCTCTACACGATTGGAATATCGATACGATCAATCGAGCTTGTGGAGTTATCGACATCATTTTTTTAACTTACACAAGAATGAAACAGAAAAAAACAAAAATCATATTTTTGGCATCGAGGCAAAAATGTTCGTTAATATTTGCAAATAAAAGAAACACACTGATGGTTTTGTTTGCACTAAAAAAAACCGCATTAAAAGAAATTCCACTGCGTCAGAATCTATTTTACCGACTGTGAATATTCCAAGAGACTAGAAATCTGCATAACAGACTGAAAATAAGTCAAGAATTTTTTCTTTCTTCCAGAACTAACGCAAATTGCGGACGAGGAGACACGTCGTCACCGGAAAATACATAGAAAGAGGAGGAAAAACGGAAGGAGCAGGAGAAGGAAAAGCCAGCAAGGAAGCGAATATATAAAATGGCATAGGAGAAAGAAAACAAAAATGATGATATATATATATACATACATCAATTTGGTTTGTTAAACATACGTAACGAGTAAACACCGAGTACGCGGATCGCGGCGAATCACTCGAAATTTCGTAACTGCAAAAATAAAGAGAAAAATCAGACTCGAAATTCGAGCGACACGTCGCCGATCGCCCGCGTTAATCTGAACACCATATTCTTTGGAAAACAAAACTTCATGTGCATCGAACGACTGACGAAACTTCCGACATTGGCGTTATATATTAGCATTTATTTATATATTATTTTTCTTTCAACGGTTGGATTGTTCGGAGCTTTTGATTACGCACGAGTTGAACGATGAAACGAAAAATATATCTATTCCGAAGAAACAGAAGTTGGAAAGGCGGCAAAAAAGTCTGATCCCTCTTTCTTGTTTCATACATCGCGAAAAAATTCGAATGAAAATGGAAATAACACGATTCGTCATACAAAAAAATCGATAAACTTATTTACTCGCCCTTTTTTTTAAGAAAAACTTTTCCTAATCGCGCTCAATTTTGTATCTCCGTATTCGTTGTTGTCGTCAGTCGTTCTCGGTGCGAACACACCTGAAATCCCCGAAAAAAGCGCGTTGATCGCTTCACTCCCGTCGTCGTCGTCGTCGTCACCGTTCGACGCCTTAAACGATTAATTAATTCCTTAAATAATTCGTTCCCCTCGCGTCGTATCGACACACAATCTCCGCTTATTCAACGCTTATATTCTTACGATAATCGATAATTATCGAACGCGCGCGCGCACACACACACAAACGCCGTAATGTGACGCTAAAACGTTCACGCGCACACGCAGAAAACATCCTTGCCAGAAAAACTTTTATCAATACAATAATAATAATAATAATAATAATAATAATAATAATAATAATAATAATTATAGTAAACATAATAATAATAATAATATTTATAGATAATTTACCTTAGAGGATAAATCAAAACGTTTACGCAATTATCTTTCATTAATCTTCTCTCGACGAAATCAACATTTTCGCCCTCGCGATTAGTTCTTTTAATTTTTTTGTCGTCTCGCATAATCGTTAACTGTTATATTCAATATGTGTAAAGAGTATATAGTCTCAGTGTTGAGTTGTTGATGTTTTTTTCTTTTTTTTTTTGTTAGCTTTAGGAAGGCATAAGAGGATAAGATATTTTCATTATTATTCAGACACGATTTTTAACGAGAACTGGCTGTGCGACTGCTCGTCTCCTTCGCCCGTTTTACATTATTGTTTATTTTATTTTCTTCTCCTTCTTCTTATAGTTTATTATTATTATGAAATACTGTGGTGTATGTGTTGGGTGTGTGTAATGAAGGCAGAAGTACGAAGACCCCGGTGCCATTCGAGCAACTTCTTTTTTATCTCGTCGAGGATCGACCGAACAATCGGCCGACTTGCGTCGTTGTTTCGATAAATTGGAAAATTAATTGTAAAAAAGATTTTAAACCCTGAGTCGCCCCGAATCGTAAAAAGAAATGTGTTGAAGCCGTCCGATGGTTACAGATTTTATTCGGAAAAAAAGTAGCATGAAACTTTCACCACACCGACGATCAAATAAAAAAATGCCCAAACGCCCCGCGCGTAAAAACCAAAACCAAAAATTCTTCGTCTCGCTTCCTCGATCAGCCTCGGCCGATTGTTCGCTCGAATTGGCCAACGCTCGTCGCGAACCTCGTCCCTTTCGAAATGACAATTTCCACGAAAACCCCCGAGAACAAAAAGTGGACTCATCCCCGTTTGCTGAGCTCGAGCGCGAGCGCGAGATCGCGTTCCTCCTGTTCCTTGATCCTCCGTCGTTCCTCCTCGGCCTTGAGGCTCTGCTGCGAGGCCCACGCGAGTTGCTGCTCCTCCACGAGGCAGAGGCTGCTCGTGACGGCGCTGACGGTGTTGCCGTTTTTCCACGCGTTACCACCGCCGCTGCTCTTTCCCTTCCGATCGCCGAGCGACAATTTCTCCTTGAGACTCGCCGGCAGATCGAGGCCCAATTTCTTCCCGACCTTCTCGGTTCTCGGCGTCGTCGCACCGAACGCCTCGTCGAAGTTGGTCGCCCTCGTGGGCGTTTTCGCGGTGAACGTGTCGGGAAAATGAGCGTCGTAGGTCTGCGCGGCGTTGCTGTTGGCGTCGGCGAACGCCGCGAAGTCGTGGGAAAAATCGTTCTTTCGCGATCGCTCGGGCGTCTTCTTCGCGAGCGGAAAAGTCTTGGAGAAGTCGGACTCAAAGGCGCAGCGGGAAAACGCGTCGTTGTCGTTGTCGTTGTCGCCGCTGCTCGCGAGCCTCGATGTCTCGAGACCGAAGGGATCGAGCTTGGCGCCGTTTCGGGGGCCACGCGGCGCGACGTTCGCGTTCGCGGCGTCGTCGAGGGCGGAAGAAGTGTCGTCGTCGGCGAAGGGGTCGGCGATGTCGAACGGATCCTCGTAGCGATAGTCCCGGAAGGGATCCTCGGTGAAATCCGGGAGCTTCGTGTGGGGCCCCAGGAGCAGCGCCGAGGGCTGAGGGGTCGTCGAGGGTGCGACCCGCGGCCTCGCGGTCACCGGGCGCGGCGGCACCGACGACGAGCGGCTGCTCGGCGAGACTTCCGGCTGAAGCATTTTTGGGTTTTTGTTCGTAGATTTTTTTTTTCGTGTGCTTTTCATTGGTTCTCGGGTTATTTTTGCGACTCGGAGATTTGTTTATTTTTTTCGGGGAGGGTTTTTTTTGTTTGCTTTGCCGCGGGCGATTTACTGAAAATTGAAGAAGAAAGAGGAGGCGCGCGGATTGCGCCGCGTTATCGGTCTGCTTCCATCGGTTCTGCCTCGCCAATTCATCCAGACACTCCTACTACGGCTACTTTTGAGAAATTACAAAAAAGAAAATACAGTGAGACACGACACAGCTAAAGAGGGGGAAAAGAAAAATTGTACTTGGCAGATACGCGGCTTTGGTTTTTTGCGGAGGTGCGACCACTGCATGCCCGGGAGATTCGGTGCGGAACGAACTGAAAATCGAGGCTTCTCGGCTTCTTGCTAACCTGGATGCAAAACGAAAGAAAAAAATGCGGCGGGTTCGGGTGAGGCGGGGAAGGTTTTCAGTCGGAAGAACGAGAATTCGGGTATTTTGGATTCGGGCTTCAGCTTTTCCATAGTCATGGAATAGTATATTACGTTACAAGAGAGGAAAGTGCAACTTTTCACCGAGTGTGAAGTTTGATGCTCGAGCGGAGCGAGGGCAGAAATTCACACACGGTGAAAAGTTGCATTACTCCCATGTAGCGTACTATACTTTTCTCCCGATTTCGCGAAAAAAAATAACCACATTTCGTGTGTGCAACGAGGACGGAAAATAAGCTCATTTTTGACAAATGACGACACGCATGCATAGTACGGTTTCCATTACTCCCGCGCGGGCAGAAATGAGCTGATTTCCTCCCTAGGAAAACCCCTCACTTTTGACGCGTGACTTACGCATGCGCAGTCCGCTTTCATTAGCTCCCTAGGGAGGTAATCAGCTCATTCCTGCCCGCGCGGGAGTAATGGGAACCGAACTACGCATGCGTGTCGTCACTTGTAAAAAATGAGGTTATTTTCCGTCCGCGTTGCACACACGAAATGTGGTTATTTTTTAGCGAAATCGGGAGAAAAGTATAGTACGTTACATGGGAGGAGTGCAACTTTTCACCTCGTATGAATTTCTGCCCTCGCTTCGCTCGGGCATCAAACTTTACACTCGGTGAAAAGTTGCACTTTCCTCCCTTGTAACGTAATGTACTATTTACCATAATTCCACCAAATTTTAAGGAGGTTTGCCTATTATTTAAAGTCCAACTAAGGGCGTTAATTTCATTTTTATTATTTAAATGAAAACTTACTGCACCTAATCTCAAAATATGACGGATATTGACCGTGTGATTACGTTGATATCCAACTCAGAAATTGATCATTTTAACCGGAATAAAACGTTGAGTAGATGGTAAAATTCGTTCAGAGACAGCATTTATCGATCTTTTCATATATTTAGAGCCAACTTTGGGGTGTGGGAGCATGAGAGGTCAATGAGAATTCAAAGATTGTGTAAAAAATATAAATTTCTGTTTTAGTTTTTATACTTTACCGTCTAACGTCTACCGGAAATAGACGGTAGACAGGTAAATATAGACGGTAAAGTCCGAAATTTCTATTTTAGTTTTTGTATACAACATTCTATGAATGTTTTATCGTTATAAGTAAAGTTCTGTCCTGATATCCCAGGCCGCCAATAAATTGAACTAACCTCACTTGTTACGTATCATTTTGAAGGTTTTGCTAACAATTAGGAGTTTACGACTGAATATTTTTTATTTATTAATCATTTTAAGGACTTAGTATCATCTCAGCTTTCTTTTAATTGGTTTTTGACAATTATTAGCAATTTATTTTTTGTTTCGTGATGTTGGACCGGAAGCACCTGGCTATGACTTCCGAGTAGTTGAGCGTTTAAGACATTTTTTTATATTCTGCGTTTTAAACGTTTTCGAAGAATTTGATACATACGTAGCATCTATAATTTATAATACGAATATTGGTTATAATTCGTGATAGCAGCGTTAACATTTTTTTCAGTCACGTTTTTGATTTACGAGTAATAAGCGAACCTCCTTAAAGTCTCTGAAAGTCAACTCTGAAGGTAAAACGAGATAACTGTTGGAATTTCGAGGTTATTATAGGAATGATAGTAGGAAAAATAATTGGACAAGTAACGTGTGAAACATCTCGAAGCCGAGAAAAATAAAAGTATCAACGAGAATATACAAAATCACATTGAGGCGACTGATTTCACTTCATTGAAATGAAGGAGAAATATTGTTTCACGAGCTTGCACGAATGATGCTATTTTTCAGTCACTTAGTGAAAAAAGCAGACGTTTTTTAGTCGTTTCAATTTTTATTCTCGTCAATTTCAAGGTAGTCAGTCGCCTTCAAAATAAAATGCAGGCAAAATTCAGCTGTCATAAACAATAATAAAATTACATACTCAGGAGGCCAATTGCGGTCGAAATTTCCCCGAAGAGATTGCATTCTCGTGAAATGTACCGCAACGATTTCAAGATTCGTCAATTCCAAAAATCTTTAATCCTTCACAATAGTTCATTTAGGTTAACAGGACAAATTGAGGACAAATCCGTTTCGAACTTTTAATTTAAGATAACCGTTTTTCAGTCCGAGATTCAGACAAACAATAATTTTCTGAACTGTCAAAGTTGCTGAGGACAATTGAACTTGGTCTCGGTCAAAGCTTCGATCAATCACAGTTTGAATGAAGCGGTGACAATGACCGCGATATTTCGAGATTTCTGATCCACCAACTCTGGAAGGGGAAATCTCGAGACAATTGGTCGCCTTAAGAGGCAGCGTAATTTTCTTCACCATACTCCAAATTCTCAATACCTATTTTTTCAGAAATGGCTCGTCAGATCGGGCCAAAATACTGAGGTCATGTGTGAAATGAGACCAGTTTCTGGTTCCCCGATAATCTAAGCCCTTTTTCGGAAGCGCCAAAAAACAAAATTCGGGGTTCGTTGCGACAGAAACATCCCTATAGACTTTTAGCATTGTCTACGAAATCCACAAAGAAATATCGCTGCCTCTTAAAAAAAAAAAACACTTAAATTGCAGGCATATATCGACTCTCGTGACGATTGAAAGCGAACGAAATTAACGAAATTTAACTAACAACAATGATAATAAGTATTGTGTATATATTTCGTACTCGTGTGGATGAAAATACCTTGGAGTC
Organism: Pimpla rufipes; assembly: GCA_963932165.1. Lineage (NCBI taxonomy): Eukaryota > Metazoa > Arthropoda > Insecta > Hymenoptera > Ichneumonidae > Pimpla > Pimpla rufipes. The sequence goes on along the minus strand of OZ010631.1, from coordinate 8,488,746 downwards.
GAAGTTGGCGAAATCCGCGAAGCCGGTGGTGTTGCTCGTCATGAATGTATTTCCGTTTGCGTTGTCGATCGTCGGCTGTTGCGCGGCGAACGGATCGGAGTTGGCGTTCGCGAACGGATCGGGCGTGGGCGACGGCGTCGGTGGCGCTGGTGCCGCGCGGAGCGGACCGCCGGGTCCGCCAGGCGCGCTCGCTGGTCGCGGCGGCGCCGGTCGGGGCGGCGGCTGTTTCGCCTTCTTCGGGGGCAGCGCCGGGCTCGGACTCTCGGCGCGCGTCGGCGCGTGAAGATTCGCGAACGGATCCTCGCCGAACGGATCCTTCGTTGCCTGTTTCAAGATAGACAAACAGACATTTTAAACGGTGTTTGCGAAAAATAAAATCACCCATTTTTTCCTTTTTTTTTTAAACATACAAACACGTTGAATTATCTCGTGGTACGTTCACATTTTTCGATGACACATAGGCGACAATGCGACATTTCACGAAACTCGAGAATTTTATTGGTGCTATAGAGATTTTTTAAATTTATAACATTTGAAGCAAATGTTATTTTATTTGTAATATTTGAAACAAATGTTATTTTATTTATAATATTTGAAACAAATGTTATTTTATTTATAATATTTGAAACAAATGTTATTTTATTTATAATATTTGAAACAAATGTTATTTTATTTATAATATTTTAACAAATGTTTGAAATTATCGCTATACCGGGCTGTAATTACACAGCAGCGGCAATACCAATTCTATCGTCGTGCGATAATAATTCCGCGACAACGCTGAATTTCGGTGCTGACAAAGAAGCGAAAAGTACAACGACAGCGGTGGTGAAGAATTTGTACAAGCGGACGAAAAACGAGTTTAAACCTCCGGGACTCATCTTTTTCGTGTGATTCGGCGAACTTTATAGGGGTGTGCGAATATTCGAAATTTCGACTAATTCGACCCAAATTGAATATTAATTATTCGATTCGAAATTCGAATCGAACATTCGAATGGTTCGAATAATTCAAACTGCTCAAATAATTTGTGAATTATTTTGTATTTCGTCGTAAATACAAGTTTAGTTTGATTTCCCACTTTTCCTCCGGCTGGGCAAGAATCGGTAACTTTTTACCCGCGCTGCAGGCATGGAATATGGTCTTTTCAGCGTAGTCGGGAAAAAGTACCTTTACTGCCAAACTGATTGAAAACAGGTAACACCCTGATGTGACACTTTGCTTTAAAAAGTTCAAGAAATTCTTGGGTTATCATCCGAAAATAATCTCTAAAATCTACGCGATACTTCAAGTAATTCGAAAATCTTCGAATTATTCGTCAATATACGAATTATTCGAATCAACGAATATTCGATTCGACTTTCGAATTTAATAGTAATATTCGATTCGACTTTCGAATTTAATAGTAATATTCGATTCGACTTTCGAATTTAATAGTAATATTCGATTCAATTCGATTCATGCACTATTCGCACACCCCTACGATCTTACAGAGAGATATCGGTTGGTTGAATCGAAAGAGACAGGTAGAAGAGACAAAAATGTAGAATTGCATATCGTGTAGGAGTGAATTTTGTAGCGGAGCGGTGCTTAAAATATTAGTGCACGAGATGCGGACGTGAACATTTTATTTGTCACAACGAGAATATTAAAAAGGAGGTTTAAACGCTGTAAGCGGACAAAAAAAGATAAAGAAAGCGAAAAGCGGTAAGAAAAAAATTAAGGGATGTTGTGCATGGGTCTACGAACCGGCGTTCCTTCCACGGCGGTCTTTCCCTCCTTTCTCTTTCCGTCACCGAACGGATCGAACGGATCCTGTTTGGTCGACGTGAACGGATCGCTCGCGAAACCACCGCCAACGACACTGGACTGCTGCGAGAGATTTCGTTCGTTCGTGTCCGCCGGATTTTTTGTTTTTTCGTCACCGGTCACGAATGAAATGATCAATGAACGACTGCTACGCACTACCAATTACACCGACAACTGCGATATCGTTACGCTTATAAATATCGTTGATTTACTCACGGCGATCGGTGGCTGCGAGTCGAACGCGCTCGCGAACGGGTCGGCCGGGTGAGCGGCTGTCGCGCCGAACGCGTCTTTCGCCTTGCTCGACGCGAACGGATCCTCGTTCTCGCCGAATCCCTGACTGGCCGCCGCAGCCGTGCCGTTCGAAAAGGCGTCGTTGTTGCGCTCCGCAATTCCGTTCATCTTCGATCCGTTCTGCTGCTCCTCCTGGCTGCTCGACACAAATTATTGCGCTCATTTTTTCGTTATTTGGCATTTTTGCTTTATCATAGAGGAAGCTTCATTTTCTTGATTTTTTTTTCGAGATTTTCATATCAATATATTCAGAATGGTAAAAAAGTCGAAAAAAGTGATTCGCAAAAAATGTTCGTATGTATGTATGTATGGGGGATTTCGCTGGTTTCGATCTGGGTCTGACCCTCGAATTCTCGGATTTCGTCCACGATTTTGCTTCCTCATAGAGGAAGCTTTGTTTTCATGAAAAAAAAAAAAAAAAAAAAAAATCGAGATTTTTATGCCAGTATGCTTAGAATCACCTAAAACGTCGAGAAAAATGGTTCAGAAAAAATGTCCGTATGTATGTGTGTGTGTGTGTGTGTGTGTGTGTGTGTGTGTGTGTGTGTGTGTTCTGGGCTTCGAAAATTCAACCGCCTCTCACTCAGTAACCGTTGGAGCGATCGGGCTCAAATTTGGCACATAAGTAGAGTAGTCGCCCCTCTTTGAATGGCGCGATTTTTTACAATATGTATATAGTAATTAAGATTTTATGTAGTTTTGAATTTTGTTGAAAAAAGGGCGTGCTCGCTCTAACTTTCGCAAAACTTCACCGATTTAGCTAAATAGTTATTCATAACTGAAGATACGTTTAATGCTGTATGGTATTGAATTTCGACGAAATCGGTAAAGCGGTTCAGATTTTATAGAATTTTGAATTTTTAGAAAAAAAAAAAAAAAAAAAAAACAATTTTGCTCTAAATCACGTCGAATTTTTACAAATGAACCGAATTGTTGTTTAGTGGAAAAACAACATACAGGCCTGCTACGGACGAAATTTGGTGATGATCGGTAAAGTCGTTCGGATTTTACACCATCTTGAATTTAAAAAAAAAGTCGATTTTCGTTAAAACTTCCGCAAAAGTTAAGAAAGTACGACAAAACTTTGTATCAAATAAAAATTATATGTAACGGTGTTTGTAACAGAGCTTTCTTTAGTTCAAATAAAAAAAAGTTGCAAAGTAGAACTTTGCACATTGCTTCCACATTAATTTTCGTTTTTCACAAAGCTTCCTCTATGAGGAAGCCAGAATGTTAAATAAACAAGCTTCTTCATAGAGGTGGCTTTGTGAAAAACGAAAATTAATGAGGAAGCAATGTGCAAAGTTCTACTCTGCAACTTTTTTGTGTTATTGTTTCAACTCTAAAAAAAACTCGACATTTTTTCCGTTTTTTTTTTAACTTGAATTGGTTACTATTAAAAAATCTGAGAAAATTCTCAAAATGTCCGTATTATATATAAGCCGTTTTTAGCCTAAACCCAGACTAGGGTGAGATTTGCTTGTATTTTCTTTGCACTTTTTCAAACTTTTTTTTCGATTAAAATTCCGAAAAAATAGAAGCAAGTCTCGGTCTGTTTTGGCTCGAAGCTCAAAATTATTTATACGTGATACGGGATTTTTGAGAACCTTTTCAGGTTTTTAAGTTATGGCTAATAATATTTTCGTTTTGAACAATTGAAACAAACTCAAACAAAAAAATAAAAAATGAAGAAAATGTTGAGCTTTCTTTAGACTTGGGACAATGACACAAAAAATTGCGGATGAAATACGAGAGATCGAGAGCCAGACGCAGGTCGAAATCAGCGGGTATCCCTCTGTGTATATGAGTGCAGGGCTTCGAAAATTCAATCGCCTTTTACTCAGCAACAGTTCCAGCGATCGGACAGAAATTTGGTATGCGAGTAGAGTAGTTGCCCCTCTTCACATGTTGCGATTTTGGACAAAATACATATAGCTATTAACATTTTATGTAGTATTTAGTTAAAAAAGGCGTGGTCGCTCTAAGTTTCGTAAAAGTTCGCCGATTTAGCTAAACAGTTATTCATAACTGAAGATACATTCATTGTTATTTGTTATTAAATTTCGACAAAATCGGTAAAGTTGTTCGGATTTTACGCCATTTTTTTTCTTTAAAAAAAGTAATATTTCGCTCCAGTTTTCCCAATACCAAAGCAAGCAAACGAAAACTTTATACCCAATCGAAACATGATGCAACGGTGCTTGTATCGTATGTGATTCGCTGTAGTACGTGTCGTGATTTTATTTCTTGATAACTCAAATTCTAATTTCTAATTCTTCTAAGGGTGCTGATTTGGTTCACACATTGACTATCATGAAACAAGTGTTGGGTACAAATTTGAGACAAATCGGTACAGTGGTTAAAATCTTACATTTTGCTCTTCTTCTCTATGAGGAAGACAAAATTGATCAACATACTTCCTCATTGAGGTAGCTACGATAAAAGTGTAAAATATTGAGGAAGCAATTTACAAGGTTCTACTTTGCATATTCTTTTCTAACAAGAAAAGAGTTACACTCACTCGAGGTCCTCGATTTCCGGATTGAACTGTAGACTAGTGTCGGGCACGAGGCTAGGGTCGCCGGCAGCGAGTGCCGAATCGTAGATGGCGATGGCATCAGTCATCTGTCGTTGTTGCTCCTCCAAGTGCGTAATCTTAGCCTTCGCTTGGCTTATCTGTAGCTGAGTATTTTGCAGATTTTTCGTGAGTTCGTTGAGCTGCTCCCGGCTCTTGTTCTGTTGTTGCTCGAGTTGCTGTTCCTCCTGACGAAGGCCCTCGAGCTCCTGTCTCTTGGTGTTGAGCTCTTCCTCTTGCGTGCGAAGCACCGACTCCTGCTCCTCTGCCTGCTGACGCAGCTTCTCCACCTTCGAAACATCCCCGCAATCATTTGAACGATCTTTTCCAGACGTTACAAACAAACAAAACAGCAACCGACGACTTAACAAGTATACCGAAGTAGCCCACGAAGCTGTTTGAATATTTTTCAGGTATCCTTTTTAAATACAATACCAACAAGTTTTGAGTCAAATAATCAAGAATTTGTTCCAGATGTCTATGGGAATTATCTCGAAAAATCCTCCGGAATGAGTTAATTCATTCTAAGGAAAATTCTGTAATTTACATTAAGGGGAACTTCTACCCTGGAGCACCGATTTTCATTTTATTTTTTTGTGGGGAAACGAATAAATGTAGACGTCTGCAGTTTTTTCTACTTGTTGTTTACGTTTTAAAGTATGCAATAGAATTTTTTTTAAGTTAGAAGTTGTCGGCGTCCCAGGTCCACAAACACGGTCATCCAAAATAAATGTCCACCACTCTCCTGACCACTGTGATTATGCGATTGGCCTGAAATTGTGCATACATACTCGAGAAACATGTCTTCATGGAATGATGGAGGTTTACTGCAAAATTAAGAAAATGGCGGCGTTTAAACAAAAAAGTCGATTTTTTTTTACTTTCAAAATTCCATTGCATACTATAAAACGTAAATATCAAGTAGAAAAAACCGCACTCGTCTACTATTATTCGTTTTCCCACAAAAAGTATAATGAAAAATGGTGCTCCAAGGTAGAAGTCCCCCTTAAAGCACTTTCTTGTTATTATTCAATAATATCAAGCATTACTTGTGGGCTTGAAACGTGAAAAGCCTGCGAGGAATGAACGTACGAACAAACGAGGTGCAGAATAGTACGTGCGAGTTATACGGAAGGGAGGGACAGTGCATTTGCGTAGTGGTTAATTGCGTTAATTCGTCGTCCAATTCATGCTCCGCCGATTGGTGCTCGGTGGTGTTGTTGTTACCTTGCGCCGAAGAGAACTTTCCCCCAAGCCAACGGATAGATTGGGAAATTTTCATATAGGTAGATAAAAAGACAGAGAGAAAAGATAATATGTCAATGCTTGATGTTGTGTACCTTGTCCTGTTCCTCGCGCGTCTCCCGCTCGATCTCACTCAACTCTTTATCTACTTCAGCTCGCTACAAGCCAAACGTGTCGAAAGGAACGGAGAAAAAAATAAAAACAAAACATAACAAAATGAAAATCAAAACATTTTGCGCGTAATTATTTGAATCGTTTTTTTTTTTTTTTTTTTTTTTTTTTAATAGGCAAACACAAAAGGAAAAATCTTATAATAAATTTTCGAATGGTTTTTGTTATTAAAATAAAACTGTTCGCGAACCGATCGCGCATTGAAAAAAGAAAAAAGGAGATGCACAGCAACTTGCATGTATTCCGTGCGCAAACTCGAGCAACTTATTTTCCAGCCGATAACTCGCCGAACGAAAATACTTGGAAAATATTTACCTGAGCTTTGAAGTCGTTGAGTCGCTTCTGCGCCTCGCCGCGCTGGTTCTCCAGCTGCTTGAGCGTCGCCGCGAGGGTGTCGAGCTCGCTCTGCAGGCTCTTTATCTCGCCGCTCTTGATCTTTATGTCCGCCTCTTTCTGTGCTATGTCCTGCTCCATCGCGCGCCTCTCGCGCGCCAAATCCGCGATGTCTTTGCTTATCATGTCGAGCTCCGGATTCGAGTAGCCGGTTATGTTGTTGTTTTCCTGAGACAAAAACGGAAATTGTTTTCACTTGTTTTTATGACGATTTTACGCATTGGCAAGAAAAGGTTGACAGCCCCCGTCGATACGTTAACAAAATGTATTGTCGAGGCGAAAAAACCCTGGAAGCGCGAGGCAAAGACAGCTACGACCGCCTCACGGAAGCTCTCGAAGATCTGACGAGCTGTTTGCGCGTGCAAGCGGCACTCGTGATTCGCTCGATACCGCGAGGTCGGGCCCTCGAGAATCAAAGGGCCAAGAGCTATCGCTCGGTCAAGAAACTTCAAGAGGAATCGCGACGTCTGAGATTCGCCCAACTCTACGGTCCCGAGTGGAACTACTCCGCTGGTTTCGAAAAACCCCGGGAGTCTTACAAACGAAAATTCGTCGAGGCCAAACTAAACGACAGCAACTTCATCGGTTTTTAGACTATCGATTTCAAGTTCGGCACAAACTAGAATAACATTACGAGAAAATTCGAGCTGTCACATATTTTCTCAATAAAAACATTTCGTAATATTCCTGGCCATAATTTATACAATCCTATACATTGATTTTTCTTTAAGGAGGTAGTCTCGGTACAGTTCCGTCACACGTGAGTTTTCAGGAAAATTTCGAACCCTTCTCGATGAGATAATAATCTGAAGAAAATCAAGCATATGGAAGGTACAGAAAAGATTGATTTTGTATAATAATAATTTCAAAATGTTTTTAACAAATTAGTGAAAAAAGGAATTGTTCAACCATTTACCCGGCAACCCAACTTTTTTCTCTGATGAAAATTATTCATTCATTTTTTGAATACGTATGAATTTTTTTAGATTTTTGTCTAATTTTTTTAAATTGCATTTTTTAAGCAAAATGGGCGACGAAAACCGCAATTTAAAAAAATTAGACAAAATTCTGAAAAAATTCATACGTATTCAGAAAAATTAATGAATAATTTTCATCTGATAAAAAGTTGGATTGCCGGGTGAATTGTTGAACAATTCACATTTTCATTAATTTGTTAATAACATTTTGGAATTATTATTCTACAAAATCAATCTTTTCAGTATTTTCTACATGCTTGATTTTTTCAGATTATTATCTCATCGAGAAGGGTTCGAAATTTCCCTCGAAACTCACATGTCACGGGACTGTACCGAGACTATCTCCTTAAGGGAATGTGAAACATGTACCACGTGACACGTGGTACATGTTTCACATTCCCTTAAGCGAAAAAACAAAAATTGTCGGCGATTAAAAAATTCGAAATTGTAAATAATAAGGTTATCACAAACGGAGAGACTGCAGGGGGTAACAGACAAACGATAAGTAATGGAAACGAGGGAGAGAGAGAGATGGACGAGAAAAGTAGGTAGAGATCCACAAATAAAAAGCAGAGCAAGAGATACAATGTGACACATTGTAGCTAATAACAAAATTGAGCACAAATTGAAATTATGTAACGGTTAAAACAATAGAAAGTCGTGCAGCAAATGCAGCAAAATAACCAAGAAAACTTTGCAATGTTTCTCAAAGCAATAATGTGTCTTTCACTCGTGGTGAGTGAAATTATGGGTTTGGGGCTGCCGCGAAAGCTTCACAACAGATTTGACTCAATGAAGAAGAAGATGAACAAGTTGATGCACGGAAAACGAGGTTCGGATTAAAAAGAAAATCTAACAAAAATGTATATATATCGGTTTGTCGCTGTAATTCGAGACTGTGCATCGAAGGCAACGAATTGTTTCTCGACATCAGCGAGCTCGAGTATCCGAGGGCAAACGGAACTCTCAGGCAGGCGCATCGCGAGCAGTGGCAGGAATATTACGACTGTTTGAGGCAAAGATTGGAAGAGGCGGGACCGGAAAAGACGACCTATCCAATCGCTCTTCTCGCGCTCGAGGGAACTTCCGTCACGTGAGTCTCCGTTCGATCGATTTTCTAAGCTGCGATTGAGAACGAGTAAGAAAATTCGAGACTTTTTATCTCGGTTTTCTTGGCAGGTCGGTACGCAAATATTGTATTGAAATGTTCAATTTATTTTGTGAAATATCATTGTTGAAAAAAAAAAAAAAAAAATAGAAATTTGGCTTGAAATTTCGGCAGATTAAAATGCAAATTGTGCGTATCACCCGCCGAGATTCACACGAGCGAGTCCATCGAGTGGATGTTTAACAGCAGCAGCAACGCCAGCATCACTGATGTAACGGTGGAAAGTTCGGAGCACGTTCTCGTTACCCCGGACGAGAGGGATTTAAATCTGTACAACATCCAGGTGATGGGAAATCAAATGGTTTAGAATTCTGGCTATATATTGCGGAAATGATTTTATTCAAGTTTCCCCGGCCACGTTTGCAGAACAATATTATCCCTCCATGTGTAAACTGGGTCGTTTAAGGAACAGTCGAAATTTCGAACTGAAATTTCCCTCCAATGAACGAAGAGCTGGCTTCGATCCCCCCCCCCCCCCCCCCCCAAATCTATTTCGTAGTGTGGATAAAAGGCTAAAGTAGCGCCCGGGTCTAGCCGATAGCGGGCAAACGCCGATCTGTGCAAGTCGCGACCATTCCCTCAAAGGGTCAGTGTACAGACGGTGTCGGTGTTTTGATAGGTAAGGGGATGCAGTTTTTTTTTTTTGCTTTTTTCGTAGTTTTTCGGTCTTGTTACTGTATTTCGGACTAAAGTACATGTTTCTTGTAATTTTATGCCGGTTTTCCGCCGGTCTGCGAGAAATACCGAACGCACAATAGAAACAACTGCGCGACCTAAATTCATATTTTTGTCTTGTGTTATTAATAAAATTATATAATTTTTGTATTTTTTATAATGAGCGTTGATACCGACAGCAGTGGGCGTGCGGTCGGTGCATGGCTTCGGCGATCTCCCATGTTAAGCAGCTCGACTCACGGTCGCTACTTGGATGGGTGACCGCTTAGCCATGCACTGATTTGCACGTCCACTGTTGAGCGGGAGGCAGTTTTTCTGAGTTTCTGATGTAATCTCATGCAACTGACACTCAGAAAAATATAGCCGCCTGTATCGGCACAGGTTTTCCGCAGTTTCCCTGTGCCCTCGTGCAAATGCGATATAGTAGTGCATTAGGAAAGAGTGGCTGCGGGTAACACTCTGGGGGGGAACTCAATAAAAATGACACGGAGGGGAATACAAGGAATGAAAGGGGATCAAGGGGAGTGGGGAGAAAAGACGTAAAAACCTGAAGAAGGTATACGTAGGAATCAAAATAAAAAAAAATAAAAATAAAAATAATGAGCGTTGATTTTGCGCCGGATAATTACCGTTCAGTGTACTAATAACATGCCTGACTTCGTAAAATATTCCGCACATTTAGGTACTGAAATAATTCAACTTTTCAAAGCCCACCCCAATGACCCTATATTTTTTTGAAAGCTCATAGTCTAAGATACAAAACCCTATAACCGTTTTTTTATATTTGTTTATTGCGAAGTTATGAATTTTTAAAGAAAAACCCAGTTTTACCCATTTTCGACTACTACTCAATTTTTATTAACTACAGTTATAAACTTTTGACTTCGGAAACTTCTAGGCCGTGTAGTAGATACTTTGAGAAGTATCCCAGAATTTTTTCAGATTTTCTGATAGCTTAGAACATTTTGAAAACTCGACTGTTTCCTGAAAGACCCAGTGTACAGACCGTGTATAGAAAACTATAGTTCACACACGGAGGGTTATTATTCAACTAATTTTCTTCGGTTTAAAATTCGAGAAAATTGGCTTTTCATCTTCGAGATGGGTGAAGCGGGAATTTACTGGTGCCAATTGGAGGACACAGCGTCGGCGCCGTATTATCTGCACGTGGCGAACGAGGAGACGGAAAAAACACGCTCTGTACGACCGGAAACCGCGCCGAGAGCCGAAAACCACCCCCTGCCGCCCGAGGATTTCGAGGATTACGGTCTGAAAGTTTTCTCCTCCTGGACAGCCTGGTCGCCGTGCTCCGCGTGCGACAAAGTCGGGCAGAAGATTCGCTACGGTTATTGCACGATCTCGTTGATCGACAACGACGCTGCTCACAGGTTTAACTCGAATGCGAGTGCGACGCTGGCTAGACACGAGAGTCGTAAGCGTTCTTCGATGATCCACTTGCGTCGACGATCCAGACAAGGTAATCAGAATTATATTGCGTAACATTAAGGTAGTCATGTCGGTACAGTCCCGTCAAACGTGAGTTTCAGATCATATTTCGATCACTTCTCGATGAGATAAAAATCTGAAAAAACAGGCATATTCAAAGTGCTGAAAAGATTGATTTTGCATAATAATCATTTCAAAATGTTATTAACAAATTGATGAAAAATAAACTTGTTTAACGAATCATCCTACCACCTAACTTTTTTTTTCAAATGAAAAAGATTTGTCAGTTTTTTCGAATACGTACGAATTTTTTCAGAATTTCGTATAATTTTTTAAAACCGCATTTTTTTAACGTTTCAGATGTATTTGCTAATTTACATGATCAATTGTGCGGACACTTCGTGAGTGCAATGGGTGGTTTTATGATACGCATATCCAGAAATCCGGACTGTACACCCATTTAAAACAAAAAATGTAATGTCGTTTTCAAAAACTAAATATAATTCTGACAGAATTCGTACATATTTTTAAAAAATGGACAAATCATTTTCATTTTAAAAAAGTAAAGTGGCCGGATGATTTGATAATAATTATTCTTTTTTCATCAATTCGTTTGCAACATTTAAAAATTATTATTATGCTAAATCAATCTTTTCATCACCTTGAACATGCTTGATATTTTTCAGATTTTTATCCCATCGAGAAATGATCGAACTTTTATCTGAAACTCACGTTTGACGGAACTGTACCGACAGGGCTACGTTAATTTAACCCAAATTTTAACTGTTAAATTTGATAAAATTTAGATCAATCAATTTTACCGATATATTTCGTTCCAGTCATAGAAGAAGAAATTACCGCATCAACGGAGACGACGGCGACGACAGCGCGGCGGGAAGAAATTGCCACGGATGACGCAGCGGATAAATTCAAGGAAAGAGACGATGGAAAATCGCCACAAGAATTGCGAGATCTGGCGCGCCAAGTGCTGCCGATATTTCGCAACCGGTTGCCGTGCAGATCGCCGTACACGCCAAAGGATATACGAAAAATTGTGAAGATCGGCAACAGACGGACCGAGATTATGACCGGTTTTTGCAAGGTAATCCAGCCGGTCCTTGAGGCAAAACCGACGAAGCTTCTCTTTGCAATTATCGTCGAGAGCCAATCTTTTTTTCGTTGAAAATAATGACTTTGCAGATCAAGTGCCAGGAAAATGTGGTTTTCGAGATCCGCGATAAGTCGGGTAATGTGTTGGAAAGCGCTAACAACAGCGCTGGCATTTATTCAATGGCGCAGGGAATCCCGGAGCCCCGACCTTCGGTCGAGCGCGTTACTATTTACCGCAGACACGACGAGAAAGCGGAGCTCAAATGTCCGGGGTAAACGAATTTAGATTTTTCCTTAAGAAGGTAGTCTCGGTACAGTCCCGTCACATGTGAGTTTCGAGGGAAATTTCGAGGGAAACCCTTTTCGATGAGATAATAATCTGAAAAAATCAAGCATGTAGAAGGTACTGAAAAGGTTGATTTTGTATAATAATAATTACAAAATGTTATTAACGAATTAATGAAAAAAATGATTTTTCAACAATTTACCGGGCAACCCAACTTTTTTTTGAGATGAAAATCATTCATTCATTTTTCTGAATACGTATGAATTTTTTCTAATTTTTTTATATTGCGGTTTTCGCCGCCCATTTTGCTTAAAAAAAGCAATTTAAAAAAATTACACAAAAATCTTTAAAAATGCATACGTATTCAGAAAAATGAATGAATAATTTTCATCTGAAAAAAAAGTTCGGTCGCCCGGTAAATTGTTGAAAAATAATTTTTTTCATTAATTTGTTAATAACATTTTGTAATTATTATTATACAAAATCAACCTTTTCAGTACCTTCTAAACGCTTGTTTTTTTTAAGTTTATTATCTCATCGAGAAAGGTTCGAAATTTCTCTCGAAACTCACATGTGACGGGACTGTACCGAGACTACCTCTTTAAATAACGATTAGAATCCCGGAATTTCGAACAATTCAGGAAATACTTCAAATTCTATAATTTCGTGAATGTCTGGAAAAAATTGAGACTTGAAGAAATAAAAAAATATCTATATAAATCTTTCACTCGCAGAAATTTGAATTCGGACGTTCCTGTAATTTGGCAAATCGGCACGAAAATTCTCGCGCCATCGGTAACAAAGAGCAGCGAGTCGGACCAGAGAATTTCCATCGATTCGCGTCAACGCGTAGTGTTTAAGAAATTGCGTTTCGCCGACGCGAATATCTACAGCTGTTGGCAGAGAGGCGAGCTCGCAGGTACCATACGGCTTGAGGTGACCCATGAGGTGAAACTCAAGGTCGATCATCGAGTTTTCATGATCGGCGCTATCGCGATTGTCGGCGTTATGCTGCATGTTTTTTGGCACGCTTACAAAGGCCGCAAACGTTTCACCATGCACTGAGAACGAACATTTCAGCGTGTCTACCTTTTGTTCTGTTAAAATTTCGAGAATTTTCACAGTTCTAAAGTACTACATTGTGTGACTAGTGCGCGAAGTAGGTGATTCACGACGAGTGTGAAGTTTGCCGCCCGAGCGAAGCGAGGGCGGCAATCACACGTGTCGTGAATCGCCTACGCGCACGTGTCACACGTACTATTTTTTTAAATACGTGCGTGCGAAGTTCGTCTTCTCGTGCCTGTGTAGCGGGCACGAAGTAGTCGATTTTCGCATGTTATTGGAGAATTTATTCGCACACTCCGAACAGTGCGCGAATTTTATTCTCTCGAATTTTATTCGCGCACTGTTCGGAGTGTGCGAATAAATTCGCCAATAACATGCGAAAATCGACTACTTCGCACCCGCTACACAGGCACGAGAAGACGAACTTCGCACGCGAAAATCGACTATTTCGCGCCCGCTACGCAGGCACGAGAAGACGGACTTCGCACGCACATATGTCAAAAAAGCTTATTCCAACATTGTAAAATCCTAGAAATTCTGGGTATCCCAAAAAATTTGAAAGATGAAGAAATTCGAGAATATCGTGAATTTCAGAACATTACGTGTATACCCGATTATAGAAATGTGAAATGAACTTTGCGATCAAGAAGATTTCGACACCCTGGAGTAAGATAGTTTCCAGATGTATTTTCCGTTATTGTAAGAAGAATAAAATGGTGTCATAAAACGACTACTTTTCGCCCTGGAAACCCGAAGACCTGAGAAAACATCGCGTTCCAAGTGGGGCGCGGGCGGGGTGAGGAGAAAAGCTAGGAAAATTGTCGGACGAGGAAATGGCTCTATTTCATAGTCATTAACCAACGACGACTTGCACGACTCGTATGAAGAACAATCGAAATGACAATTGGCTTGTACTCACCACAACAGCGTCCGACATTTTTCTGAGTGACGGCGGCATCATTTCCGGTGTGAGGCTCGTCGGCGGATCGATGCCACGCAGTTTCTGTTTTATGAGCCACATCGAGAGAGCAAATTGTTCCTTGTTCAGCTTTCCGCTCTGGCATAGATCACAGAGGCCCCTGTTCAACGCGAATTAAGACTTAAAAACCTCTTGCATTGCAAATGTTTAGTAAGTTTAACATGCATAAAATAGCATGAGTTAATCTTTGTAAAAACGATTGAAGCTATTTTGGGCCGCCACCGGTTTTATCATTTTAAAAGGTAGTCCGTGCATCGAGTATTAATTTCGTATAAATTTTAAAAAAATGAGAAAATTACAAACACATATCGATGGTATAAAATGCTGAAAAAATGCATGCACGTTAAAGGTACTGAGAATATTAATTTTGCATAATAATAATTCTAAAATGTTTGTAACAAATTGATGAAAACAAAATTTGTTTAACAAGTCTCCCGATGACTCAGTTTGTTAAATGTAAATGATTCGTTTATTTTTCTGAATACATATGATTTTTTTCAGATTTTTAAGTTCACTGCAAATTTTGTGGTTTTTAATATGAAGGATATGTGTGCAGAAATACAAATTTCAAAGAAATACAAATTGCAGAATTGGGCAAAGCTTCTGGCTCCTCGATACTCGAAGCCGTATGTTTAGAAGAATCGAAAAATAAAACGGTGCGAGAGAGACAGCCCTATAGGCGTTTAACATTGGGCGACGATGTTCTGAGCGAAGTATCACTGCCTCTTAAGGCGATGTGAAACATCCACGTCCAGCCCAGTAGGTATCAAAAACTGTAATGAACGTTTTTGACGGATATTTGTGTTTACAGCTAAAAGAAGAAATTCATTCCCTGCGGATTTCACCAGTGCAGGGAATGAATTTCTTCTTTTAGCTGTAAATGCAGATATGCGTTAAAAACGTTGATTACAGTTTTTATTACCGCAGTCACTGTTTCACATGCCCTTAAGGCGAGGTGAAACCACCATGAGTGCGAGAGAGATAGAAAATAATTTTCGGACCAACAATACGCGGAAACTAGACACACGCCAGAAAAAATAAGTTTTACACCAACCAGAATCGAAAGAGAAATGGTGTAAAAGTTTTCTTTTTTCTGGAAACGTTGGGCATCGTCGGAATAATGAATTACAGTTTTTATTACCGACTGAGCAGGTTTCGCCTCGCCTGAAAACGCTTCAACGTCGTCAATCGACTTTGTTGTTCTTCTTATTTTTGCTTTATTTGTGTTATTTTTACGTGTGTTGCACTGTACCAGATATTAGCGAGAACACCCTGTGGCAGTCCGCTCTGTAGAAAAACGTCTTTGATCTCCGAACCGGACACGAAACCGTCCATATCCATGTCAGCTTGGAGAAACAATTTGTCGGCCGCTGCCTGATCCTCCGCTGTGACGACCCACTGCGGTGGCGCTACCTGCGGAGCTACCTGTAAGTAAAATTGCCAATTTGTGATCCTACCGTAAATTTTCGGTAAAATTATATATGGATCATTCCACGGTGCTTCACACACCAAAAAACCCGACAATCCCCAATCTCCTCCTAATTTTTCATATCGTTGACCATGTCAAAAGAAACATCTACGAATTTTTTTTAGAATTTTATTGGGATATTTGTTCGATCCATAGAATAAAACATGAAAAAATGAAAAAAATCTAACGTCAAGTGAAAAATCATATCGACAAAAACGAGGCCAATATTTTCGTAATTTAACACAGTTTACGATAAAAATACTCCAAATAAAAATAAATAAAAATTGTATTTTATTTACGCCTTTTACCTAAAAAAAAGTACCATTTCCCTAATTTAGACCCCTTCGATTTCAATGCAAAAAATCACGAAAATACTACATTCAGTGCCAAACACTTGAAGCGAAAACCCAAAATGGAGAAATCAATCCTTTCATTTTTGTACGGTTTCCTGTGATCGGATTTTTTTTTAACTTTTTGATAATATCAAATGGAGCATATGTGAATTTTTTCATAATTTTATTTATGTGTGATTATATGGGTATGTGTGAAATATCCATATAAATCCGAAAGTTAAAACTTTTCTCCCAATATTTTACCTTGACCGGCTCCAGGCCGACGAGACTGTTGACCGCGCTGTTCGCGATCGGCAGCGGAGGAATTGGCGGGGGCGGAGCCATCGCCGGTGGCGGCGCCATCGGTGCCACCTGAACGACCGCCGGTGATTTACCGACGATCGGCGGCGCCGGTTTTCTCTTACCCGGCGGCATCAACTCCGGCGGCAGTACACTCGGTATCGCATACTTTTCCAAGGCTTTGTAGACCAGGTGCATCGCCTTTTTTCACCACACAAAACGATCATTCATTTCCTTTCTCTATGATTTTTTCTTAATTATTATTTCAATTAAACAACAAAAGTACTTCAAATTACGTCGCAGCTGTTCCGCTAAATCACTCAACGTTTTTTCTTCAGTTTTCACGAAGAATTTCAAGTGAACATTTCTTTAGGGATGCGCAATGTTTGCTGATTAATCGAGCATCGATGTTTTTTTTTTTTTGAGTAATCGATTTTGTTTTCTCCGGTATTTGTCAAAACCGATTAATCAATGTTCGATGTTTATTCATGGAACATCGATAAAAACGCCGAATTCGGTCTGTGCGGTATTATAAAGTATAATAATCTCTGTGAACTTCGTATCTACGTGAATACATTATTACTTTTGTAGAAATATCAACTGTCAGGAATTTCATTTTTTAGGCGTACGAGCAAACTTCACCAACAATCGGAACTCATGATTTCATGAATCATGATCATTCGATGCTGTTTCCAAGCATCGTTATGTATTGAATGTGCCTTGTCATCTTGGTCTACTTTACTTATTTGTATGAAATAATTTTGCTGACTTTGTTTTGATTCCTTAAATCTTTCTACTTTACCAATGCAAAACAATCGATGTTCCGATGTTTATTGCGAAACATTGATTCTTCCGACATCAATTTTTTCCTCAACATCGCCCATCCCTTTTTCTTCCTTTGTAACAACAGAAAAAAAGCACGCAAAACTTACAATGACAAACTCGTGTCTATCGAGCATCCCATCCTTGTCCATATCGGCGAGATCCCAAATTTTCCCAAGCGTATCGACGGGCAATTTGCTCTCCATGAGGTAGCCCTTAACTTTGTTGCCCGGGATGTATCCGTTGGCGGGCTGGAGGCTGTCGAACAGCTGATCGTATTTCGCTCGCTCGTTCGGCTTTATCGACCAATCGCCGTTGCTCACGGAAGTAATAACGGGCGGTGCCGCGACTACCGGTCGCTGCGTTATCTTAGGCAGTTCGCCCTTAAAAAAACACAATAGAACCACGAGACCCCATCAGCTTCGCTTTCGACGGAGGAAAATCTAGACTGCGTACAAAAATCTGTACGAAAATTCGAAAAAAATCTTCCGACTTTTCACGAGACGTTTTTTCACAACCGCTCGGAGAAATCGAAAAATTCAAAGACGCTTTTCCTCGTCATCGTGATTCGAGTCGTCTTTTTGCCCGGTAAAATTTAACGATTAAGGTAGTACGAGCGGTACAGTTCTGCCAAACGTGAGATTCAAAGAATATTTCGAACACTTCTCGATGGGATAAAAATCTGAAAAAAATCAATCACGTTGAAGGTACTGAAAAGATTTCTTTTGCATAACAATAATTTCAAAATTATGTTAACAAATTAATGAAAAAATTAATCGTTCAACAATTTACCCGGCAACTCAAATTTTTTTTCTGATGAAAATTATTCATTCATTTTTCTGAATACGTATGAACTTTTTCAGAATTTTGTCTACATTTTTAAAAATGGGGTTTTCATTCTTCTTGAAAAAACGCAATTTTCAAAAGTTAGACAAAATTCTGAAAAAATTCATACGTATTCAGAAAAATGAATGAATAATTTTCATCAGAAAAAAAAGTTGGGTTACCGGGGAAATTGTTGAAGAATTAATTTATACAGTTATTTGTTTATAACATTTTGGAATTATTATTATGCAAAATCAATCTTTTCGGTACCTTCAACGTGCTTGATTTTTTTAGGTTTTTATCCCATTGAGAAGTGTTCAAAATATTCTCTGAAATTCACGTTTGGCAGGACTGTATCGCTCGTACTACCTTGATAGTCACAAAAAACAGTCATTGATTATCTCCAGATATCGCAATGAACATTTTGTTTTAAATGACGAAAAACGGTTCGAGATTTTTGTGATATTTACCATTTTGGGCGGTGCAATGTCCTGGCTGAGATTGGCGATATTGAGCTCGCGGCCGGCCTGGGCGAAGGCGCACAGCTTTAGGGCCACAAACATCCCGGACTTGTCGAGAGATCCGCGCGACTGCGGATCCGCCATGTCCCATATCTTGCTGAGTATTACGTCGCTCAGCTGGGACTTCTTGAGGAATCTGGCGGCCTCCATCGCCCCGATGCGGCCGTAGCCATGAGGATCGACCTGGGAATTTTGAGATCAGTTGATGTTGTGTTTTTTTCGCCCAACGAAAGTCAGAAGATTCGTATCTCGTTATCAGCGAGCGTACCTGATTGTAGTAAGCTTCGTAAATAGAGGCATGGCTTCCAGCCACCTGTAAATAGAAATTACGTTTTAGATTTTTCTTTGTCTCTTCAATTGTTTGTATACATTCTGATCCTGAAATTATTTTTGTGACTATTTTTCGGGTCTGGATTTCGACCAATCACAGCGCAGTATTCTCGGTAGTAGAGTTCGTTTGTTAAAAATGTCATCGGAAATTGCATCCGGATATTGCACAGTAGCTCTTCACTTGTTTTCAACCAATATAATATTCTTATAGATATATTTAATCTGTCAATATGTCCTGTTTCCTCAAATACTGTTCTGTGCTTTGCCAAAATCCAAACCCGAAAAATAATCCGACAAATACCCCTCGACCTCCAAAATTAATCACAATACTTTCCTCTAGTTTTCCTGCTGAGCAACGAAACAATCGGGAAATATTCCGAAAATTTTGGAGGTCTCGGGATATTACTACTGAAAATCACTTTGTTATTGGGAATTATTTTGCATAGACAATAAGCCGTTTATGCTGTGTAAATAAATAAATAATTTTATTACACTTAAGGAGGTTCGCCTATAACTTATGAGTCAACAAAGTGACTGAAAAAAAATGTTAACACTGCTGTCACAAATTATAACCAGTATTCGTATTATGAATTATGGATGCCACGTCTGTACCAGATTCCGCAAAAACGTTTCAATTGTAGAGTATTAAAAAAATGTCTTAGATGCGCTACGGCTCGGAAGTCATTGCCAAAACCAACATCACAAAGCCAAAAAAAAAAATTGTGAATAATTGTCAAAAATCAATAAAAAAATGGCTCAAATGATGCTGAATCCTTAGAATGATCAATAAATTGATAATATTCAATAGCCAACTCCTCATTATTAGTAAAGCCTTTAAACGTGAAGTCAGGTTAGGCACCGTGACTGGGTTAGCTGTTGCGTTACATAGTTCAATTTATTCACGGTGTGAGGTATCAGACTGAACTTTATAACGATGAAACATTCAATATAGACAGTAAAGTCTGAAATTTGTTTTTTTTTTCCACAATCATTGAATTGTTATTGACCTCATAGTAGTTTCCCACAGTCCAAAGCTGGCTCTAAAAATATGAAATATTAGTGAATGCTTTCTCAGAACAAATTCTGCTATCCAGGGTAAAGTCATCAGTAATTGAACAGTCAAGCAGAACAAGTTGATTATTATGAGTTTCTATAAAATTGAATATTTTCAGACTGTTCATAAAAATGTTAACAATTGATCAGAACATTGAATTATGTAATGCAGCTAAGAAAATCTTGCATTTTTATCGCGAAGTGTATAAAAATAAATACATTTAAATAAATGTATACTTTTAGTGAAAAATAGACTTTAGCGACACGTAATAACGGTAAATAACTAAATAATAGACAAATGAAGAATCTGATATTCATCCAAGTCACTGTAATTTCTCATGAATTCTCCAAAAGCTGTTGTTCATTCACTGTTGACTGTTCAATTTACTTACCATTCTAAGAATTTAGTATCATTTGAGCCTTTTTAATTGGTTTTTAGAAAAAATGTGCATTTCTTTTTTTGCTTCATCATGTTGCGCTTGACTATGAATTCCGAATCATTGAGTATCTAAGACATTTCTTATATTCTAGAATTTAGACGTTTTCCCTACCCCATGCTTTATTCCAGTGTTGTAAGTCCCCATTACTTTAAGAATTAAAGCTTACGCTACAGTGTATGTTCTAGTTACAATTTTATAACAATGACTTGTAGCGATTATAAAATGATATGCAAACTTTTGAATAGTCGCATGAAAAACTGAATTTTTTATTAAATTTTCTGAGGAATTGTGAGGAAACTGGGCAAGCAGAGACCTACATTTTTTCGCAATGCATTAACAGTGTTTCTCAATTTTTTCAATAAGATTACGACCAAGTTTCATGGGAAATGAATATTACTTGCCTGTATTTAAAAGTTTACACATTGTATTACAATCATTACGAGTTATTATTATAAATACAGAATAACAAAGCCAATTGTACCATCAATTTTATTTCCCTAAAAATGAGGGCTTTACAACTCTGCTTTATTCCTTTATTCCACTTAAAGTGATTAACTTCTGAGTCTGATACAACCGTAACTAAACAATCAATAACTATCAAATTTTGGGATTAGGTGTAGCAAGTGTTCATTTAGCCCTTCGTGATCAAATTGGTGTCAAATTTACCGTAGCAATTTAACATGGAATTCTATGAACGAGTGACCAGGAAGGTTAAATAACAAAAATGGAAATTAAAGCCTTAAGTTGGACTTCGACTAATAGGCGACCCTCCCAAAAAAATTGTGGAATACTTCTCCCACTACAAAAATCCCCCAAGACACAAATTTCCCCAAAAATCCTAACAAACGACCGTTTCTACATAAAAAAAAATCCATTACGATACACAAGACCAAAAGCAATAATAACAATAGTTCGTGTGCGAAAAAAATCGGCCGA
The DNA here is from genome assembly GCA_963932165.1 of Pimpla rufipes. NCBI lineage: Eukaryota > Metazoa > Arthropoda > Insecta > Hymenoptera > Ichneumonidae > Pimpla > Pimpla rufipes. Next base: position 8,467,526 of record OZ010631.1, on the reverse strand, counting down.
ACCGATAGTTCGAGGCCACAAACTTCCCGCATTTCCGCGAAACTCCCAATTATCGTCGACACGACGCGCATGAAAATAATTTTTCAAAAGCTTCGTAACAAAAACAGCCGAAATGAAGCCCGTGCGTCGCGTTCTGTCATCGCGAGAGAAACAGAAGGAGAGAGAGAGAGAGGAACAAGACGAACAAGTGTGCGAGTCTCGTTCGAGGGCCGCTCGGTCTACGCGAAGATATCGCGAGAAAAGCGGTTGAAAATTCGGGCTAACAAGATGACGAAAGAGGCGCGGGGGGGAGGATGAGGAGGATCGTTAGGTGAGGGGAATCCGGAATTCGGGGTGAGGCGAGATCGGCTCCGTATTAGCGTAAAAATTCGTGATATACCTGCGTGGGTGACGGCAGGGCAGCCATACTTGCATGCGAATACTGGGTTAACCAATCGGCGGGAGGTTCGATCGATAGCCGCTAGTCGTTTGTAACGATTTCGGGCCGCATTTCTCGGTGGCTCCCGAGCGGCGACGGCGGCGGCGGCAGCGCGACGACCGACGACAACGACGTCGACGCGCACGGGGAGCGCGAATTATTATCGGCGAGCCGGATGACGGTCGTTCGCGATTACCGCGACTAACGGACGGGCGGGCGCCGCGCACTGCACTTTATTATTATTATTCCCTCTTGACACACGGTTAGAGCGAGAGGCGGTTTTTCGCGTGTCTCTCGAGCGAGGATCGCGCTGGGCGAGCCGAGCGGAGACGACGGAGAGCCACAGCGCGCTGCGAGCGTTTGCGGCACACACGTTCTACGCGAGAGCGAGAGCGAATGCTCTCTCTCTCTCTCTCTCTCTCTCTCTCTCCTTCTTTCTGCGTCTTTCTCGCTCTCGCGACGGGGCGACGGATTCACTCGGGGAGGAATCAATGGCAAGCCAGTAATTCGTTGATGCTCGGGGCGTAGATGTTTTTGTAGGTGGTTCGCGGTCGTGCGTGCGGGGAACGCGCGACGCGCGCGCACCATGCGGTGACTTCGCGCGCTACTACTAAGCCGGTCGGTAAGTTACCGACCAACCCATTGGCACTCGGCGCACCGGCGCCCCTTCGGAATGTCGTCACTCGCGGTGTGGCGCTAGTAGTCGTTTAAGAGGTCTGAGCGGTGCGACCGATCCGGCAGATACGACCGTAGCAATGACTGACGCAGATTTAATAAATTAATAGCTGTCAATGTAAGAGTCAAAACAAAGCTATTTTTATTATAAACCGTAAAAACGAAAGACAAACAATTCTAATATTTACGTTTTGAATTAAGGAACGAAACTTTAATATGCATATATATATGCTTATGTCTTAGACGATCAGCAGCGCCACATCGCGGAACTGTTTCAGTGGCGAAATTTCGACGTGAAAGTTTTCGTGTTACAGTAAGGTTGAGTGTCCCCGGCCTGTTACCGACCCTCGCGAAGATGCGATGGGAGGAATCAATGGAAATTCAGTAATTCGTTGATGCTCGGGGCGTAGATGTTTTTGTAGGTGGTTCGCGTTCGTGCGTACGGGGAACGCGCGACGCGTGCACACCACGCGGCAGCTGCGCGCGCTATTACTAAGTCGGTCGATAAATTACCGACACCAGTCGGTAACGCACCAGCATCGCGTGCGCGCATGCGCGTCTCTGAGGAGGAATTCAGTGTGTGGAATCTGGTGGATGGATGATGAGAATATATCAATGAACTGAAATTAAAATTGACAATGTTGAGTTTTGGAAAATTTCAGGGGTTTTTGAGACGTTTAATCTATTTCATCGATAAACGGAATAGTAATGAGTAATTAAGTAAATTTGAACGACACCGCAGTGGCCAATGATAAGGAGTCGGTAAAAAGCGGTTAATTTAACTGACTATATCGGTATTAAAAAAATCTGGGGGTAACATTTCTCGCAATTTCGATAGAAGTATTGCTGGCGGCTTATTTGTTCTGTGATTGGCTGTCGGGCTGCTTGCAGCTCGTTCTTAATATACCAAGGAGCAATTTCATTCGTGTTATTGTATTTTATCACTTTTTGGGCGGGCGAGTTTTGAAAGATTATCGTGGGCAGGTCGTTATCCGATCAGTTAGGGACTATATTTGCAGAGAAAAAAATATAATTTTTCATGTTTTTCTCATCGAATTTTCTATTTTTCGGTCAAACATCGGGTGTTTTTCGGAATCAGCAGGTAATTTGCCATCGGATAGGTTTTTCAAATTTTACGAAATGGAAATTTGTTTTTTGCAAAAAAACGCAAGAATATGTATGAAAAAATTTGCGATTTCTGAGGGTTCGGTTTTAAAATTTTGCGCAGAATTAAAAAATCAAGATATCGCGTTCGGCCTTGTGGCATTCTCTTCATCATACAGTTTTTTCTCGAAGGAAGGAAGAAAATGCCTGTTCGATCGATCCAAAAAAAGTAACCTTGTTTTTAATGAAGTGAAAATTCGAAAAAAGTGCGAAAACACTTAATATTTTTTACATTTTTTAAAAACTTTATTTCAATCTACTTTTGCCTGTATACAACAAATACTCTGTTAGTTTTTTTTTTGTGTAAACGCAACAGTTTTCACGAAAAATTCAAACAGCTTGATTATTTTCAATTCTTTTATTTTATTTTTTGCGCCAACTGGGTAAGCGCGCAAAGCGCGTTTATGGGATAGTAAATAAAATAATTCTGTGTGTCCTCAATGTTTTATACGAATAAATTAGAAGACAATGAATAATAATGTGACGCACATAGATATGACAATAATATAAAAGTGCAGTTCGTGACATGTAAATCAAATATAACAACGTTGACACGTTTGCGACATTCGTCTTGTTTACTCGCGCTGCTGAGATTAGATAAAAAAATAATTGGTATCGTTCGCATCTGTTACAAAGTTCGCGTCAAGAATGCGGGACAATCCGGTTTACCGAGCCCAACAAAATTACCGTAAACATTTATTTCCACGGGATGAAACGCAAATTTTATTTAACTGCTTAGAAATATCAAAACGATTTTTATTTTCAAAAAGGATTAATTACAATAAAAATGATTAATAAATGAAAAAAATTATATTACACCCGGAATTTAAACAAAATTATAAACTATTTTTAAATGAAATGGTCATTTTTTAAATAGTCGAAGAAAAATCCGTTAAGGAAAGAAAAAGCAGCAATAGAGTCACCGGGTATTGCGCGGCCGCCAGATAAATCCAATTAGTCGTTCGCCGTCACATCGTGGACGCTGCATCGACTAAATGCAGATGTCCCAATGACCGGTTAAACGGGAGAAGGCAAAAGAAAGTTACGGCACGGTGGAGAAGGGTAAAAACAGACGGCGGTGCGGCTTCATCACATTATCGGTTATCGCGATAAGAAGCTGAAAACGGTGAGCATAAGAGTGGCGTTTGTCACCGCGCGAGCGACAGTTTTCTCCTGAGTCTTCGAGTATCGCAATAGATGTAACGGAAAAGAAGAATTCTTCTCAGTTGATGGAATTTCTTTTTAGGTTCGTAAAAATCGACCGATTTTTGTTCCCACAAATGTGAAAAAAGTAAAAAAAAACATGACTTAAAGATTAATTTAAAATAATTTGTTTAATCAGTCGAAGAAATTGCGTCGATTTATTTGTAGTTTGGATATTGAACAAATCGGTAGTTTATTTTTTGAGTGAAAGTGACATTATTTTATAACTATCATTAAATCATATATATTCTCGAAAATCGGCGATTTTGGAACAACTTAAATATGCATAAAAATTGGCAAATTTTTATCGTGACATAAAAGTGAAATCGGCAACCGATTCGAACGAATTAAATCGAGGAAAAGGAAACTTTCCAGTGACTTCAAGGATCGGAAGAATTATGGACGCCGAAATGGTGCCGATCGTCGATCGATTGAAGGACTCAGCGCCGAATTCGGGAAATCGATTGAAAATCGGCGGAAGTAATCTTAGCGGCGGAGTAAACATATTCATCAACGCTCCGCCAAAAGGATTGGCCAAGGAATACCGAGAACTTTTCACCAATGACGCTGTGGAATTTATGGCCGATTTGATACTTCGATTCGAGGCTGAGATCGAGGAACTCTACAACCGACGACTCCGCAGAAAATGGGAGATACGAGCCTCCTCGAAAATACCAAAATTTTCAAAATCCACGAGGGCCGATGATAATTGGAAAGTGGCGCCGGTTGGTACGAACATATATATATATATATATTTTTTTGTCTTATTCTTTAAGGTGAGGCGAAACCTCCGTGAGTACGAGAGAGATAGAAAATCATTTTCAGAACAACAATTCAGAGTAACTAGACACATGCCAGGAAAAATAAAAGTGTTACACCATTCAGAATCGAAAGAAGAATGGTGTAAAACTTTTCTTTTTTCCGGAAATGTTAGGCATCGTCGGAATAATTGTTTACGGTTAATAAATGTGCGTCTACAGTTAATAAAAACTGTAATAAACCTTTTCGACGCATGATTGCATTTACAGCTAAAATAAGAAATTCATTCACTGCACTGGGGATACCCGCAGTGAATTAATTGCTTCTTTTAGCTGTAAACGCAAATATTCGTCAGAATGGTTGATTATAGTTTGTGATACCGACTGGGCTCGGCGTAGATGTTTCACATGCTCATAAGGGAATGCTGGAGTCGATTTTTTACCGACATTGGCCGATAAAAATAGGTGGTTCGACGTATATGGGATTTGCGGTGAAAAACTAACAAGAAATACAGAAAATTGTATATTTTGCGCCAATAGAGATCTTCTCTATCGACTCAAAGTCTAATAAAAAACAATCTGACCATACGACCGCAGTTTCGCTTTACGTGGACTTAGTTTGTATAATCGACATTTCGCCATTTCTGAAATATTCAGAAAACTTGAAACAATTGGCGTAGATCCTGATTTGGCAAACTTGGATTGGCCAATCTATTATATATGAATACATATGATCACAGTTTGCACTTGTTATATCGTATCTGATCATACCTGAGATCATATATGAACATATCTGCTCTTGCAGCCATCTAACGAGATATGGTACGACACCGTAATAAATAAATGCATATATGCCTGCCCGAGTAAAAAAACAAGTGCATCCCGGATCCATGCGGGATCCGCGAGATGTACGTGAAAAAGTCCCGCCAATGAGACAACCCTTGACTTTTCGCGTACTTCGAGTTTCACGCGAAAAGTACGTGAAAAGTTCGTGAGAAGTCCATATTTGAAATGTTTGCGTATAAAGTTCGGGTCGAGAAGTACAGGATATGTACGTGAAAAGTCCTTATTTGACATTTTTGCGCATTAAGTTCATGACGAAAAGTACAGGAAATGTACGTGAATAGTCCATATTTGCCTTTTTTCGGTACAAAGTCCGTGCTGAAAAGTACAGGACATGTACGTGAAAAGTCCGTATTGAAAATTTTCGCGTATAAAGTCTGTGACGAAAAGTACAGAATATGTCCGTGAAAAGTCATCATTTGACATTTTTCCGTACAAAGTCCGTACCGAAAAGTACAGGAGATGAACGTGAAAAGTCCATATTGAAAATTTTCTCGTATAAAGTCCGTGACGCAAAAATATCAAATATGGACTTTTTACGTACGTATCCTGTACTTTTCGGCACGGACTTTGTACGGAAAAATGTCAAATGTGGACTTTTCACGTACATATCCTGTACTTTTCGTCACGGACTTTATACGCGAAAATGTTCAATACGGACTTTTCACGTACATCTCCTGTACTTTTGAGCACGGACTTTGTACGGAAAAGAGGCAAATATGGACTTTTCACGTACATCTCCTGTACTTTTCGTCACGGACTTTGTACGGAAAAAATACAAATATGGACTTTTCACGTACATCTCCTGAACTTTTCGATACGGAGTTTCTACGGAAAAATGTCAAATATGGACTTTTCACGTGCATATCCTGTACTTTTCGGCACGGATTTTATACGCGAAAATTTCAAATATGGACTTTTATCGTACATATCCGGTACTTCTCGACCCGAACTTTATACGCAAACATTTCAAACATGGACTTCTCACGAACTTTTCACGTACTTTTTGCGTGAAACTCGAAGTACGCGAAAAGTCAAGGATTGTCTCATTGGCGGGACTTTTTCACGTACATCTCGCGGATCCCGCATGAATCCGGGATGCACTTGTTTTTTTTACTCGGGTGGATATCTTATCATATCTGCCCATGCAATATTATATCTGACCACCCATGAACAAAACTTCAACATATATGTTCATATCTGAAACATAACTGCTCATAGAGGATCATTTTGATCAGACATGCTACAATATCAGACTATGCCTGCGCTCATATATGATCCTATATGAAACGCAGGACTTGTTCAAATTCCACACCGGTTTCTCGTGTCGCATTAAAAAAAATTGATTTCAAGAATAACATATCTTTGTAGATGAAGTGAACATTGTTAATAGCCGTATTAAGTCTTGTTCTCATAGTTTAATTTTTAATTAGGGCAGACATGCAGGACTCTTGATAATAAAATAGAGTAAATTGCAAAAGTCCATATCATGACAAACTTGATCGTTTGTCATGAAAGTCAGCGTGGTTAATTATGGTTAGGACGATAGGTTTCTAGGTAGTCTGGGTTCGATACCCATGGTCAGCATTTTTTTTCTCGTTCTCCCTCTATGCATCAGAGTGAACATAAAAGATGAGTTATTTCAAGCGGAAATCCATAATTCAAATCAATGTATAGCAACATGTTCGCTAGGCCAAAAAATGTTATCAAATATGAATAGATATGACTTCATATCATCAAACCATATCCTCTCAGATGTGATCATATCTGGTTAGATACGATCCATATACGATCAGATCTGGCCATTTTTCTTATCTGACTAGATATGGTCAATCAGATCTGATCCATATACGATCATACCCGAAAAAAACATTCCCGGGTTCTGAATGATATAAGACTTTTATTTTTCCTGGCATGTGTCTAGTTTCCGTATATTGTTGTTCTGAAATTGATTTTCTATCCCTCTCGCACTCGCGGAGGTTTCGCCTCCCCTTAATTACAATTGAAAAAAAAACATTTTATTTAAAAAGAAAACGTAAAATCCCCTAGGCGAACGTCTACAAAACCGCCACCTGGATCTCGGCGATGTTAGTCCCAGTGACATTTCGCACTTCACTGCGGCGCTACGATCGCCGGTCCAGGGGGTCCAGGTGGATTTCGACGACGGCCACTGCCCAACCTGGAGAAACCAGATCCTCGGCCTCGCGAACGTCTGCCGCGCGATGCGTGGCCAACTACCGGGGGTTCCCGAAATCTCCCGCGCCCCGGTGCTGATGCTGCGTCCGCGCGCCTGGAACATGATAGAAAAAAACGTTACGATAAACGGTCGTCGAATTCCCGGCCCTGTCTTCGATTTTTCCCTCCTGATGTTTCACACCGGTGCCGCTCAGCTTGAGCGACTCGGCACCAGCGGGACGTTCTATCTGTCGAAGGTAGAGGGCGCTGCGGAGGCAAAACTGTGGAATGACATTTTCGCGTGGAGCGAGACGCGGCTGGGATTGGCCCGCGGAAGCGTCAAGGCCTGCGTCCTCGTCGAGAATATTCTCTCGGCCTTCGAGATGGACGACATTCTGTGGGAGCTGCGCGATCGCTCGCTGGGCCTCAACTGCGGAATCTGGGACTACGCCGCCTCGATAATCGCCAAATTCGGTACCAACGACCACCAATTCCTGCTTCCCGATCGTCGGAAATACGTCCACGTCGGCAACAAGTTTCTACGCAGCTACATGCAACTCGTCGTGAGGACATGCCACAAGAGGGCGGCTCACGCGACCGGCGGAATGGCGGCCAATCTGCTGCCCCCGATGGCCGACAAAAATTCCCCAGATTACCGGGAAACCTTGAGGTTGGTTTGCGAGGCGAAATTGACCGAGATAAGAATGGGATTGGACGGTTTTATGGTCTACGATTTGGGCCTCGTGGACGCGATGAATCGTCTGTGGCGCGAACACGGCAATTCGAAGCTTCAAATCGACGCTTCGGCCACCGCGTTTTCGGGAAACTTGGCGATCACGGAGGGCGACCTGCTGAGTCTGCCGAAAGGTGGCGTGACGCTGGCGGGACTCGAGCACAACATCGCCGTTGGCGTTCTCTTCGTGTTTCACTGGTTGACCGGCAGGGGGCACTTTTCGTTCCGGGGATTCGTCGAGGACTCGGCCACGGCAGAAATATCGCGCTCGCAGGTCTGGCAGTGGATCAGATTTGGCGTGAGGCTCGAGGACGACGACGGCGCTCGGGTCACCAGGGCTCTCGTGATGAAGCGAGCCTCGAGGGTCGTCGTTCAGTTGCAAAGGGACTACGGCGCGACCGAGGAAACTCGGAGAAGGCTTCACGTGGCTTTTGATATTTTCCTCGAGCTCGTGATGAGACGAGACTTCCCCGAATTTATCACCACGTATCTCAACGAGGAGCAGATTTTTCGAAAAATGCACTCAAACCTGTGATTCTTCAATCTGATGTTCCCTTTCGTTATTTTGTTCTAAAGAAATAAAACTGAATTATTTGCTTCGCACATAGAGAGAGTGTGACATACGTACGGAAAATCGTTGCGGCTGTAGCTAAATCCATTTGGACGCGTCTTTCGCGTTTTCCTTGCTGTTGGCGATTCGCGAGCCGAACTGAAAAGCCCGTTTGGGAAAGTTTGCCGTCCGGCGCAGCCCGATTTCGCGCGCGACCAGACGCAACAGAAGTTTGTCACCCAGCCCAACTGGAAACTTTTCCGTTGGGTAACACCTGTGAAAAACGAGTTCTAATAACAATACAAGAAAATAAATTGAAATGTCAAACGAGTGAATTTGTTATTGTAGAAAAAAAAAAGTTCCCGCACCTGTCCCACGGCTTAAGGCTGCTGACATAATCGACAAAGTCCTCGTCGAGATACGGAAGTCGCGACTGTCTTCCGTGGTCGGCGACGACGCGATCGTCTCGGCCCAAATTGCGCTCCGAAATTCGCGCCAATTCGGCGTCCAGCTCGTCGCTGAGCGCCGACCAACCGCCGCGCCTCAGGGTCGTACGGTGTCGCGTGTAGCCGCCGAAGAGCTCGTCCGCGCCCATCCCGAGCAGCAGGACCCTCGCCGGCGAGTCGTACAGCTCGCCTGTCGTCGCCAACAGACCCGAGCCACGACTCGCGAACCACAGAGCACAACCGAGACTGTCGTCCAGTATCGTCGTTAGAGGATACACGAGATCACGGATTCTGGACGAGCGATATTTTCGCAACTCCTCGCGCGTCACGTTACACTAAAATGTTGATATAGAGACTCATTTGCTTATGTCGCGATTAATAGACCTTGCGCCTAGACTTCATTTCACATCAATTCGAGATAAATGACAGAGAATTGCAAACACTTCTCGATGTTATAAAGGTCTCCAAAAATTCATGCACATTGGGGGGGGGGTATGTTCTTGAAACTTTTTTTTCCATTTTTGAACATTTTATTTTATGAATGCACAACATCTCAAGAATGTTGTACCAAATTTTAACAATCCGAGGCTGTTAGTCGCCCCGTATATAAGTATACACTTTAAAGCGATTTTCCCACACTTCACGTTTTCAAAGTCGATGACGGTTATAGTTTTAAATCTATTGTACCGATCCTTTTCTAACTTGATACACTCTTTCTCTGTATACTTTATGTGGTAACGCTGTCGATTTTTTTTATTTTTTGCTTCCTCATAGAGGAAGCTTTGTTTTCATGAACATTTTTTTTTCTAGATTTTCACGTTAACATACTCAGAATTACCTAAACGTCGAGCAAAGTGGTCTAGAAAATATGTCTGTATGTGGGTGTGTGCGTGCGTGCGTGCGTGCAAGAATATTCAATTGTTCATAACTCAGGAACGGCACGATGGATCGAGCTAAAATTTGGCACGCAAGTAGAGTATTAAATCCTCTGTAATTCACCTGTTTTTTTAAATTAAATGTATCCATGTATACAGATTTTATGAAATTTTTTATTTTTCAAAAAAATGGCGTGATCGCTCTAACTTTCGTAAAAGTTCAACAATTTAGCAAAATAGTTCTTCATAAATAAAGACACGTTCAATATTGTTTGGTATTGAATTTCACCGAAATCGGTAAAGCGATTCGGGTTTTGTAGAATTTTGAGTTTTCGAAAAAAATACATTTTGAGTTTCAATGAGTTACAACCGTCACCGTAACACAACCTTTTTTTAGACATCTCCGGAGATTTGCTGTCAACCGCTTAGTTTTAAATATTTTTCGCTTAAATGTTCAGAAAATATTCTTGAAATATTACTCTACAATACTGTAATCATTGAATTTTAATGATAGTGCCTGTATCTCGTAAAAAATTGTTCAAAAGGGTCTTTTTTCACCGAATTAACCATACCTCCCCGCCTCTTAAAGGTAATAAACTGATTAATTTTGCATAATAATAATACTAAAATTTTATTAACAAATTGATGAAAAAAAAAAATCGTTTAATAAATCTCCCGATGGCCGAAATTTCTTTCTATGAAAATGTCCGTTTGTCCGTTTTTCTGAATACGGATGGTTTTTGCCGATTTTTAGGTTCACTTAGAATTTTGTGTTTTTGGACACATATTTACCATAAAAAAGCCTAATTCATAGTGACTAGGTTGATCGCACGCACTGGCGCGCGTACCTGAAAAACTTTTGCGCTCTTATAAAAGGTTACGGGCGCTACCGCGCCCGTCGTGTTATGTCAAATTTGACATCAAACTGATTTTGTTTACCGCGGTCTTTCCTAGCAACCAATCACAGCTTCAATAGAATGCTAACAATGCTTTTCGTTACTCGTGAACTTTTTAAAAGAGGGACGTATTCAGAAAAATGAACGAATCATTTTCATAAAAAGAAATGTGGGCCATCGGGAGATTTGTAACATTTTTATCTCATCAATTTGCTAATAATATTTCAGAATTATTATTATGCAAAATTAATCTTTCCAGTACCTTTTAATGTGCATGATTTTTTTTCAGATTTTTATACCATCGAGAAGTGTTTGCAATTCTCTCTCATTTCGGTTGCTGTTGTCGTAAGTGTAAAGAATAGCGTTGGCAGAAACCCGGCTGCTTTGCTGTTGCAATGGTAGAATCGCGGTTACAAGCGGTTACTTTCACGACGTTTTGCTACCGTCGTTTTACGAGTTGTTTTGAGGTTGCGGTGATACGATAGGGTCATGCGAAATGAATACTAGACGGAAGAACTACCTTAAGGGCATGTGAAATACCGACTGCGGTAATAAAAACTGTAATGAAGGTTTTTTTTACGTATATTTGCATTTACATCTAAAAAAAAAAAAATGCATTCCCTGCACTGGTGAAGTCGAGACGGAAATCCGTCAAAAACGTTCATTATAGTTTTTGATACCGATTAGGCTCGACGTGGATGTTTCACATCGCCTTAAGGTAGTTCTGTGGCAAAGGCAATTCATGTTTACGAGTAATCGGACCATGACAATCGATTTTTTACAGGATTTTTTTAGGGCTTAAGTAAAAATCAGAAAACTTGATCTTCAGATAAAAAGTAAAGACTTCTTAAATCAAAGGTAGAGTACAAAAAGTGGGGTCACCGAACGTTTGATAAAACAAACTCATATTAAAGTGGTTGACCCGGGTCGTATGATGTTATCTAATCTCATAAAATCCCGATTTCTAAGGTATCGTCCGAAAAGTGAAGTCGCATCTGTATAACAAATTATTCTACTCACAAAAAGTCGTCACAACATAATTATGATCGAGAATTTATTTTCTAAAGTCATAATTATGTTGTGACGACTTTTTGTGAGTAGAATAATTTGTTATACGGATTCGACTCCGTTATACTGTAACTGGCTACTAAACGCTTGAAATATAAATACGGACTGGAACTCGGCGTCCAAGAGAGAACTCCATTTTTTGAATATGTACGAATTTCTTTCAGAATTAAGTCTAATTTTTGGAAATTGCATTTTTCGAAAATGTTTGAGCTGTATTTGCGAATCTGTATTTGTGATCAAATGTCCGGACACTGTGTGTGACTTTCCACACATAAAAAAATTAACATTAACAAATTTTCAAAAATTAGACAAAATTCAGGAAATTCTGAAAAAATTCGTACATATTCAGAAAAAATAATAAATCATTTTCATTGGAAAAAAGTTAGGTTAACGGGTAATTTGAGTAACCAAGTTTTTCGTCAATTTGTCAAAAACATTTTGGATTATTATTATGCAAAATTAATCTTTCGACACCTTCAACGCGCTTGATTTTTTCAGATGTTTATCCCATCGAAAAGTGTTTGAAATTTTCTCGGAATCTCACATTTGGCGGGCTGTACCGCTCATACATGTTTAAATAAAATATACTGGAAATAAAAAATAAACAAACCTCGACCAAGTTCCATGTTCGCCAGGGGCAAATGTCCTGAAGTTCAGCGAGCGCTTGTCGGCCAGTTTTTCTGTCAGGAACGTCAAAATTGATGGTGACATTTTGACAATCCACGTTTTCCACGTTTTTCGTCTTCACTTTCCGATCGATTTTTCCAACTTTTTCGAAAGCCACGTTTACAAGATCGATGCTCTCCTCTCGTGGAACAAATTGGTCAGCCAGAGCGGCCAAAAGGGTCGAGTCGAGGCCGCCGGAAAAAAGAACTCCGAGTTTCGAGTGATTGCAAACGATCTCCTCGCCACCGTCGAAAATCGCTCGAACGCAATTTCTGCAATACTCCGGTTTTTTTCTCACTCTCAACTCTATCGATTTTCTCAGCAACTCCAGAACTCGTCGAATTCTCTCGCGAACTTCCGGTCGTTCCGCAATTTTGCTCATAAGCCCGGAAACATCGTTTTCCATGGTGTTGGAAATTGATTTCCGAATTTCTGATCTCGAATCCTCCGACTTTAAGTTTTCATTTTCAGCCCCGGAAATCAGCGATTCATATTCAAAAATGTCTTGGCTTGCTGGCGTCGATAATGGGGATCTTTCTCGGGTACAAAGCGGATCAAAGATGACCAACTCGACGCTCAACTGAGCCTCGAAATTTTTCAGCACATTATCGCAACGCGTTTTCATAGTTGATCGCCAGGGATAAAGGCCGAGAGTCGAGGTCTCGAGATCGAAGGCAAATATCCCAATGGCCGGAATCTCGACGGCCGTTTCGCATTCCTTACTCGCCGATGACGTCAACGTCAGCGAGTTTGGCCCGAGTTTTAACAGTAGACTGTGTCGTCCAATGGGATCCCTGGCGAAGTAGAGAATTCCCTCGGTCGCCTCGTAGTAAATCACGCTGTACGGTCCGCGGATATTGCTCAGCGTTTGCGGAACGTCTTTGCCGTCTTTGTTGAGATGGCTCAGAAGTGTCCGAGTGTCTGAAACGTCCTCTCGGGCCTTTCAGGACAAAAAATAACGTGTTTGATAATATTTTATGTAAAAACATTACTTTAAGTAATCTTTTGCTTCCTCGTAGAGAAATTGTTTTCATGAAAAATAAAAACATTTTCGAGATTTTCATTTCAGTATGCTCGGAATGGTCCAAAACGTCGAAAAATGTGGTTCGCAGAAAATGCCCGTACGTATGAGGCATTCCATGGTATCTCGATCAAGATCTAGCGGCGATGACCCAGATTAGTGCCATAATTTTTTCTACGAAAGTACTTGTCGAAAAAAAAAAAATTCTTCTTTTTTGAAATTTTCAACGCTGTTTTTTCGAGATAAGATTTTTTAAAGCAAAAAGAACCTACGATTTTTTTTAACAATACCAAAAAATCGGGTTTTTTTTCGGCGAGAACTTTTGGAGAAAAAATTATGGCATCAAGCTGGGTGATCGCCGGCAGATCTTGATCGAGATGTCACGGAATGTGTGCAAGGCTTCGAAAATTCAATCGCCTTTTACTCAGTAATAGTTTGAGCGATCGGGCTTATACTTGGCACGTAAGTAGAGTAATTACTACTCTTCGAATGTTGCGATTTTTGACACAACATATATAGCCATTAAGATTTTATGTAGTTTAAAATTAAAAAAGCGTGGTCGCTCTAAGTTTCGTAAAAAATCGCCGATTTAGCTAAATAGAATAAATAGTTATGAAGATATAAACATATATTCGTAACTGAAGATATGTTCAATATTGATAGGTATTGAATTTGGACGCAATCGGTAAAACGGTTCGGATTATACGCGATTTCAAATTTATTTTAATTAAATTAAAACATTAATTAAATATTCAATGAACTCGAATATTCGAAAAATTATCGAAAGTTTGAAAAATTATGGAATATTCGAAAAATTATCAAATACTCGGAAAATGATCGACTGTTCGAAGAAATCTCAAACGGGTTCCTTCAGCCGGCGATTCTACGTGTTCAAAAATCTGACATTGTGTCTAATCATTAGTATTGTCTCTAAATGTTGATTTTCTTTGCATGTCCCAATTAATTATTAAATTTGTAGTTTTTTTCGGACTCCAATTATCGAATTTACCGTATATTCGATAATTTTTCGAGCATTCGATAATTTTTTTCATTTTCGATCATTTTTCGAACATCCGATAATTTTTCGAATATTCGATAATTTTTCGATGTTTTTCGAATATTCTCACACCCCTAGTTTTCACTCTATTTTTCGTTCAGTGTTGTTCGGTATTGAATTCCGACAAAATCGAAAAAGCACTTGCAATTTTACGTAATTTTAAATTTAGCAAAAAAAAAATACATTTCCACCCCAGTTTCCCAAAAACCGAAGCAAGCAAACAAAAACTTTGTACCCGATCGAAATATGCTGCAACGGCGTTTGTATCGGCGATTCGTAGTCGTATGTGACGTGGTTTTATTTCTTGATGACTCAAGTTACAATAAATTTAAGATTTTGAAATTGTATTCAACAAGGATGCAAAATAGAACTTTGCATTCATTTTCATGACTCCTCATTGATTTTTATTTTTCACAGAGCTTCGTCCATAAGGAAGCCAGAATTCATAAACTTCCTCAGTGAGGTGGTTTTGTGAAAATGGAGTTTAGTGAGGAAGCAATGTGCAAAGTTCTACTTTGCATCCTTTTTCTATTATTTTCTTACATTATTCTCAATAAATGTTTACCATGCATCCCGAAAATATGTCACCGTTCCACAGAAGAACGTTCCCGTCAGAATCCGAGCACGGCTGATCAACGAGTTCCGGTCCTTGCATCCACAAAACGCTGGCTGCAAAACATGCTCGCCAATTGTACCGGAGATTTTCGATTCGTTCGGCAAACGCGTCTGGTCCTCTTTGCTGTATAATACATTTGCACCTCGCGTACTGTAATAATTTGTTGTCTTTTGTAACAATTGTATTTTCTTTCGAAATTATTGAATGTGAAGAAACAGTTAATCAACTGTTTTTCCACACTCATTGATAGTGATGACTTAATTTATCGTTAGGAAAGAAATTAAAAATAGAACGAAATGTACGTTGATTCAACTTACATCCGCGAGCTTTTCATCCTGGTTTTCGCATTTCCGCCAAATGGAGCAAAATATACCACACATTTTCGCGTCGGCATGCAGCAGCCTTTAACCTATTTATCTTGCTTCTGCTTTCCGCCATCGTTGTTTACAGCCTAAGTACAATCGTCCTCGAAAATCTTGTCTTTTCCTCGACACTAACATTCCTAACCAAAAATTCCTCTCTACTTCGGTTGGTAAAACAGGAATACTCTGTTTTACCGGCAGAGTCCATTCCGGTCGATGGATAGGCGAACACGAGAGAAAGAGAGAAAGCCCGAAATTATTCACAATTTATTGAAAAACATTTACACAGCTAAATGGTAAGTTAACGAAGAATATGACGCGATCTGGCGTAAAAAAAAACAAAAAACAAAAACAAAATTACTCGTCTATCTCCTCCAAGTGCGACAGCTTCATCTGCTTCGACCTATCAATTTTTCCCACCGGTTTCGTCTTCCTTATCTTCCTCTCCTTCTTCAGTCCGACCACGTATTCCGGGAGGATAATTTTGCTGTTACGAAAAACAGGCTTATCGTCGCGATCAACGACAATCGCGCTCGTGTCGTCCTTATCGCGACTGCATTCTGTGGTCCTTCTGAACGGAATTCGAGTTGTGAATTTGCAGCTCGTTGTCGAGTCCACGGCGGCCGCGCCGTCGTTTTCCGGTTCGTCGGCCGTGTCCATCGGCTCCGCCGCCGATTTGCAGCTACGATCTTTGCGCTTTCGCGCTCGCAACTCGTTTAGAAATGCAAACGCCGCTTGGGCGTTGCTGCGATCGGACATCTGATCGTTTTGCACGTCGTCCAGGCTGTACTTGACCCATTTGTGCGGATTTTTGTGGTAGTCCGCGACGGTTTTGCGCGCCGACACTGGCGCCGGTCCCTCCGGCCGTTTGAACAAACTTTCTTTGCCCCTGTACTGCTTCGTCTCGCTGCGATTCTGCTTCGCGAACGGCCGCGGGCACCGCGCGACGCTGCCGTTTTCCCGTTTACCGCTGCACAGTATCGCCATCTCGTTCTCGCTCAGACTCGGGGCAATCGGATTTTTGTTGCAATCCTTGGCCGCCTGCGACAGCAGCTCCGAGAGCTGCTGCTGTTTGCTTGCAAATGTGTTTCCGCCACCCTGGATGACAAAGTCCGAGGAAACTGAGGACGGAGGGCGCATCCTGTCCCTTGTTCCTTCCTCACTTTTGGTCGAAATACGAAGAAATACACTCGCGACGTTGAGACTCAGCTGTGTATGATGGATTGTTCTAAAAAGAAAAGTAATTTTATTAATCGCTTTACGCATAAAGTTGCCAATTTCCGTGCCTAAACTTTTCCTTTTTCATGTGAAATATGGTTTTAACTACATTTTTTAGGCTCAAGAATTGTTCGTGTCTTTGCTGCATCCTCGATTATTGGAAAAGTGTGTCTACTTTAAGGGGATGCTGGAGTAGATTTTTTTATCGACTGGTCGATAAAAAAAGTACGGTTTTGTAGTTTCCAAACCATGTTGTTATTGAATTACAAATATGTCTCAAATTGCACAGGATTATAATATCAATATAGGTGCATTTGCGTCCACTCTCGTTTTTCGAATGTAATTTCTCGAAATGTTAATATAATATGAAAGAGGTGGTGTTGACAGTTCGAGCGGCCATATTGGTTTTTCGATACGTTTACAAATTTACGATTTTCTTTGGTTTTCAAGCGTTTTCACCCAAAATTCGAGTGGACGCACATGCGCCTATATTGATATTATAATCCTGTGCAATTTCAGACATATTTGCAACTTAATAACAACGTGGTTTGTAAACTACGAAACCGTACGTTTTTACCGACCGGTCGGTAAAAAAATCTGCTCCAGCATCCCCTTAAGGGGGACGAGACGGAAAAAAATGTTTTTTTTTTAGTTCTAGATTGTTTTTTTATTATTATATATTTTTTATTATAGTCTTTCCTCACTGATGAAAAAATTTGAAATAATTAAATCCTTTTAGGACCACAGCGGAGGATTTGTTTGTCACTGGACCCACCGATTGGGTCAACCAGTTGCTTCAACACCAGAAATATGAGCTTTTCATTCAGTGTGTAGTCAAGAGACAGCCAATCATAGAATTGGCCTCTGCTAAGGCTCTTTGTAATCACATTTCCTATAGATTAATTTTAAAATGATAATAAAGTTGCCAAAGAATTCCTGGGTGATCAAAACCCCGGTTAATCCAAACCAAAGAGCAAAAGTGTATCAATTAATAATGACTAACATTATTTTGACTAGTTACAATGAGATTTGATACGAGTTACACATAATTACTTAATAGAATAAACAAGTATATAAAGTATTCAGTGTTTCCTGAATAACATTAAGGCTTTTTTTTTTTTTTTCAAAGTGTTCAGTGACTTTCAGTTGTTTCTTGCCCTTTCTACGCTTCCGATGATGCCTGGTTAATCCACTCCACAATTAATTCGACCCTAATTCTACTGTATTCATATTTTTTAAATCTCTACAATGAATTTATACAAAATGTGATAACAAAGAAATGGAGCCCTAGCGGAGACCAATCCTATCATTAGGTTTCTCTGGACTATGGCCAGAATGAAAAACCCCTATTTCTGGTATCGAATCAACCGATTAACCCAACCAGTGGATCCAGTGACAAAAAATCTATCACTGCAATCCTAACAGAATAGAATGGAAAGAATAGAGTCATTAGTTTATCAGGGAGAAAAAAGTAGCCATTATACAAGTAGCCAAAAATAAACATTTTTGACTGACTTGGCCTCATGAAACAAAAAAATATAGACTTTTATAGCACAAAAATGACTCTGTCGGATTAGGCAACCTAAAAATATATACTTTTATAGAAAATATTAGAAAATTATAGAAAATATAAAATTTTATAGAAACATAAAAATATAGACTTTTATAGCACAAAAATGACTCTGTCGGATTAGGCAACCGTGGACACAGTCATTTTTCTACCGCAAAACCACTGGTCGCCTTCTGCCGTATAATTTACCGCTACACGACTATGAAACAACCTTCGTACGGGTGGAAAGACGGTTTTTTTAAGATTGTTTTCAGTTGCTGCCGTTGTAAGTGTACAAAAATAGCATAGGCAGGAACACGGTTGCTTCGCAGTTGTAGTGGTAGAATCGCGGTAAAATCGCGGTTACAAGCGGTTAATTTCAAAACGTTTTCTACCGTCGTTTTACGGGTTGTTTCGAGGTTACGATGATCCGATAGGGGAGGTTAGGTTTTTTCCCGTTACCAAGGAAATGACCGACGAAGGGTTAAAAGCAACGATATATAAACGCATCGATATGCAAACGTAACGTTTACATTAATTTGTCGACGTGACGATGAAAATTAACTCACCTAACGTGAAAAAGACGGAAGATAGCTTGAGGCCTTCTGTTTTTGTTTTGACTCGAGAGGAGTCGAGAGGAGTCGGAGTTCCGACTGGATCGACACCCCGGATGTGATGCGGATTTTAGGCCACAAAGTGGCAAAAGTGATTTATTCGTTTTCAGAATCGATCGAATCAACAATCGCGTACGTAACAATCGAGTCGATGGTGTTTGACTGTTTTCCCAAATTGTAAACGATTTACGTCGTGGGTCTCCTGTCTCTCTCATTTTGACAGCAGCGCTAGATACTTGTCGCGGCAAATTGCCATTTTCCGACAGATGGCGCCACTGACAAGGTAATCGATTTTTCGTACACACTGTTAAGGGCATGTGAAATACCGACTGCGGTAATAAAAACTGTAATGAACGTTTTTTTACGCATATTTGCATTTACAGCTAAAAGAAGAAATTCATTCCCTGCACTGGTGAAATCCGCAGGGAATGGAGTTTCTTCTTTTAGCTGTAAATGCAAATATCCTTCAAAAACGTTCATTACAGTTTTTGATACCGACTGGGCTCGACGCGGATGTTTCACATCGCCTTAAAAATGTTATGAAATTTGCAACATTTTTACTATACAAAGATGTGAAATTTACGAACCAAGTACAGTAAATACATTTTCATACATATGTACAATAAAATGATTGAACGTGATGGATTTTAATATACTCATGTTGAATTTAATGTACATGAGTCTATTAAAGTGTTGGAAGATTTTTTTGCAGATACAGATAATGAAATTTACAATACACAATTTAATTTTCAATAAGCGGTGTATTAAAAATCAAAGTATCCGATAGGAATTTTACTATACAACCGCTTAATATTGCTATCAATTGTATACATTTTTATAATACGGTTGTATGGCAAAATTCTTATTCGTAAATTTGAATTTTTATATACCACTCATTGAAAATCCAATTACATATTGTAAATTTCATTAACTGTATCCGCAAAAAATCTTCCAACACTTTTGTATTAATTTCAATAATACAGATTTTTTTATCAGTGCATCTACCAGGAATAATAGGGGCAAAATACGATAGATTCATTTTAAATATTTTATTTCAATAGTTTATCTTTAAAATATAATGTACAATTCGCATATCAATATTTTCCGAATATTCATTTAGTTGCGCGCGCGATGCACGCGCGCGACTTACGCACGACACGACACTCGAGACCAACAACTTGTCGACCGATTTACATGCTATTTTCACGTAGAAATCAATTTCGCAGAAAGTGTGTGTGTGCGTGTGCTTTTTTCGTCGGCAAACGGCCGGAATTATTACATTTGCTAATAAAAAATTCGATTCCGAAATGGGCAACATTTGTCTACGAACAAAATGATCAAAAAGATATGCAGTTTCGTCTGCGACATTTCAGATTCACACGACAATAACAGCAACAAATTTCATGACAATCCCGAGAAAATAAATCGTTTAAAAATGTTAGGATACATTTTTGTTTTAATAGAAAAATTAATTTGCCCGAATCTCATCGAATTTTCATCTCACGATTTGCCTGCAAATACGATAAATTGCACTATAACGATATCAAAACGTTCCACTGGCTATTATGCTAATTTTATGCAATCAATTCAACCAACGTAAATACATGGAAAATTCGCAGAATTTTCTCCGCAAAAAGTCGCATGTATATAATATGAAGAAACAAATTCATTTAATATCAACATCAAATTGTAACATATATTTTGCTATCAACATATTGGTACTAAAACACTTTGTTATAATAATAATAATAATAATAACGTTTTTTAAATGCTATATACAAAATGGTAGATCACATACAGCTAATCCCGGTCGCGGTTATCTAAGATGCGACGGTTGGCACGATTTTTTTTTTCATTGACAATAAAAATGAAGAAAAATAGATAAAATCCGTGGCGCAGTTGATACCAGCTAGCGGGGATTATTTTTGTCCTTAGTAAAAATATCATAGCGGTGGCATTTGGTAAGAAAAATCGAAAGTTCGCGCCCCGTGTGATCACCAATACAGTCTGATAAAAAGATGATCAATCTGATGAAAAATGTTATAAGAATTTTCGAAAAATCAAAAAAAAAAACACATTTTTTTAACTCATAAAATTTGTACAGAAATGGACGTTAGGTGTGACCTCGAGAAAAGTTTGACTGTACCGAAATAATAACGGGGGCAATCAGTCGTTAAATAATGATTATCTAGAAAAAATAAAATGGTATCTACTTTATCGACGACGGCGCGTCATTCGAAGACGCAGGCGAGGACGCGCACGATGCAGTCGCCGATTCGGGCACAAGCCTTTTGGCCCTGACTCGCGCACTCTTTTCGCCGATTTCGCTTGTTGTCCTCTCGCTCCTTTTTCCCCGGTTTCATCCCCGAATTCGAGCTGTCGGCGCTTCTCGATCGATTCCTCGGAGTCGACGAGAGTCTGCTGGCTATCAGTAGCTGCGCGGGGTGAAAAAATGTATCTTTATCAATGTATGAACAAAATGTATGTTGATCAATATATGAAAAAAATGTATGTTGATGAATGCATGGAAAAATGTATGTTGATGAATGTATGAAAAAATGTATGCAGATGAATGTATAAAAATGTATGTTGATGAATGTATGATACAAAAGTATGTTGATGAATGTATAAAAAATGTATGTTGATCAATGTATGAAAAAAATGTATGTTGATTAATGTATGAAAACATGTATGCTGATCATTGATGAGAAATGTATGTTGATCATTGTATAAAAAATGTATGTTGAACAATGTATGAAACAATGCATGTTGATCAATGTACGGAAAAATGTATGTTTATCAACGTACGGAAAAATGTATGTGAAGAAAACGAATGTCTTGAAGTTGAAAAAATATGTTACAGCCAATTGACGTATATAAAGTTTACCTGCTCATCGGTCTGGCCACTCTCGTTGCCGAGAAGCCGCGTGGAGATGACGGACAACTCTTGGCCGGATAAAATACCGCTGTGCATCGGACCCTCGATGAATTCGCTGCTGGTCATGAGGAGATATCTCACGCTGTACCAGACGTCGTCATCGAGGGCGGCTCTCTTGTTTCCTGCGGTGGGCTCGAGCCCCTGACGCCTGCACTCCGAGGCCGCCCACTTGTCGAGCGCGGCGAACAGAAGACCCTCGCGAAAGAGACGAAGATCGTCTCGCGACGCTAGTTCGGCGACCTCGCGGGCGCAAAGCTCCTCGAAGTTTTCCTGGCGAAGAATCTCGTCGGGCGCAGCGTCGATTACCCTGTGACAAGCCGCCAACAGCCTCGAGCAAGCGACAGCTGCAAATTTAACACGGTAACGTGCGGTCAGAATTACGTGTTATTACCCTAGGAACCATGATAAATTTCATTTTTTTCCCAAAAATAACTGTCAAAATGACAAAAAAAGCTGTAGCGTTAATTTTTTTGTAAATTTACAACATGTTTATCATACAAGTGTATATGAAATTTACAATAACGGTAACTGAAAATTGTTATTAATATACAATGTTTGTAATTTTTTAAATTTCCAAATTAATATATGCCTACTGAATTTACAACAATTGGTATTGAATATTAAAAACAAGTAGTAAAAAAACTGACGTTGACTATACAGATAATTGAATTTGATGTAAGAGGAATGAAAATAACAATGCATATATAATAATACGATCCCAGCTGATTGTTGACAACAATAAGAATTCACCTTTTATCTATGAAATACTATAGTGCAATGCGTAATTAAGCGGTTTGGCGATAATTGAGAGCATTTTCTGTCAGTAAAATGCTTTTTCAAATTCAAATCTAAATCAATGAAATTCAATATACTGTGTATTAAAAATTTGGCACAACAGTGTAGTAAGTTTCATGTACCGTATACGCATAAACCATCATATACAAATGATGAATATACAAACAGAAATTGTTTACAGTGTGAGTACAAGTTGTTTTTTGCACAGAAAAATCTTTCGAAAAATGTAAAAACGTCTTTCGAAATAACCAAGCAAAAATAAATCTTTTGTTTGTTTCTCCTTCACCGGAACCAATGAGTCATCGTCAAAAAAACAACCTTCCCGGCAAATTCCGGAAAAGTTGTTTTGACTCGGTGGTCACCGTCAAAACAAACGATTTAAATTTCGAAAAAAAATTGTTTTTACGTTTAATTTATCGGGTTGTTTTGCTCTTTTAATTGTATATTTTTGTATGGATTAATCATTTTTAAGTCTGGATCATTTTTATATAGTTTTAAACACAATTACACAATTATAAAAACTCATAATACGCGTCATTAGGCAAAAACGCGATTAGAAGTTTTTTGTACTACAAATCGACAATAGTAACATAGCTTCCTAAAGGTGTGAATAGCCGTGTGGTGTAAGGCATATGGCAACGACCACAAGGGCCCAGGTTCGAATTCTACCAGTGACAAAAAATGTTAATTACTTATTCATGTTCAAAGACGTATCAAATTGTTGAACAAAGTCGAATATGCAGTTAAAAGAGCAAAATAACCAGTTAAAATAAATGCAATTTTTATTGGAAATTTTCATTGGTTGATTTAACGGTGACCATGTCGAAACCACTTTCCCGGAGTTAGCGGTTAGGTTGTTTGGACGGTCGTTCGTCGGTCTCGTGCATCCCGAAAAGCAACCTTCCGGATGTTTACGGGAAGGTCGTTTTGACGGCCACTCATTGGTTTCAGCGACGGAAAAGCAACTTTCCGATTTTTTGTTTCGTTGTTTCGAAAGTCATTTTGACCATTACCGAAATTTTCTTTCTGTGCAAAAAACAACTTCTACCAGCGTAATTTGTTTCGTCACTTTGACAGTTGTCGCGATTGCTAGGGTTAACAATATGTGCGGCTAGCTGCGACGACGCACCAATTTCACCCTCGTAATCGCCAGGTGCTGGCGGCGCCGTCGGTCCTCCCGGTGTCCTGCTCTCCCGGGAAATGACTCTGCCGTCCTCTGGGACATATCGATAGAGGCCGTGATAAACCCCGAGGACTGTGGAAGCGCTGAGATTCGAGATTATATAGTCGACCGCGTGTCGCGCCAGTTCGGGACACAGTAACTGATGTGCAATGTCCAGGCTCGATCTGGCTGTTGACACCGATTGAAAATTCACGGACTCGCCCTTTAAGTGTCTGTAAACAAATGTTAACCCTTTTCTTACAAAAAAATTCTTCTCTCCAGAAATTCGTCGCCCGCAGCGTCTAAGCAGATCCATAGACGTTGCGGGCGACCAATTGCAACGAATTTTGCAAACGAACGTTGCAAACCACTTTCGGGCGACGATTTTGAAAATTCAACGATAATAATGGTTCAATATTACAATTGTTAGTTGTCATAACTGGTGGCATATAAGAAGTTTTTACCCTGTTTTTGTGTTTTTACCATTTTTAATGGGGGATATAGTATTGAATCTTTCTTTTTTACATTTTAAAAAAATTTATTTTATGAATGCACAACATCACAAGAATGTTGTATCAAATTTTTAGAGCAATTGGAGCAAAACTACCGGAGATATGGAATTTTAACCATCCGAGGCTCTAAGTCGTTCCGTATATAAGTATTCACTTTAAAGCGATTTTTCCACACTTCACGTTTTCAAAGTCGGTGACGGCTCTAGTTCAAAATCTATTATACCGATCCTTTTTAAACTTGGCACACTCTTTCTCTGTACAATTCATGAGGTAACGCTACCGAGTTTTTAAAATTTGTTGTTATTTTTTCTTTTACAATAACAAATTTACAATACCCTTTTTTGAAAAAGGGTTTTTTTTCACCGAATTAACCATACCCCCCCCCCCCTAAGTTCGGTTATTTAATCAATATAAATAACTCGCGAGATAGTTCAAAATCTTGATTTCAATCATTAATCGAACAAGATCCCAAAAGCAATAAATGAATTACGTTTCATTAGCTCGATTCGTAACAAAATGAATAAAATAATGGATTTTTCGTTATTATTGAAAATAAAAAGAATGAAGAAATAATTGATGTCTCACATACTTTAGGAGATGATCGAAGGCTCTTTTGTCGACGTACTCGAGCGGCAAAGTTGGCGGAGGGTCGCTGGGTGGCGGTGCCAGGTCACCGACGAGCATCGCCCTGAACCACTCCGACTTTTCGGCCAGCCGTTGACGCTCCACGCTGTATCGCCACGTGTCACCGACCGGGCCCACCTGTTTTTCGTCAATAAATTACTTTTTATTCACAATACAAATGGATCTTAATGAAAAAACAAAAAAGTACCTCTGTTTTTCATCGTTATTTCGATCTGTTTATAGCTATTTCGATTATCTAAGGTAGTCCTAGCGAGTGGTGGCTTCACATAAGTTTCAGAGAAATGAGAAGGACTTGGGAATACGTCTCAAGGTATAAAACCCTGAAAAACATTAAGCATGTTGAAGGTGCTGAAAAGATTGACTTCACATCATAAAAATTCCAAAGTGTCATTAACAAATTGATGAAAAAACAAATCGTTCAACAAATCTCCCGAGAACCGAACTTATTTTTCATAAAAATGATTTCTTCATTTTTTCTGAATATATATGATCTTTTCAGATTTTCCAATTCACTCTGAATTTTTCCGTTTTTGTATGGAGAATTGTGTGCAAAGTCATAAAAAAGTTCGGTTTTCATGAACAAAAGTTCGGTTTTCGGGCAATTTGTTAAACGATTTTTTACTTTATCAATTTGTCAATAACATTTTGGAATTTTCATGATGCAAAATAAATCTTTTTAGCACCCTCAATATGCTTGATTTTTTCAGATTGTTATACCATCGCTAAGTGTTTGCATTTCCCACTCATTTTTCTGGAACTTATGTGAAGTCAGCTACCACTCACAAGGACTACGTAAAAAATCGGTTTTATCGAGAGAAGAAAAATTTGAATTTTACGTACCTCGAGAATGACCAAATCCCGTGGATCGCCAAGCTGCATTCTATCTCGGGGGGAGATGAGCGGAACTTGGCTGCTCATTTCGTCGGCCCGTCTGTCCGTAAAGTCTCTTGGTGTGCGACCGGGTATTCTTGATTTCGCGCGGATTCTCGAGCGCTGATGATCGTCGCGGCGGCAGCGTTCCGCCCTTCGAGCCTCGAATTTATCTCCGCCGATCAGGGCGCATCCCGAGCTTCTCGAGCCTCGGTTGCCTGAAACAAATCATTGCCGCATTTTAGCGATAATAAAACATCAAGGTTAAGAAAATCTGTGTTAAATTAAAAATGGAAGCTAAATATGCTAGTGTTGGAAGTTATTACGCAGATATCGTCCATGAAATTCATAATACGTGATTCGATTGTCAATAAGTGGTATATTAAAAATCAAAGTATTGAATAGGAATTTTACTACACAACTATATATTAAAATATATACAATTTATAGTAAATATTGAACGGTTATATATTCAAGTTCCTATTGGATGCTTTGATTTTTAATACTGCCTATTGAAAATTAAATTACGTATTGTAAATTTCATGAGCGGTTTCTGCAAAGAAAAACTTCCTACACTTGTATATTAAATCAACACAGACTTTTTCACAATGTATACATTAATATAACATTGAAAATAATGACTAAAATTATATCTTCTGACTCGAGAATTACTTTTTGATACATGGGTACTGGCTTCCGTCGAAGAAAATTATCCTGCCTATCCGGGGTTTGACCATCCCGTGAACTACGACCTACCTGCCTAACTTCCTAAAAACGGCGACGATGCCGACTGTGCTACTGGCTATTTGACAATTTTACATATTTAAATCTCACATGAAAGTTGGGGAATCAAATTGTCAGTATGTTTTCAACAAGTTGAATAGAAGATTAACGCCCGTGATATTCCCGTATCATTTGGGGGTAGGTCCGATATTTTTCTCTTCGTATATTTTTTTCGTAGCACTTGCAAGCCAAAAAACCGATTTTCGCCGAAAAAAAAATCGGTTCCTTCGCTTCCAAGTACTACGAAAAATTGAAAAATCGAAATAAAAAAAACCCTCCCAGCGTTACCTCGAAAAACATCTCCTTTATCGAACGCATTTTGATTTTTTTGTTTCAGATGATTCTGTTGCGAGTTATGATGTACACCGCAAAACTTTCGAGGCGCCTCCGGAGATTGACTGTCACTCGCTCAATTCTCAATATTTTGCAGTGAAAATTTAGGCAAATAATGTTCAAATGATGCATTATTGCAAATATTGTTCAAATGATGCATTACTTTCGACTGCAAAACTTTCGAGGCGCCTCCGGAGATTGATTGTCACTCGCTCAATTCTCAATATTTTGCAGTGAAAATTTAGGCAAATATTGTTCAAATGATGCATTATTGCAAATATTGTTCAAATGATGCATTATTGCAAATATTGTTCAAATGATGCATTATTGCAAATATTGTTCAAATGATGCAATATATGCAAATTTACTGAATAAAATAACACTACCTGTACCGCCAAACAAAAAATTCTTACAAACATGCCTTGTTGTCACCGAATTAACCTTACTCCCCTCCCTTCCCCCCTTAAAATCAGTCACCTTCATTAATTTCATTTACAATATATATGAATGAATATTTACTTGCTCTACTTGGTTTGTAAATTACATACACCTTCGTATAGGACAAATTTTGTAAATTTCATAACATTTTTCATTAAAACACACCACATAACATTTCATAACAGTTTATAACATTTTTAATTATACATAATCGAAGAAAAATTCATGAAAGGAGGTCTAAACGATGATAAAAATGTCAAGACTGCCTCAACAAATTTGTGCATCCGTAAATACGCACGATTACGAGATACCGATAAGATTCTTTTAAATTCAGTGCATCGCGAGTCAAGGTAAAATTTGAATGTACGATTTCGATGAGGCATTATTTACGATCTTTGGAGCTGATAATATGTCTCATCTCTGGAGATACGATACGAAAAGTTCATGAGCACTCATGTGTAGTGAGAGAATCCAGAATTCCTCGATTTTTTTTATCGATTTCGTTGGAGCTACGTAATCTATATTGTATGGGTAGATATATGTATACCTATATTAATATCAGTGCCTGTACATAGTGTATCTAAATCATACAAGGGTTTGGCAATGTTTGCTCCGAAAAGATAGCAGAGGAAACGCGGTTGTACCGGTACAATTTTTTCCTTTCATCTCGATAGATAGCAAACAACTATTAAAGAAAGTTTTTTTATCATGTCACTCGTGATTCCAAAAAATCCGGATTCTTCGAAACTGTCGATAGAAAAAACATGAGTGCGTCCGGTTGTTCCGTTGAAAATTGCGCCGAGTGAAGCAATTTTTGTAAAAAATATTCTTCGTCGGAGAGTTCATTTTTTTTATCGAAGAAAAAAATATCGTAATGAAAATCAAACTTATTATTTGTTATTTCGTTTTCACTTACATTTTGAAACTAACATCTTTTAATCACAATAGTCCGAGTCTAAGATTGAATAATCTAAATAATAAAAAAATGTAAACACGAAGAAAAATGTACGGAGTGTCTGACAGATATACCGTAATACATGATTGCTTTGAACAAGGAACAAAATTATTCGTCTGCTCACATTCGTTCAATAACCACTTATTTACCATTACGAATATTTACCATTTTTTGTGCTCGCACTGTAGGCTAAAAACATTTCGAGACTATTTTTCGAAATGGCCATGATTTGGTTTTTTCTTTCGAAATTTTGTTCACACTTTTCACATTGGAAAAATATAATAAATAAATAAATCGTTAGAATCGATTTGAGACACGAAAAAAATCAATAGTAAAAACGGTTAACAATACATGATAATTAAAAGGCATTTCCTACTCAAAAAAGCAACAAAATCCTTGGTCTGCTCACATTCGTTCAATGACCACTTATTTACCATTATGGATATTTACCATTTTCCGAGCTCGCGCCGTAGGCTAGAGAAATGTCACAACTATTTTTCGAAATGGCCATGATTTTTTTTTTCCGATATTTTTTTGTCACACTTCTTTTCACATTGAAAAAATAAAATAAATAAATCTTCGGACGAGATTTGAGACACGAGTTTTTGAGAAAATCGTTTTTTCACACTTGTTGGTGGCGTAAATAAAATGTTTGAAGGGAATTCGTGAGGGACCGGTGCGAAGACCGCGGAGCACCCTACCGGATCGAGTGCTCGTGTCAAACTGCGACCCGGCTCCTGCGATGCCTAGTTAACCGTCCTCCTCGACACTCGCGGTTTCTCGTGTAACTCCCTCCGGGTACCCCCTCTGCGCGCGCCCCGGTGACTCAGGGCGCGCGCGAGAGAGAAGAAATAAAAAGCGAAACGCGAGGACGAAGAAAGAGGAGAAGAATATTCTTCGGCTGCGCCGATGAATATTATGCATTCCATCAGTATCAGTGGATTTTATCTCCGGCAACACAAACACACTGCGCACACATAATCACCGAGATTATCGCGGCGTCGACCGCGAAGGGCTTGCTGCGCGTAAATTCGGCGGAAGTGTCGGCGAGATAGAGCTGCTCCTTTTTTCCGCAATTATTCTCGCGAGTTTGATGGGCAATTATTCTGTTTTCCATTGGAAAATTGGAAACTTGGAAAATGGAACGGAAAAGGGAAAAGAAAAAGAATTTCTCAATCGTAAAAATGTTTTTTCAAGGCGGCTGAGTCAGTCAAAAAAGGTTATTTTTATTATAAGGGCAACTTTTTTTCCTCTCCGATGAAACAATTTAAAATAATTATGTTTTTTTAGGATCGCAGGGAAGGATTCTTTTGTCACTGGACTCACCGGTTAGGTCAACCGGTTGGTTCGATCCAGAAATATGGGTTTTTCATTCTACGTGTAGTCAGGAAAAAACTAATCATAGGATTAGCCTCTGCTAGAGCTCAATTTCTTTGCTATCAAACTTTCTATTGATTAATTGTAGGAATTCTTTTTTTAAGGTTCTTAAGCCCGAGTTGTAGAATAATCGATAAAATGTAATGATAAAATTTGTTTCAGCGACATGGATCATTTAAAGTATTAACTTTAAAAACATCCCTACTATTAATTTATAGGAAATGTGATTGCAAAGACCTCTAACTGAAGCCAATCCGATTATTGGTTTTCTCTGGATTACGCACAGAATAAAAAATCCATATTTCTGGTTTGAAGCAACTGGTTGAACCAACCGGTGAGTCCTGTGACAAAAAATCCTTCACTGTAATCTTAAAAGAATATAATTGTTTCAAATTTTTTCATCGGTGAGGAAAAAAGTAGCCCTTATAATAAAAATAACCTTTTTCGACTCACACGGCCCCCTTAATCATTTTTACGATTGCATTTTTTTCATGTCTTCAATCCGGTCCAACGATCTATTTATTTATTTTATTTTTCTGATCTTAAAAGAAGTGTGCAAAAATAATTTTCGACCAAAAAAGTGAACAAATTACGGCCATTTCGAAAAATAGCCGTGACATTTTTTTGGCCTATGGCGCTACCACGGAAAATGGCGAATGTTCGTAATGATAAATAAATGGACATTGAACGAATGTGAGCAGATGTATGATTTTGCACCTTTTTTTAACAGGAAATTCCTTTTAATTATCATGTATTCCGCAATATTATTCTGTCGTTTAAAAACGGTATTATCTTCCGAATAAAAATGCACAAAGGACGATAACGCAAGAGGACAAAGATGCATTGAGTCGTGGAGCAAGAGAAAGAGAAAATCGCGATAAGCGAGTACATTGAGAATTCGAAAAATCACAGAAGCAAACTCGTAATCGTGAAAAGTAATTGAGGGTGCGAAGAGGACGCGGAGAGGAAAGACGAGAAGATAAAGCGAAACACTGAGCCTCTGTGTCTTTCGTCGTTGGACGAAAGTCCGGAGCAAAGATTGACACATCGTGTGCGTGTTTCCGATGTCTACGTGCGTCGATGAAAAGCCATCACGAACAAAGTAATCGCTCGACTGAGCGACGTCGCAGCAGCGAACGAAACAAAGTCCACGAGGAAAGGGCCTGGACGCAGCCGTAGCAGTCAGGATTGACATCCGATACCACTCGAGAACTACGCGAGCTCGCATACGTTTACGCGTCCAGTATGAATTGCGGCTATGTGGAGAGCGTGCCGATAACCAAAACATCGTCATGAGTGTCCCACGAAAACCAGCGAGAAATTCTAAAGGCTCGAGAGTAGAAACAACGCTTTGTATTAGAATTATCGATTGCACTGTAAAAAATGTTTGTTTTTGAAAATCCATAATTTCCATATGAAGTTTTATGCATATACGGTACATGAAATGTTCTATATTATTGTGTCAAATTTCTAATACATTTCTAATTTCTAGTTTCTATACGGTATATTAAACTTTAATAAAGGTATATTAAACGTTAATATACCGTATATTAAACTTTAATACACCGTACATTAAATTACGAATTTTATATTAAATACCGAATTTTAATATATGGTATATTAAACTTTAATTTACGGTATATGGAATTTAATTGATTTAGTGTTAAATTTGGAAAAGCGTTTTTGAAAATTCATAATTTTCATATGAAGTTTTATGCAAATACGGTATACGAAATGTTCTATACTATTGTGTCAAATTTTTAATACACGGTATGTTAAAATTGAATATACCGTATATTAAAATTTAATATATGGTATATTAAAATGTAATATACCGTATATGGAATTTTATTTATTCAGTGTTCAATTTGGAAAAGCGATTTTACTGAAACGAAAATGCTTTCAATTATCACCAAACGGCTTAATTACGCACTGCATGACACTGTAATATGTCATAGGTAAAAGAATAAAACTCATGAAATAAAAAAAAAATTACGTCAACGATTACTAATTGTTGTCAACAATCGCCTGGGATGGGACTTGAACTCACGACCCTGGAGTTACTCTATCTACACTGCTAAAAATGTTTGAAAAATTCATATATTGTACAATACTTTTATGTTCAGTATTTTTACTGAACCCGTGTAGGAAATTCAATTTTAATATACGAAAGAAAACGAAAATTCAATGTATACGTGCGGTAAAATTAAAGTTAACTTATGTGAAATCACGATTTTTGCAACGAATTTCGGAGACTGTACATCGATTTTAGTATACTGGGGATCAATGAATACGACTTTTGTAACGAATTTATCAGAAATATATATCAATTTTACGTGACACTTGTGTAGTAAACTTGTACACACGTTTCTATAAAAGAGCTTCCTGGACATGTGTAATAATTTTGCCTTAAGAATTTTTAACAGTGGACGAGGGGGTTGCAAAATTAAAGTTAACACATATTACAAACACGACTCGTATGGCGCATTTATCATACTGTGCATTAATTAATACGACTTCTGTAACGAATTTAGCAGACGTGCATCAATTTTAGTATATAGTGCACCAATTAATACGACTTTCGTAACGAATTTAGCAGAATTGTACATTAATTTTACCTTATACTCGTGTAGTAAATTTACAATACCCGTTTCTGTAAAAGAGCTTCCTGCACGGTGTAATAATTTTACTTTAAATATTTTTAACAGTGTATACCTATGCTTTTTTACTTAGGACGCTATACCCACTACGTTATACCCTACTTGACAATTTGCGTTTATTCAAATGCTCTATATAAATTGCACTGAAATTATAGGTGAAAGATGAATATCATTCGAAAAATCGTTATAGGGCTGTTATGCACGTCACAGATTTCACCCGGTAACAACTAAATGTCATTGGACAAGACAAGAAAACAGATCGTATTAACATACATACATTGTAATTTACATTCACCGTACTTCAAATTCAATTACCTGTATAGTAAACGACACTTTAATATTTTAGTTTCTTAATATTCAATACCGATTACTGTAATTCAATAAATATAGGGGAGACCGGGGTAAAACGGGCCCCAAAGCAAAAAATGGCTCTATGACAAAACCCAAAGTGTTTTTTTATTGCTTTTCACTAAAAAATTCGAAACCAATTGTCAATTTTGAGCGTCGGCAAAAAAAAAAATTCCGGGGTAAAACGGGCCCCCCTCAGAAACCGGCACAAATATGAATTACTACACAAAACGCTACCGATCGGCGCGAGTGTTGATTATTTGGGTCTTTTACTAAAATGTGACACAAAAGCACATTTTAGTTATGACAGATCGCCGTACTTGCAAGAATTGATGGAGAAAAAAAATGTCGCCGAAGAAGCCCGCGAATAAAAAAAAATCACGGAAGACGGCGGGAAAAAATGGTTTGACGAAGAAAGAAGCCTCAAAACTTACGATGGAGACGGGAGCCCATTTTACCAAAATTTTTTTTTTCGATGATAAAAAAAAAGAGGGGCCCGTTTTACCCCGGTCTCCCCTATATCAAATTTAATTTTTTTAATTTGAAAATTACAGATATTGTATGGTAGTAACAATTTTCAGTTATTGTTATTGTAAATTTCATATACATTTGTATGTCAAACATCATGTAAATCTACAAATATTTTAACAGTGTACTTGAATAATTTGATAATGGAAGAATTAAAACTCGACAGTGTTTGAAGATAAAAAATTGATGCATCAATTCCGTCGAAGACATTGTGTTCAGTGAAATCTCCTACCCTCGTTGCTAGTTGCAACGGCAGGTCGACCGACAGCCACACGAGCATAGGGCAGCTCCGTGCATGCAGCGCGAGGTCCGATGTCTCAAACTGTTATTAATCGCGCTCCGTGCTGTAACGTACGCAACACTGGATAGCTCACTCGATGACCAGAAGTCTTGTAGTCGCGTTCACGACGCGCTCAACGCCAGCCGGCTTAATAAAAATAATGCGCGACATCGTTGGCTCTTAAATAGCGTAAGCACAGGTGCATCGTCTTTCTCCCACTTGATTATTCTTCTTTTTTTTCTTTCTGTAGGAAAATAATAATGGGGTGTTAATTCGATGGGAAAACAGCGCGTCTCGTGCGGCAGCGGCGAAAAGAATTACCGGAATGAAAAGCCGAGACGAAACGATGCTGCTTTTTCGTTCCTCGCGGTGCTAATGCCGAATAATTGAATGGGAGGGGGGGGGGGGGGGGGGGGAGGGGGGCCTTTTGACGACCGCGCGAGGTACGGCGAGGTACCCATTCGTTTCCTCATGTCTCGTCCGCGATCCCACGATTTTGGACCGTTTCTAATTCAAGAAAAATAAATTGCTAATATTTTCCTGTGCCTACGACAAAAACGCACCAAGTAGGGTAAACGGCTCAGTTTCGGTCACTGTCCCGGTTTCGGTCATCGAACTTACATTTATATTAATAATAATAGTACATTACGTTACAAGTGAGGAAAGTGCAACTTTTCACCGAGTGTGAAGTTTGATGCCCGAGCGAAGCGAGGGCAGAAATTCACACGAGGTGAAAAGTTGCACTCCTCCCATGTAGCGTATTATACTTTTTGTAACGCGTGCACGAATCGCGGCACTTTCCATGGCAGTCTTGCGAGCCGAAAGTGGCCGTTTGCCTGTCAGTCGCGAACCTGTGGTGAAATGACAGAGTTGAGCATGCGCAGTTCGCATTTCGTTCACTTTCGACCCTTGTTGCACAATATACTATTTCTCCCGATTTCGCTAAAAAAATAACCACATTTCGTGTCTGCAACGAGGACGGAAAAGAAGCTCATTTTTTTACAAATGACGACACTCATACGTAGTACGGTTTCCATTACTCCCGCGCGGGCAGGAATGAGTTGATTTCCTCCCTAGCGAGGTAATGAAAGCGGACTGCGCATGCGTAAGTCACTTGTCAGAAATGAGCGATTTTCCGCCCACGTTGCGGACACTAAATGGAGTTATTTTAGCGGAGTCGGGAGAATAGTATATTGTGCAACAAAGGTCGAAAGTTGGCAATTGCGGCGAGTGTGAGGTTTACTGCCCGAGCGAAGCGAGGGCTGCAATCACACGAGTCGCAATTGCCAATTCGACCCGTGTTGCACATCATACTTTTTGTAACGAGTGCACGAATCTGCGGCACTTGGAATGGCAGTCGTGAGAGACGAACACTGAAAAGTGAGGTTGTGATTGAAGGGACGAAAGTGAATGACAGAAACTCCCAAGGGACGAAAGTGAACGAAATGCGAACTGCGCATGCGTGACTCTGTCATTTCACCACAGGTTCGCGACTGATAGGGAAACGGCCACTTTCGGCTCGCAAGACTGCCATGGAAAGTGCCCCGATTCGTGCACGTGTTACAAAAAATATATTTTTCGTAAAAAAATTAAGGCCATATTGAAGAGTGCTTTTTACTCGCCATTATTGTCGAAATACGACTATTTTTGTAACATTTTTTATTTAGAAATGTTAAAGTGTGTGGGGTTACGTGTGCTTCTTTACTTTCGAACAGCAAGCGTTAAGGGATCATCACACTGTGACATTTTCAAAAAATTGTTTTTTTTTGCATTACCGGATAGTGTACACTGTTATAAACATTCTCTCAAATCTTTAAATCGAGATTTGAATTATTTCGAATGGACCTGGCATCGCCGATTGATCGTAAGTAAACGATTTATATGAAAAGTTCTCACTTCAAACGTGTTATTCTCGAAATGGTGTTTTTCAAAACAGTGTGCACACTCAAAGGTAGAATTTTCAAGCTATCCATTTTCAATTTGGACACAACATTCTTCTCGTCATTCTCTATCGTCCTATGGAAGCTTTTTTTTAATCTTCCTATTTTTTTTACGAAAAACTATCGAAAGTGTTGTGATCTCAGTGTAATCAATTCCAGGACGGATTTCGCGGATATAAATCGGCTTTATTAATGAACAGAAAAAGATACATCGTCGACGAGCGATAGACCGATCGAGAATAAAAGACAAGGAGTTGGTTTTGTTGTCCTAGCAACACGCGAGCGTGCTAAACGGAGTAGCCGTGAGAAAGAAAAAAAACAGTGAGCCGGTAAAGGCAATTTCTTCCAACAGAAAGAAAGGCTAAATTCGACACATTTTTGGTCAAACCACCGCCATTTTGTGAAATCAAAAAAAAGCCTCCATGGGACGATAGCGGCTTTCCTACAAATTAATCATCTTTTTGCAATTTTTTATTCAGATCAGGATTAAGGCCGCAAACTCGGACACCATGCAAGACCTCTTTTTAACCGGACTTTTCAATAATTTATAACAATATTGAACAATAAATAAATCAACTTACAAAAAATCATTTTGTTCTCTTCATTAGTGCCTCGATTTGTACAAAAATAACCAGACCGATTAGTTTATACTAACCATAAAAAAAAAAATCGCGAAAATCTGTGATTTTTCGGAGGGTCACACTGTGATGATCCCTTAAATATACAGCAGAAGTATGTTGGGTGTATGTTTAACGATTTGTTTGAGAAGCCAGGAACTCTGTACCAACGATCGACAGTGCAACAAAGTAACTCGAGCAACAAGAGGAATAACAATAATCGCGTTCGCGCGCTCGTAGCGCGTATGGTGCGGAGCTATAAAAGATTCTCGGCACTTCTCGCACTCGTATGCAATTACCTTTTTTTCTCCCCTCGCTTTTCCGTTTACCATTCGTTATGCGACGTGGCGACTTAGTGTCAGAAGGGCGTAACCCGCATACAGGTTGATATAGCGGATCCGCCCGTTCGCGACTCGCGTATGGAGACTCGAGAGAGCTCTCGCGAAATGCGGGCATCCGAGCAGGAGTTTTAACGAATTTAATGTTCAATTGAATTAAGAGACCCCCCGCCGCGGCGCGACGGCTCTCACAATGTGCCCGCGGTGCTCTGCTCGCAGTTTTAGCGGTACAGCGTGTGCAAAAATAAAATCGAAAGTTGCATCCATTTTTATGCTATCGAAATTTTCGGGCTTACGATTTTTAACTAATTTTCTTTCTTTTTTCCCACTTTGACGTTTCAACTGTGTCAAAATTATTTTCTCTCGAAAATAAGTCGTAAGAAACGGAATCAAATTTACTGTTAAAAATGTTTGTAAATTTACGACATGTTTAACATACAAAAGTATATGAAATTTACAATAATAGTAAGTGAAAATTGTTATTAGTATACCATGTTTATAATGTTTAAATTTTGCACAATAAATTTGATATATATCTATTTTTCCCGACTGCGCTGAAATGGCGTGTTTTCTCCCCTGAAAAGCGGGAGGAAAATAGTCGATTTCTGACTTCGAGCAGTGCGCATGCGCAGCGGGCAGAAATAGCGGCCAAAGCTCCCTAGGGCATCTTGCCCACTTTTTTTGACCCGCTCACAGTTCTCAGCGTGACCACCGCAGCGCTCGCAACGACTAAGAGAGACGCCATTAGGCAACGGGCGGGAAACGCTTAGACGTGTATGATTGAGCGACTGGAGGTTAAGTGTCATTAAAAAAATTGTTGTCTTCAGTGGGGGGGCTTCGCCCCCCCAACCCCCCACCGGGGCTTCGCCACGGACCCCACCAGGGGCTTCGCCCCTGGACCCCACCAGGGGCTTCGCCCCTGGACCCCCCCCCCGGCCGCCCTCCGCCACCGGTTCCCGCATTTCAGCTTAGTCGGAAAAAAAGTATCGTATGCTACGCGGGAGGGAACGCCATTTTCACCTCATGCTCGTGCTGCCCTCGCTCCGCTCGGGCAGCAAACCTCGCACTCGGTGAAAATAGCGCTCTTCCCTCCCTTGTAGCATAATGTACTATTGAATTTACAGTAATCGGTATTGAATATTAAGAAACTGATGTATTAAAGTGATGTTTACTATACAGGTAATTACATTTGATATAAGGAGAGTGAACATAATTATTTTTTGCATGTTAATACGACCTTATTTTTTCGTAGTGATACTTAGTTATTACCGATTGAAATCTGCAACTTGCATAATGGCCCTACAATGATTTTTCCTGTAATATTCATCTTTCGACTATAATGTTAGTGCGGTGGCAAGTCCCATTCCAGACGGTTGTTGACAACAATAAGTATTCCTAGGTATAATTTTTTTTACGAATGTTTATCTTTTACCTATAGGAAATACCATACAGTGCAGTGCGTAATTAAGCTGTCAGGCGATAATTAAAATCATTTTCTTTCAGTAAAATGCTTTTCCAAATTTAACACTAAAAGAATGAAATTTAATATACCGTATAATAAACATTTGACACAATGTTTGAATTTTCAAATAGATTTGTGAATTTTCAAATAGATTTGTGAATTTTCAAATAGAATTTTTGTTACAGTGAAGATATTTTTCATTTGAATGTAATAAAAACTAATTGAAGGCAAATTGGATAAAAAAAGCGATGAAATAGACGAATAGACGAATAGCGATCGAATTTTTGTGCAGCCTGTATATCCCGCGTTGAGACTGTCAATTGCCGCCACGGCAGCGGCGACAGCAAACGCGGTTGTTCTGTTTGTTTGGAAATATTCACTGGTGCATGGGGCGTGAGGACCCGCGGAGAGCGCCAGCCAATTTTAGATGCTCACGACACTGACCACTCGTTCGAATAGCGCGTGTGCAACGAGCCTCGTGCGATTTCGTGCTTGAAAAATAACTCGGCTCTCGCAGCGACTCACGCAGGCGGATGCTATTTTTGTATTCGCATTGGCAATAAAAAACAAAACCATCGCGCGCACCATGGAATTCACTGAGTTGAAGATTTTTTACAGTATCGAAAGAAAAATTGGAAGTTAATTGAATTTTTCTCAGTAGTTTACTGAGAAGAAAAAATCTGCAAAGTCGAATCTTGGAAATGGCTTTCTCTCTATATTAAGACCTTTCTTACAAACAAATGTTTACAAAGGTACCGCTATGAGGAAGTATGCGTATCCATTTCGGCTTTCTCGTAAAGGAAGCTTTGTAAAGATTTTTAAAAAGCTGTCAAATAATGAGGAAGCCATTTGCCAGATTTCACGTTGCAGGTTTTTTTGCGCAATTTTTTTCTTTTAATAAATCAAACTGTTATCAAATTTGAACCCCCCCACCGAATTGCCTCAAATTTGTACTCAAGCCTTGTTTCGTGGTAGCCGATGTGAGGATCACATTAGAATATGGTATCTTCGAATTTGCACGAGCCAGCGCAAGAACAAGATTTTTCGAAAAATTCAAGATGACATAAAATTTTGAACCGCTTGACCAGTTTGCCTCAATTTTTT
The DNA here is from genome assembly GCA_963932165.1 of Pimpla rufipes. Classification (NCBI taxonomy): domain Eukaryota; kingdom Metazoa; phylum Arthropoda; class Insecta; order Hymenoptera; family Ichneumonidae; genus Pimpla; species Pimpla rufipes. Next base: position 8,428,534 of record OZ010631.1, on the reverse strand, counting down.
ACGCAAATCTTTTTTGATGATGGTCTATATGTGATTGAAATTTAGATGAATCTGTAAAAAATTCCAATTTTTATTTTTTCGTCACGCCATTTTTTTCTTTTTTAGTCCGAGAAATCCAAATTTTCCGACATATCGACAGATCATTTGACTAAATTCATCGTTGATAATCAATCATCGTGCAATCATGTCGAAAATTACAGGCGGACATCTCAGAATTTACAGGAGTTCGTTTTTGCAGACATAAAAAAATAGAAATTGCAATAACATCAAAAGCACTTTATCGATTCTCGACAAATTTGGTACGCATCATGGTTTGCTCGCAATCAATTTACATATAAAATGTCCGCCTGACATCTCTTAATTTGCGAAAGTTACAGCGTGAAAACAATTTTATTCAAAATGTGCAAAATGCTGTAATATTTGATTTTTCGAACCGATTCGCGTCAACTACAATCCCAAACATTGTTGAATGATTGCCCACTTGTCTGCCAAGAAAATTATGTATCGAAAATTTCGACAGTTATCTTGCTTACAAGAAAATCTGCATACACACATACAGACATTTTGTACAAATCACTTTTCTCGACCATTCTCAGTGTCCTGATATGAGAACCTCGAAAAAAAAGATGTTTACGAAAACAAAGCTTCATCTATGAGGAAAAGCAAAAAAACTGACGGACAAGTTTTTAGCTTCGCCGCTGCACGATCCATAAAAATAGGTTCTTGAAAGGTGGATTAAAGGGAAAAGGTTCACCGAGGCAACCCTTACAATCTCGGCGACGGTCGGATATGACATCAAAAAGAGGGAAGAAATTATCGAGTCATTTTTGTAGCGAATTTGACGGTCGAATTTTGCTGTATTGACGGCCAAAACGGCGGACCCATTTTTTCGCGTCGCTTTGACCGTCAATCTGACAAATTCTCGACCGTCAAAATCATTACAAACACGACTCGGTCATTTTTTCCATCAATTTTACAGTCGACGAGATTGTCAGGGAATTGGAATAATGTAGAATAGGGTAGAGCGGCTACCGGCATCAGCGGGGTTTGCATCTTAGCGCGGCATTGTAATTCTATTAGCTGGAAAACAAGAGGTTTACTGAGCTGTGGGAAAACGAGCGCGTCAATGTCACTAGGTCTGGGTCAACGTATACACAATATACACTTGAGTCCATTGCGTCTCCGGGCCGGCAGGCAGATTTATACCGCAGGTACCACGCGCTGTTCGCAACATTCCGATAGCGCGGCTCATTCGTCGCACTTCTTCGAATCTATCGGGTCATTCGTTGTGCGATAAATCAAGTTGAGATCTGGAGTTGGATAAATGAATGAACAAACAAATGAATGAATTTTTTATCAATGAAATTATACTTTCACCTTATAATTGTATTTAAAATAACCCCATTTCGTATTCGCAACGCGGGCGGAAAATCGCTCATTTTTGACGCATGACTTACGCATGCGCAGTCCTCTTTCATTACCTCTCTAGGGAGGTAATCAGCTCATTTCTGCCCGCGCGGGAGTAATGGAAACCGTACTACGCTTGCGTGTCATTTGTCAAAAATGAGCTTATTTTCCGTTCTCGTTGCACACACGAAATGTGGTTATTTTTTAGCGAAATCGGGAGAAAAGTATAGTACGTTACATGGGAGGAGTGCAACTTTTCACCTCGTGTAAATTTCTGCCCTCGCTTCGCTCGGGCATCAAACTTCACACTCGGTGAAAAGTTGCACTTTCCTCCCTTGTAACGTAATGTACTATTTTCTCCCGACTCCGCTAAAATAACCCCATTTCGTGTCCGCAACGCGGGCGGAAAATCGCTCATTTTTGACGCATGAATTACGCATGCGCAGTCCGCTTTCATTACCTCCCTAGGGAGGTAATCAGCTTATTCCTGCCCGCACGGGAGTAATGAAAACTGTACTACGCATGCGTGTCGTCATTTGTCAAAAATGAGGTTATTTTCCGTCCTTGTTGCACACATGAAATGTGGTTATTTTTTAGCGAAATCGGGAGAAAAGTATAGTACGCTACATGGGAGGAGTGCAACCTTTCACCTCGTGTGAATTTCTGCCCTCGCCTCGCTCGGGCATCAAACTTCACACTCGGTGAAAAGTTGCACTTTCCTCCCTTGTAACGTAATGTACTATTTTTCTAACTCGCTTTGTGATGATTGCGTAGAATAATACATTTGTGTGCACTTCTTATGTGAGGCATTTTCCACCTAACTCGGCCACTTTCTTTGCGACCCTCTCGAATCTGTTTCATAACTGGCCATATTTAGTACTAATTAAAGGTACTCACAGTGCATTTTTCGGGTTTTTTAATTCATTCGTTTCGGAAATGAGTTTTTTTGTTTCAAATCTGTATAGGGTGAATCGACCAGTGAATGGACAGTGACCAGTAAATGGACAATTTCCACAAGATCACGTGCATAAAAAACGTCCATCCACTGGGTTTTGTCATCTGCTTAACTGTCCATTCATAGGCCGAGTCACCCTATCATGGAAAATTAAAGACCGGCAGAAAAAAGTCGAAAAAAATGATATTTTTCCACGGACTATTTAATGGAAAATATCTTATTTTGTATGCCAGCAAATAAGCCATTTTCACCAAGAAGAAAAGGGAAATATTTTTATTCCAATAAATGCGAGAAATAATAGTATATTACGATACGAGTGCGATGATACTGTTTCGAAACGAGTGTTAGTTTGCGGCACGAGCCGAAGGCGAGTGCTGCAATCACACGAGCGACCTTGCTTTTCATAAAACCGTCGGTGTTGAAGTGAACAAATCTGTCTACGTACTTGATAAAAAACCCTGAAAATTGCAGTCGATCATAACCCTATTTCGGGGATATTACAGTTTTTCCATGAAACGACAGAGTTCCGGAGGTTTTATGGCATTGAAATTTAGAGACAATATTAAATAAAGTCTTTCGATAACATATTTCCCGTTGTTGCAGTGAACAACGTCTTACACTGTTACAAACACTTGAAAAATTCATATACTGTATAGTCATATAATGTCCAGTATTTTTACTGAACCCATGTAGGAAATTCGTATACAAAAGAAATGAAAATTTAATATACATGCGGTAAAATTAAAGTTAACTTACATGAAATCACGACTTTTGTAACGAATTTCGGATGCTGTACATCAGTTTTAGTATACAGGGCATCAATGATTACGACTTTTGTAACGAATTTAGTAGAAATATGCGTAAATTTTACGTTATACACACGTGTTGTCAATTTATATACACGTTTCTGTAAAAGTGCTTGCTGCATATGCGTAGTAATTTTACCTTAAATATTTCTAACAGTGTATAGTTTTGCCGAAAAAGATCATTATTTTTCGGTGTACTGGGTTCGCATCACGGGGCGGCTTGGGTATATCGATGAGACAACTATCTTCCGGAGGTCGTAGGTGAACGAAACTTTGCGCATTAATAAAAGCGACTTTGCTTTTCTTAAAACCGTCATTGTGCAGTGAACAAACCCGCCTATGTATATATACTTGAAAAAAATCTGGAACGTTGTAGTATCGAGCATAATTCTACTCCGGAAAAATTGCAGAATCTCACTGAAATGACATCGTTCCGCAGGTCGTATGATGATGTGACTTTTCCAATTAATAAAGAAAAACTTGTTCTCTCTTAAACTATTCTTTTTCAATTGAACAAGCTTCTATTTTTTCCGAATTCATGTACGAAACACATAATCATATGTTGCGTACATGATTCAACGCGGTTCCGACATGAGAGATTCATTTGTTTCTCGAGAATTAGATGCTGGGAAAGCCGTTTCAATTTTGAAACGTTTTGAAATTCCCCTCTATTTTTTGTTGCCATAAAAAATATAACATAATTGCATTAAATAGTCCATGGAAAAACTTAACTTTCTTGTTTCTACATTTTTCTTGCCGGACTTTAATCTACCATGCTCTACGGACTTGAATAAAAAAACTCATTTTCGAAACAAGTGAATAAAAAATAAACCTGCAAAGTCGAACCTTGTAAATCGCTTTCTCAGTATTTTACATTTTTAATGAAGCTACTTTTAATGAAGCTCTGTGAGGAAGTATGTGGATCAATTTTGGCATGAAAACGATTTTCTCAAAATTTTCAAAATGCTGTAAATTATTAAAATCTCGAAAAATCTTTTTTTTACGAAAACAGAGCTTCCTCTATGCGGAAGCAAAATCAACAAAAATTCATAGAGAGTACTTTTAAGTAGTACTAATACCTATATGGCCAATTATGAAACAAATCGGAGAGGGTCGCGAATATAGTGGCCGAGTTGGTGGAGAATGCCTCATGCGACAATTAGTAGGTACCCATATTGTATACATGCAACTGCGTACAATTGCCATTCCATAATATTTCAAGGTAGAACGAATCGCTCCTAAGGTCGAGGTACCAATATCTCAGATCTCGTTTTTTTTCCTCCCTCTCTTTCGTGCCTTTCCGCGAGCAGCAAGTGAAAGGCAATCGCTCGTACGCCCGGCGAAAATGATAGAAAAGGCAGAAAAAACACGTCGTATCCAGAGAAAGCAAAAAAAATTAGCCGCCAGTGTGTGATCGACCGTCGTAAATAATCGACTGAAAACCTTGATCGAACGATATTTACCAATCTGAGACAAAAAATAAATTCCAGCTAGGCCCAGTCAGCGCAACTCGACAATCTCGATATTTTCATTGTGGAACATACGAGAAAAAAATATTCATCCAGGTTCAATGGCATTTGTTATTATTATTTTTTTAACAGTAAAGTGATTGTTCGAATGAAAATTAAGGACGACTCTTGAGGGCAGACAATGAGAAAAACGTGCGAAATTACGTGGATGCTGCGGCGCAGAGACGCGAAACTGCGCGAGCAAAACACTTGCGGATATAGCGAACAATGTGAAGAACGTGCGAAAATTCGTCGCTAAATGGAATCGCGTCTTATTGGAAGTGTCCCGAGGACGAGGACGCGAGCTGCAGCAGCCTGTCACATTGTCTAGCTATTACGAGGTCACACTTCAACGGTCATTCATCATTTTTTATCAAGTTTAATTTCTCTTCCTTTGCGTTTTTTTTACATTTGTACGATGATTTGTATTAATTGCTAAATATTACTATAAATTGTATACATTTTAATACACGGTTGTATACCAAAATTTCTATTGAATACTTTGATTTTTAATATAACACTTATTGAAAACCAAATTACGTTTTGCAAATTTCAATAAGTGGTTTATTAAAAATTAAAGTATCCAATAGGAATTTTGCTATACAATCGTATATTAAAATGTATACAATTTATAGTAATACTAGCAGGTTATTGTGGCCCGCGCGCTCGCATAGCTTTCGCGTAACGCATTTGGTTATCAGACATTGTGAATTTCAATCATGTTTATTAAACAAATTCATGGAATCGTCTCATAAAGTAACCACATTGAACATTTTTTTCCGATTTTTTAAAAATTTGTTTGGATTTTTTTTTAATAAGAAAAAAATTCGACATTTTTTTAAATTTTTTTTTAATTTTTCAAAAATGTTCTATCGCTCGGGACAATTGGCACCGAGACGCTCGGTGTCGGAACGCACGGCGTTGGGACGCACGGCGTTGGGACGCACGGCGTTGGGACGCACGGCGTTGGGACGCACGGCATCGGGACGCCGGACGTCGGGGCGCTCAGCGTCGGATTGGCACAAACAGACAAACATTTTTCAGAAATATATAACAAATTAATCGGTTGTATCGCAAAATTCCTATTGGATACTTGATTTTTAATATACAACTTATGGAAAATTACGTTACGTATTGTAAATTTCATGAAAAACTTCCTACACTTGCATATTAAGTCAACACAGATTTTTCAAAGATATATATCTCTATATTATAAAAATTCCTCGCCGCTGTCACCGTTGTGTAGGACAATGGAGAGGGTATGAAGTTGGCTACAGATCCGGATCCGTTGCCAACTTCAGGCATTAGGGTTCCGTGAACCGTTACCTTGGCAACCATTCCTTGACGAAATTCATTATTGATAATCATGATTATTGATAATGATAATTTCCTTGACAAAATTCATTATTGATAATCAGTAAACATAATGACACGTTCGAAATTGCAATCGGATGTCTCAGAATTTACAGGAGCTGAAATACTTACAGACATTAGAAAAAAAATTGAAATTACAATAACATTAGAACCACTCTACCGACTCTCGCCAAACTTAGTACAGATCATGGTTTCAGGGTAGTCCATTTACGTACAAAATTGCAGCTCGATATCCCTCAATTTGCAGAAATTATGGCGTGAAAACGATTTTTTATTTATTTTCAAAATGCTGTAAAATTTCAATTTCCTAATCGTTTCCCGGTTTGAAGAACATTCTTAAAAAATTACGGCAGGTATCGTGTAAATAACGAAATCTACACACACACACGCACGCACACGCGCACGCATGCACACACACACACACACATACAGAAATTTTGTACAAACAACATTTCTCGACGTTTTGGACCATTCTGAGCGTCCTGACATAAAAATCTCGAAAAAAAATGTTTTCACGAAAACAAGCTTTCTCCATGAGGGAGCAAAACGTTGTAAATTTGATAACACACAGGTAATTGTATATTGTGCAACAAGGGTCGAAAGTTGGCAATTGCGGCGAGTGTGAGGTTTGCTGCCTGAGCGAAGCGAGGGCTGCAATCACACGAGTCGCGATTGCCAATTCGACCCGTGTTGCACATCATACTTTTTGTAACGAGTGCACGACTCTGCGGCACTTGGAATGGCAGTCGCGCGAGACGAACACTGAAAAGTGAGGTTGTGATTGAAGGGACGAAAGTGAATGACAGAAACTCCCAAGGGACGAAAGTGAACGAAATGCGAACTGCGCATGCGTGACTCAGTCATTTCACCACAGGTTCGCGACTGACAGGGAAACGGCCACTTTCGGCTCGCAAGACTGCCATGGAAAGTGCCGCGATTCGTGCACGTGTTACAAAAATGTAATTTTTTTTTTTTCAAGCAACTCACCGATCCATTTTTTGATGATTTTATATATCCAATTGACAAGATTCACCCGCGGTAAACCCATCACTGTACAGTTGGCGAGAAAATATTTCGAATTCCGATTATCTTTCCTTCGTCCCGACCGTCGATAAAGTCACTGCGAGTGATTGTTCGTTAAACAATTATACGAAATATTTTTCGGCTTGCAATGGCGGCGACAAGTGGGTCAAACGACTGATCAAGATTGTCACAAGAGCCTCGAGTGGCTGTCGCCGAGCTAATGAATCGACTACCGATATCGAGTGACGTTTTAAAGCGCGTCTCATAACGCGTCGCGTAATATCGACAAAGCGGTTGTTGCCGGTGCGAGCGACGCATCCGGTGAGAGAGACACACAGAGCCGAGCGCGTCGAGCGATTAACCGGAGCATCATTGTTGTCATTATCGTCATTAGTCGTACGTCGCTCAACGAGGAAGAAATTCACGTGATGTGGAATAAAACTGCGGTGACTGGCGTGTGGAAAGTCCTGCGGTCGGCGACTCGCTGCGCCGATGACCGCGAGTGCCGCGGCAGGAAGCGACGCTCGCAGCTCCTCTGGCGCTGCCCATCCTTGAGGCTCGCGTGGATCATCGATCGACGCGCTCAACGTGCGGCAAGTGGAATAAAACCCGGCCAACGAGAGCGGAGAGATATTTTATGTCGACGGGACTGTCGCCGATTACGCGTCAGGCCGTACATTTTATTGCGAATCTATCGACTCGTGGCTTGAGCCGCAATTGGGTCAAGTGCGGAAATAACTTTTTTTTCTCTCTCTTTTTTCCTATTCATGCTAATCCTATTTGTGCATGTAAAATAACTTGTTTTTTTTTAAAGTAACTATAGCGCATGCGAGCGCTTCATTTTATTTTTCGTTTCGAAAAGCTTCGTTTTTCATTTTATTTTTTTGTGGGGAAACGAATAAATGTAGACGACTGCGGTCTTTTTCTACTTGTTATTTACGTTTTAAAGTATACAATGGATATTTTTTTAAAGTTAAAAATTGTCGGCGTCCCAGGTCCTCAAACACGGTCATCCAAAATACATGGCTACCACTCTTCTGATCCGTGTAATTATGCGATCGGCCTGAAATTGTGCATACATACTCGAGAAACATATCTTGATGCAATGACGAAGGTTTTTTTATTACTGCAAAATTAGGAAAATGGCGGCGTTTAAACAAAAAATCGACTTTTCCCCTATGTTTTTCGTATAAAAATATGAATAAAAAATCAAACAATTAAGTTATTAAAAAAACCATCGTCATTCCATGAAGACATGTTTTCCGAGTATGTATGCAAAATTCCGCGCCGATCGTATAATTATAGTGGTCAGGAGAGTGGTAGCCATTTATTTTGGATGACCGTGTTTGAGGACATTGGACGCCGACAATTTTTAACTTAAAAAATTCCATTGTATACTATAAAACGTAAATAACAAGTAGAAAAAACCGCAGTCGTTTACTATTATTTGTTTTTCTGCAGAAAAAATAGAATGAAAAATGGTGCTCCAGGGTAGAAGTCACCCTTAATGCGAAAAAAAAGTGTTTAAAAAAGATGCACACACTAGATCTTTGAATGTTTACAAAGTCACCGTAATTTGGAAGCAAGTTTATCTATTTTGGCTTCCTCATAGAGGAAGATTTCCAATCGATCAAGAATCATGAGGAACCAATGTGCAAAGCTCTACTTTGCATCCTTGTTTTTTATTTTTATAAAGCAAAACATAAATTTAGCAAAAAAATTAAAAACAGCCAAATCCGAACTCCCTTATCGATCTTCACCAAATTTGGTACAGAGCAGCGCATACAGTGGAACCTCTCATAGCGTACGAAATAGGGAGACAATGTACGCTATCTGAAGAACCAATCACGAGCCAAAACCGGTTCTAGCTTCCCCTTCCCTGACACTCGTGCAGTGCCGTGACTAGATTTTGTTCGTTAGATGGTCGCCCCCTCTTAAGCGCCCGTCTAACGTGCATGTGTGACGGTCCTGAATAATCCCACCCAACCAACCTACACGCTCCGCCCTCGTACGCTATGAGAGTGTACGCTATGAGAGGTTCCACTGTACTACTGTTTTTGAATGAAAAAAAAAAAAAAAATTCAGTTCATTCGTTGACATTTGACGTGAGTTAGAGCAAAATGAAATCTTTTCGACCAATTCAAAATCTCATAAAAACCGAACCTGTTTGCCGATTTGTAACAAATTTAACACTAGTTGGCCTGTAACGCAGCTTTATTCGGAAAATAATATTTATCTGGATAGCTATTGATTTAAGGCAACTAGAGCGAGACGAGACAATTTTCAAATAATGCAAATTTGAATAAAATTTGAACAGATGTGATTTTTTTTTAACTTTTCATAAACAAAGTTGTCTACCCCTACCCGATATATGTGTTTTAAAGTTATTTTCTCCTAAACTATTCGACCGATACAGCTCAGATTTTGATAGAATGTGCGGAAGTATTGCAGAATTGGGCTGATCTTCTGGCTCCTCGAGAGATAAAGCCGTTTGGTCAGGAGACTCGATAAACAAAAAGGTGCGAGAGAGACAGCGCTAGGTGTCTCTCTCGCACCTAGCGCTGTCTCTCTCGCACCTAGCGCTATCTCTCTCTCGCACCTTTTTGTTTATCGAGTCTCCTAATCAAACGACTTTGAGAATCGAGGAGCCAGAAGATCAGCCCAATTCTGTAATAGTTCCGCATATTCTATCAAAATCTAAGCTCTATCTGTCGAATAGTTTAGGAGAAAATAGCTTTCAAAAATTCGAGCTGGGGTGGGAGAAGTGCCACTGCCTCTTAAGGTATTAAGATTTCAGTTTTGCTACCGGCCACACACGCACACATCCATCCGTACATTCTGAGTATCCTGATATGAAAATGTCGGTCACTTCTTTTCACGAAAACAAAGCTCCCTCTATGAAAAAATAATCGAGTTTCCTGAGTCTTTCGTGGAATCTATGGCGTTTAAAAACAAAACGAGTGGCGAATTCGTTGGGTTGTGATTTTGTGGGCAACAATACATCGAAATAAGGTGTTACAAAAATATATATATATTGTAACGGCCGTGAGTCAATGATAACTTCGTTAATTATCAAATGACCTAATGTTTATTACCTCGCGGATCGTAGTATCGACAGCACGTCCGTCTGTGTCACAGTATCAACCGAAGCTCTCTTGTTTATTCGGTCATCGTCGTCAAGTCGGTCTGTCGTCAACCGCGTTGTCAAGCGTCGCGCTCGGTCCAAAACCCCAAAATCAAGGCAGCAATGACTACTAGCGCACCATTCGTTACAATATATATAATAATACATTACGCTACAAGGGTGAAAAGTTGCACTTTCCTCCCTTGTAGCGTAATGTACTATTTTTCTCTGCAAATACAATAAATTAGCCCATACGCTTTGCCCGAACACTCTTCTCGAATTAACCTTATCAAACCGTCAAACCTCGCATGCCCGAGAATTGTCAAAATGCAGTAACACAACTCAAACTGCTCGTTGGTTAGCAACGAGTTGCAGGCAACCCGACAGCCAATCGGAGAACGAATAACCCGACAACAATATTTATGTCAAAAATACAAGCAAAACTAGGCTAATCATACACACTCGCGTGCTTGCATGAACATCTTTTGCGCTGTTGCGCTCCCATAAAATGTTACGGGCGCTGCCGCACCCGTCGTCTTATGTCAAATTTGACATCAACCTGATTTTGTTTACCACGGGCTTTCCTGACAATCTATCACAGCTCGATTATAACGACAACAATGCTTTCCGTTACTCATAAACTTTTCATGAAAAGAGGGATATTTTATTATGCACTGATCTTTTCAAGAGGGAAAGTACACCCAGTGAAATCGTTCTGACGGGATCTATTCGAAATAAATAAAAATTATTTGAATGAAACAAATGTTATTTGATCCAAATAAATCCTAGTAGGCTGGCCATTATATAAATTAGTTACTTAAGGTAGTTCTAGCGCCTAGTGTCCATTTCGCATAAATTCGAGGAATTTGGGAGAGAATTGCAAACACTTCTCGATGGTCTAAAAATCTGAAAAAATTCATACGCATTAGAGGTACTGAAGAGATTCATTTTGCATAATAATATTTCTAAAATGTTATTAACAATTTGATGAAAAAAAAATGGTTTAATAAATATTTCGATGACCCAAGTTTATTTGTTGATGAAAATGATTTCTTCGCTTTTCTGAATACGTATGAATTTTTTCAGATTTTTAAGTACTCTTTGAAATTTGTGTTTTTTTATATGGAAAATATGTACAAATTTCAAAGAGTACTTAAAAATCTGAAAAAATTCATACGTATTCAGAAAAACGAAGGAATCATTTTCATCAACAAAAAAACTTGGGTCATCGAAATATTTATTAAATAATTTTTTTTGTCATCAATTTGTTAATAACATTTTAGAAATATTATTATGCAAAATTAATCTCTTCAGTACCTCTAATGCGTATGAATTTTTTCAGATTTTTAGACCATCGAGAAGTGTTTGCAATTCTCTCCCAAATTCCTCGAATTTATGCGAAATGAATATTTGGCGCTGGAACTACCTTAAGAGGCAGTGGCACTTCCCCCACTCCAGCTCGAATTTTTGAAAGCTCTTTTCTCCTAAACTATTCGACAGATAGAGCTCAGATTTTGATAGAATGTGCGGAAGTATTGCAAAATTGGGCTGATCTTCGGGCTCCTCGATAGATCGAGCCGTTTCGTCAGGAGACTCGATTAACAAAAAGGTGCGAGAGAGACGGCGCTAGGTGAGAAAGAGACAGCCATATAGGCGTTTAGCATTGGCGAAGAAGTTCCGAGCGAAGTATCACTGCCTCTTAATGGTCGGCCTACTAGGATTTATTTATGTCAAATAAAATGTATTTCATTCAAATAAATTTTATTTGTTTCGTATAGATCCCATCAGAACGATTTCTCTGGTTGTAGTATATTTTTTTAATAATCTTTTTGACGTTTGCGTTTTATTTATATTGATGACTTATTTTTACAGCGAATTCGGTGTTTAGACGTGCCGGACGCGGCGACATCGGTGTGACGAAGCATCAGCTGCAGGACTGATCCATTAGGCGCGGGTCACGGCTGAAATCGACGCTGCTGCTTCTGGCTTTGTACAGATCCCGCAAGACAATTAGGCACACCGGCTATAATTGTCGCCCCATACTGTACGTGTTCGCGAGCGAATGAAAATGTTGTACACAGTAGAAAAACCGTTTTATCGGCAAACGTGCCGTGCACGCCGCGTCCTCCGTCAGTTTCTCTTGGTTATCAATGAGCCGCGGGTAACTTGGAGCGCTATTAGGCAGGCCTCCGACTTGTTGCCGACGATTGTGATAACCGGCCTCGTTCGCCGCGCTGCAAGCCGATACCGTCACGATTCTACAATTAGCTGCCGTAAATTGTCTACTGTCTCGTAAGCCAGTTGTGCTTACTTTTTTTCCATATACAATCAGCGTTAAAATATTCCAAAGTATTGCGGAGCTTCGGGATCGCGCGTTGCAAGCGACCCCGATTTTTCAGTCATCCCACATTTACCCATTTTAGCCGCGATTTTAGTCGTAGGTGCGGCTTATTTATTCGTATCCCATTGTGTATACGTCGTGCAGGCGTCCATCTGATTGACGAAACTAGACCCTACTTATCATAAATAAATTTGTTTTCTTGATGGCCGGCCTGGCAGACTTGTATTGATTTCAAATAATTTTATTCTTAGATGTGAATATATTTCCATTACATAAATGTATTATTAAGTACAATTAATACATTTATTCAAAGCCAATGAATACATGTTTCAATAAAATACGTGTTTTGTTTAATTGTAGGAAATATGTATTTCAGCGAAGTGAATTTTTCTTCATGTTTAAACATGTATATTTGAGTCGAATACAACTTTTCATCATTCTTAGCAAATAGAATTTTTTCGTTCTTAGGAAATACATATTCTTCATTTTCATTATTCATTTGTTTTTCATTGATGTCAAAAACACATTTTAGCTGAACAGAATTTTTGTTCTAAAGTATTCGCGTACTTTCAGCGAAATATACATTTTTATTTATTTATTTAGAAACGGAGAATATTTATGGGATGGATCTGTTCTAAGCAACGTTTTTTCCGTTTTTAAAAGAGGATCGCATCAGAGACGCCGTGGACGGGTCAGCAGCGCGTCGGCTTGCTTGGGAGTAGCGATCATCACGCTGGGCATCTATCGGCAGAGTTGATTACATAACTAACTCTATTTGAGACAAATGTACTAAGCAATTAAATCAAGTAAATGTACATTCAACTTAACGACGATGCTAGTTGGTTTCAACACAACCGCAATGAAACACTTTAATTTTGTCAATTCAAATAGATTTTTATTTCGGGCGAACAAAAGTTTAGTAGCACCCGATAAATAATTTTTCATTGGAAACTATTCCATTAAGGTTGATTAAAAAATATATATACATACATACATAATTTTTTAAATATAAAAGCTTAAAAACTGTAAGAAGAAAAATTTCCTCACTTTGGCTATAAGCTAGATAATTTTGTTATTGGACAAAGTATTTTTCAGAATTTTATCAGATTTTTAAATTATGGAGTTTTATATATCACTTTAAAAATGTATCAAACAAACAAAAATGATAATAAAAAAGCAAAACAAAGTTTGTTGTGCAGTTGAAGGTCGAATTACGCCTATAAAAAATAATGCGCCGAATTGGAGAGGTCGAGGTCAAATCCAGGTCGAAACGGGGTGGAATGCCCCTTATATATTTCATAGAAAGCAAATTTTAGTTAATTGAAAGAAAACAAAATTGAATAAAGGAATTTATTTCATTTAACTTGATCCTTTTTCTGGCTGAGTGGTACTTAAGCGTTGGCCAACTATCCGCGAGCATAAGGGAACGGTAAGGAATAAAGAAAGTGAAGCAGTACAAAACGCTGCTTCGTATAACTCAACGTCGCCGTCGCCGCCACCGCGAGAGGACCGGTGCGAACGCGCCGGTGGTATTGATCAACTCGCAGGTGCTGTGGCGGCCGCGGAGACGCGTCAACGTCTCTCGCACTGTATTCGAGCTGCCGGCTCCTCGCGCTTCTTCGGGTTTCCCGGTTTTCCGGAATCGCACCGGCTATGCGCCATTTGATAACTCCATTGTTCTCGGACGCGGAATGTGCCTCTTGTTTCAGGTCTGCAACGGTCGCGAGTTTCCGGAATTTTGCGAAAAATATAACAAACCGCGCACCGACGACTCCGCGCTTCGATATGCGAAAAAATCATCGCGTGGTCAACTCGATTTCTCGCAGGTACGGCAGAGTCACCAGTAAATGGACAGTTATGCACAACAATTTGATTATCATGGGTTTCTATAGAATCTAATATTTTCAGATTGTTCGCGAAAACTGTAGCGATTGACCAAAGCGTTGAATTATGTGACGCAGCTAAACAAATCGCGTATTTTTATCGCAAAGTGTATAAAAACAAATACTAAAAGCCAGAAATTCAACAACATCAGTAAACGAATGGGCCAATCTAACGTGCACTTTTAATCGAAAATAGGCTTCTGCGACAAAATAATACATCCAGAGAAATCGTTCTGATGGGATCTATTCGAAACAAATAAGCATTTATTTGAATGAAATAAACATTTATTTGAATGAAATAAACATTTATTTGAATGAAATAAACATTTATTTGAATGAAATAAACATTTATTTGAATGAAATAAACATTTATTTGAATGAAATAAACATTTATTTGAATGAAATAAGCATTTATTTGATTGAAATAAACATTTATTTGAATGAAATCAATTTTGTTTGATCGAAATAAATCCTACTAGGCCGGCCATTGAATAAATAATTTAGTAAATGGCCGGCTTAACATGATTTTATTAGGGTCAAATACATTTTATTTGATCCAAATAAATTTTACTTGTTTCGAACAAAATTTTATTTGTGTCGGATAGATCCCATCAGAACGATTTTTCTGGGTGTAGCAGTAGATAACTAAATTAATAGACAAATTAAGGATCTAATGTTCATACAAGTCGTCGTAATATTTCTCATGAATTCTCAAAAAGCTGTCGTTCAGTCACTCGTGACTGTTCAATTACTGGTGCATTCGCCCTATTCGCGGGAAAAAGCGACGAGCGAGCTTGAGGTCAGGATTGAGGTCGCCACGAACCTGCACCAACGGAGCAGTCAGTGCTGTACGTTGGGCACGCTGCGTGTTTCACGCTGCGGTACGAAGCGAAACATCGATCCAACGCCAGTAGTCGAACCGCACGTTGGTCAGACGCGAGCCTCACGCGACTCGAATACGCTGCATGCCTTAAGCCTTGTAATTTAATTTCCTTTCCCGAACCGATTCTGCTCCCGCGAAACTGGACACCTTGACGATTATTCGCTGCGGTCTTCTGGGGCTCTTCCAATTCCGCATTTTTCGCTCTTACTTCGAAACGTCGACTTCTCAGGATCTTTGTTTACTTTTTAGGGTTATTAGTTGCCGTCAATTCGCGGACATTGTTTTTTTTTGTATATATTCCATAAACTCTGGAACATTCGATAAATTTTCGAATATATGATCACATCTTGACTATTCGATAAACTCTCGATTATTTTTTTGTAGTTGCAAGAATTAACAAGAAACTTCTAAGAAATTCTGCTCGAATATAATGTTCCGACGGAAAAATGAATCTGGTCTCGGCCAATCAAAGTACGAATAAAACGGTAACAATGACTGCGATATTTCGAAATTTTCGATGTATCTCGAGCCACTAACTTTTGAGACGAGGAAATACAACTACTTTTTGTTCCAGGAGTCTATAGGAGGTTGTAGTTTTACGCAGGAAGTTGCACAAATTTCGTACAACGAAACTACCAGTTTTTATAAAATCCGTGAGTTGTAGACACCGCTTACTTTGTTGTAGAAACAAGTAAGTTGTTGTTGAAATGGAGTAGTGAAATGTAGATTTTTTCCGCCAGGGATGTCCGGTCATTGGAACTTACCGAATATTCGATTTTACCGAATATACGGATTTACCGAATATTCGAATGTACCAAATATACGGATTTACCGAATATTCGATTTTACCGAATATTCGTTTCGATGTTCGAATGTCCAAATTTACTGAATATTTGATTTAAAGTTCGAATATTCGAATGTACCGAACATTGAATTTGACATTCGAATATGCGAATAAACCGAATATTCAATTCGGACTTCGAAGCAAATAGTTCGATTCGATTTGAATCCGAATATTCGATATTTTCAAGCTTTCGCACATCCCAATTACATACAGATTAATTGAATCGAATAAATAATGAGTATTTGTTTAAAAAGAAAAAAAGAAAAAATATTCGCTTCCGAGGCTGTGGAAATTAATTGCGTTTTCATTCGTCTGGAAATACAATGTAAAGCAGCGAGTAGAGCCGAACACGAGGAGAGACAGAACGCGCGCACCTTGCGGACTCGTTCTCGGGCAAATAAGGTGACGCGATAATTAACGCGCATCGTCCAAAGGTGCTGCGCGCGCTATTAACTGTTGGCGCTATTGCCGCGGCACAGGCGCGTCCTAGGGTCATATAATTGCTGCAATGCGAACGTGCCGTATTATTTTCCAACAAACAAACGCACGGAAATTACAGCGGAGGCGCTGGAGCAACAGCAGGCGGATCGGAAGAATTCGAGGTGGCTGGAATTGTCAAATGTTTGTCTTGGTAATTTCTCGGGGGCTACCGGTCTTTCATCTATGGGACCGAAATTTATGGCTCATTGTCGGAGTCGCGATAAAGACGCGCCGCGCGCTCACCATAAACCTTCTCATTTCTCAGACAAACTTATTTGTGTGTCGTAAAGTTAAAATTCATGCGTACGTCCTGCGCATAAATTCCACGATATATGAGACTAGCAACAACGCGCTCGCTTCGATCTCTACGTTGCATCTTTGTTTCAAATTAACAAATATAAAGTGATGTTTCCATATCATATCTTGCTCTCTTTCAACATTTTAATTGATCTAGTTTTATTTAACCTGAGTTATAGAGGAAAATATCATTTCTTAATAAAATGATCATTTCTCGTCTATAGAAAACTACAGTTTATTTCGTGAGATTTTACGCGAGTCGGAGCAAAAAGAAAAAAAAAAAAAAAATTAACTTCCAATTCCGAACACCCTTACCGATCATCACCAAATTTGGGATACAGCAGCGTAGAATATCTTTCGTCTGAAGAAAAATTCAATTCATTCGTTGAGGTTTGACGTGATTCAGTGAAAAATGTTTCTATAAACCACTTTTATCGACGTTTTGTACCATTCTGAGTGTCCTAACATGAAAACCTCCGATTTTTTTTTACTGAAGCAAAGCTTCCTTTATGAGGAAGTAAAATAATCAATAGAATTATTACTCAATGCGATTTACCTTGATACGTGATCGCGACTGTCGATTTATTTCCGGATGGAGGAGAATCTCACGCGTCGCGAAACACAATCACATTGCTCACTGATCAACACCTTCGATTTATAATCCGTCTCGTTGGACTCGTTCGATCGGCTGGGAAAACAGGTTCACTTATCGGACACGTTGATCTCGATCGGCGTTGGCTAACGATGCAATTCACGATTATTTATGTATCGGCGTTGTGTGACAAATTGCTTTTTATTTCGACGAAAATCGTGGGGATGAAAAAAAAAGGAGGAGAGAGGGGCACGTGGTTGGCGACCGGTGACCGAAGCCCCAATGGATATTATTCGCGAGAACGCGGAGGAACCCGGCGCCGCCGCCGCCGCCGCCGCCGCCGACGACGACGACGCTATGTTTAGCTCCGGCCGCGAGCTTGCGCAACTACACGCGCGCAGAAGCTTCGCGGCCGCGCTTTTCCAGGCCTTTCTCAATTCGCGCTTCTTTTTGTACAGGCAGAATTTAATTTAAGCAAAATCATTTTAGATAAAAATGCAACCGATGTTATTGGATTTTCTTCCTCATAGAGGAAGCTTTGTTTTTACAAAACATTTTTTGTTTGGAGATTTACTCATCAGGACACTCAGAATGGTCCAAAACGTCGAGAAAAGTGGTCTAGAAAAAATGTGTATAGAGCCTGAGAAATTCAATCGCCTCTCATTTAGTAACAGTTCGAGCGATCCGGCTGAAATTTGGCACGCAAGTAGAGTAGTTATCCCTCTTCGAATGTTGTGATTTTTGACAAAATATATATATTTGTTAAGATTTTATGAGTTTTTTTTAGTATTTGAAAAAAGGGCGTAGTTGCCCTAAGTTTTGTAAAAGTTCGCTGATTTAGCTAAATAGTTATTCATAATTGAAGACACGTCCAATGTCGTTTGGTATTGAAGTTAGACGAAATCGGTAAAGCGTGATTGAACGTGATCTTGAATTGTTCATAAAATTCACGTTTGCACTTTATTTTTCGTAAAAGTTGGAGGATTTAGCTTGACAGTTATTCGTAAATGCGGGTACGTTCGATGTTGTTTGGTATTGAATTTCGACGAAATCGGTAAAGCGGTTCGGGTTTTATGCCATTTTTAATTTTTCAGAAAGTGTACATTTTCGCTCTACACCCAGAGAAATCGTTCTCTTGGGATCTATTCGAAACAAATAACATTTATTTGAATGAATTAAAAATGTATTTAAATGAAATAAAAATTTATTTGAAGGAAATAAAATTTTATTTGAAGGAACTGAAAATTAATTGAATGAATTAAACATTTATTTGTTTCGAATAGATCCCATCAGAACTATTTCTCTGGGTGTATAGTTTCTCCAGAACTGGACCAAGCAAACGAAAATGTTGTACCCAATCGAAATATGATGCAACGGTATTTGTATCGGTGACTCGTAGTCATGAGTAACGAAAAGTATTGTCATCGGTCTATTCGTACTGTGATTGGTCCTCGCAGTCAAGCGCTACAACCAAGCAAAACATGTAAATCTCAGACGTTGCTATAATGATAAATAAATGAAAGTAAAACAATAGCGCAGCAGCACGAAAATTCGTATATGCGCGCTCGTCGGCGCGCGTGTGTGACTCTACTTTCGATAAATTTGAGATTTTTAAATGTATTCATCAAGGATGCGAAGTAGAATTTTGCACTTTGCTTCTGCATTATTTTTAATTTTTCATGCTTGCCGATTAATCGAGCACCGATGTATTTTATAGAGTAATCGGTTTTCTTTTCTCCGATGTTTGTCACAACCGATGATTCGCTGTTCGATGTTTATTTATGTAACATCGATTTGTGCAGTATTACAAATCATATAACGCATAATATATACGTATAATTACAAATCATATAATCTCTGTGCACTTCGTATCTACGTAAATGGATTATCACTTTCATCGAAATGTCAACTGTCGGACACTTGATTTTTTAGGTATACGAGAAAATTTCACCAAAAACAGGTACTCATGATTTCATGAATCATGATCATTCGCTGCTGTTTCAAGCATCATTATGCATTGAATGTGCATTTGGGTTCTTGGGCGACTATATTTATTTAAATTGAATAATTTTACTGATTTTGTTTCAATTTCTTATATTTTTCTACTTTGCCGATGTAAAATAATCGATATTCCGATGTTTATTGAGAAACATCGATTCTTGTGACATTGATTTTTTTCCTCAGTATCACCCATCCATACGTGTTCTTTACGCATTCTTTAACACAAACAATTCTCCATGAGACTATAAGCACGTCTAAGTTCCTAGAGACGCAAGAGCGCGATAATCCTCTGCCGCGAATAAATGAATTAACGAATCAATTGTTACGCCTCGAAAGGACATGTTCTCGTGGTGCATGTGCTTCGCGGCCGCGCCGGGGGCCTTAACCTCTGTGTTATTTCTATCGCGATCCGCAGTGTCGATGCACCGCATACCTCCTCGTACTTGAACCGTTCATAATAACTACTAAATGTTATTTCGAAAGTTTAAACAAATCGACCTTATTGTTAATAAACAAGGATGCAAAGTAGAACTTCGCACGTTGCTTCCTCTTTAATTTTCATTTTTCACAAAGCCGCCTCAATGAGGAAGTTTACTTATTCATTTCGATTTCCTTATAGAATAACCTTTGTGAAACATGAAAAATAATGAGGAAGCAACGAGCAAAATTGTACTTCGCATCCTTGTTGAATACAATTTAATAATCTTCGATTTATCGAAATTTGAGAAATCGAATATTCGAATAGTTCGAATTATTCGAATTATGTGAAATATTCGGTCTACTCGAAGTAGTCGATTTATACAAATTGTTCGACCTATGTGAATTATTCGAATTATTCGGATTATACGAATAATTCGAATTAAACGAATTATTCGAAATAAACGGATTATTCGAAGTACACGAATTAAACGAATTAAACGAATTAAACGAATTATTCGAAATAAACGGATTATTCGAAGTACACGAATTATACGAATTATTCAAACTATACGAATTATACGAATTATACGAATTATTCAAACAATACGAATTATACGAATTATTTGAATTATACGAATTATTCGAACTATACGAATTATACGAATTATTCAAACTATACGAATTATACGAATTATACGAATTATACAAACTATACGAATTATTCGAACTATACGAATTATACGAATTATTCGAATTATACGAATTATTCGAATTATTCGAATTATACGAATTAAACGAATTAAACGAATTAAACGAATTATTCGAAATAAACGGATTATTCGAAGTACACGAATTATACGAATTATTCAAACTATACGAATTATACGAACTATACGAATTATACGAATTATTCAAACTATACGAATTATACGAATTATACGAATTATACGAATTATACGAATTATTCAAACTATACGAATTATTCGAACTATACGAATTATACGAATTATTCGAATTATACGAATTATTCGAATTATTCGAATTATACGAATTATACGAATTATTCGAATTATACGAATTATTCGATTTATACGAATTATTCGAATTATACGAATTATACGAATTATTCGAATTATACGAATTATTCGATTTATACGAATTATTCGAATAGTTCGAATGGATTGAATTATTCGAACCATTCGAAAATCTGAGGAAAACAGATCATGAAAACGAAACTTCCTCTACAAGGAAGCAAAAAGTATGGAAAAATTACGTATTTTCTCTCTCTCGTTGTTGAGTAAAATCGAGACGAGACGAAGAAAATCCTCGCGTGTGTCGAGAAAAATAGACGAACGAAACTGCGCGAGTGATTCACCGCCAAGTGTCTCACCGCGCGTCAGTGACTGCAGATCGAGAGAGTCAAAGGAAAAGGCCCGTTAATCAGTGGAAAAAAATATCTCCACGATGTTTACACGCGGGGTTTGAAGGGCGCGCGTTGCTTATTTTCGTGTTTACGGAGCGGATCGATGCGCGGCGACCTCGGTCGCTGCTCCGCGAGAGCCCGTCACAGCCTTTGCTGAAACGAGCGGGAGAGCGATAGTTTACACGTGCGCCGAACAGGGTGGAGAATTTCCGACCCTTGTCCCTCGTAGTCCGCCCGCGCGCGCCGATCCCAAGGCAGCTCGCGTATACCGTAATATGTATTTTCGAACTTGGGCGGCCCTTCAATCTGGCTCAAGGCCGCACCGAACGTTAACCCACATTTTTTCTGGCCTCCTATACGCAGCCAACGCAATGCCGATCCAAATTTTTCGCAGATCACCAGGTGTCGATTTTACACACAACCATTGATTCTACATTCAAATATTCAAAACACATGTTTTATGTATTCAAAAAAGGAAAACACTCAAAATTCAAAATGTAAAATATTTTATGTATTCAAAAAAAGGAAAATACTCGAAATTCAAAATACATAATATTTTATGTATTCAAAAAAAGGAAAATACTCGAAATTCAAAATACAAAATATTTTGTGTATTCGAAGTATGAAATACTTTATGTATTTAAAATACGAAATACTTTTTATGGTTAAAATGCATTGATAAGTACTTCGTTTAAGTACTTTTAAAATCACTTAGTAAAAATCAATGGTATGTACGGCTATTATTAATGAATAGAGTCAGGCAAAATCATTGCAATGTATAATTTTATGAGGTTTAATGTGTATAATTTTTTACTGTATTTCAACTGATATTCAAACATCACCAAAGAATTTTTTCAGAATTTTGTCTAAATTTTTTTAAATTCGGTTTTCGCCCCTCATTTTTCTTGAAAAAAACGCAATTTTGAAAAATTAGACAAAATTCTGAAAAAATTCATACGTATTCAGAAAAATGAATGAATAATTTTTTTTCATTCACGAACAATTCATTTTTCATTTATTTGTTAATAACATTTTGGAATTATTATTATGCAAAATCAATCTTTTCGGTACCTACAACGTGCTTGATTTTTTTCCGATTTTTATCCCATTGAGAAGTGTTCGAAATATTCTCTGAAACTCACGTTTGACTGGACTGTACCGGTCGTATTACAAGTGATTTGTTTTGTAATTTAGTCGCCTATATACGTCATATTAGACTCGGGAGTTCTGTTGTGGAACGCCCTCAGCGCAAAAAGAAAAGTATATTGAAAACATTATGTACTGTTAATCTCTACGCTAATCGAACAATCATTCTCAAAAAATAAAAATGTCTCTGAATATAGAGCAGACACAAAAGTACTTTGTATTCTGTATATAAAAGTATTCAAAATACCAGAAAAGTAGGAGTGTATGAATGTACGAAAATATCGAAAATTCAAACTTTAAATGGATTGTTTAAATGGACTAGAATAATCACACGCGCTGATGCGCGTGCTATTATAAAAGGTTAGGGTGAATGCACCAGTAGATGAACAGTCATCAGTGAATGAACAACAGCTTTTTGGGAGTTCATGAGTAATTACAACGACTTGGACGAACATTAGATTATTAATGGATCTATTTTTTAGCTACCTGCTGCGATTATTTTGTCGCAGAAGCCTATTTTCGACTAAAAGTGTAGGTTAGATTGGCCCGTTCATTTACTGGTGTTTATGGATTTTTTACTTTTAGTATTTATTTTTATACACTTCGTGATAAAAATACGAGACTTTTTCAGCTGCGTCACATAATTCAACATTCTGGTCATTCGTTAAAATTTTCGCAAATAGTCTGAAACTGTAACGTTTTTTGGAAACCAATGATAAACAAATCGTTCTGCTTATCTGTTCATTTACTGGTGACTCTACCCTACGGACGCTGCCGCGCTCGTCGTCTTATGTCAAATTTGACATCAAACAGATTTTGTTTGCAACGAACTATTCTGGCAACCAATCACAGCTCGAATAGTTTGCCAACAATGCTATCCGTTATTCATGAACTTTTAAAAATAGGGATACATACTGTCCATTTGTTTTTTTCCTTCCAATTCCGTTGTACAAAATTGCTGTATTATTAATGGGCCATCGACCGAGGACCTTCAGCGCCCTGGAGTATCCACACCCAGAGAAATCATTCTGATGGGTATTCTATAAATAAATGATTTACTTAATGGTCGGCCTACTAGGATTTATTTCAATCAAACAAGTTTATTTCATTCAAATAACTTTTATTTGTGTCGAATAGATCTCATCAGAACGATTTCTCTGGGTGCAAAGTTTAAGACATTTTACATACAATTTTTTGTGTATTTATGTGAACATATTTTTATAGTTCTTCTTCGTTTAACATTATTTTAATGTTTTGGTAGGTAGTGCATCTTGGGTATTTATGTTTGCGGTGTATATTATGTGCGGGTTGTATGCAAAGTGGTTGGATGTTTTATAGTTGCTTAGATGCGAATCGTTTGTTCAGTTGATGGCTTCTTGTTATTATTAAAATGATTATTTTGTGCGTTGTTCAGGGGGACTCCAAGTACTAAAAGAAATTTGTATGTTTCACGGCCGACACGCTAGCGCTACTCTTACTTTACTCGATGTTCGCCCTTTTTCGTCTTCTACGAAATTCTAACTGGAATTATCTGAGTCAACACTTCGCGAATGCCAAATGTGTCAGGTCCCATATTTTTTTATTTTCTTTTCTTTTTCGAATGAGCCCTGTTTCGATAAAATCGGTACCCGCAATGCTGGCCAGTTATCATTCTGATTCCGTCAAACAGTTTTTCATTTCTATCCGAACTCACATCGATACGAATTTGTCCGATCGATATACGTGCATGACGTGTTACCAGCACACTCACATTTCGTCTGTACGGTGCGATTTCATAATGATAACCTGCGGCGATTATGAAACGCAATATTTCAATATTTCGGCATAGGTAAGGGAGGTGCGGGCAAAACGGGACGTACTTATAAGCGAAACATGGTTTCATGACGAAAACAAAAGTGCACATCGATTGCTTATGATAAAAAAATTCGATTCCAACCATCAATTTTGAGCGTCGGCAAAAAAAAAGTGCGGACAAAATGGGACAGACCTCCAAATTCAGAAATTCGTGTTTTTTTTACTCGGTGATACTCCTTATATGGTTAATTCGCAACAAAAAAAATTGTAAAAAGAAATGTTTGTTTCAAAGTGACTTTTTAAAAGCCAGATTGCTTAAAACACTCAAAATTGTTAAAAATCTTTATATTCCGCTTACATGCGTTGGATTGTGTCATATAGTCGCGATTTTCATGAAATGGGGGTCTATCCCATTTTGCCCGCAAAAATAGATGGAACTGAAAAAATCGCTGTCCCGTTTTGCCCTTACCTCCCTTACCTCATTTTCAATAAAAAAAAAACAATTGCGAGCAATTATAAAAAAAAAATGGAAGAGCTCGGTCCTCCGTTACTTTCGTAATCCATTAGGGGGGGATACGGTTAATTCGGTGAAAACAAGACATGTTTTTAAGACATTTTTTGGGGATTCAGATAGTGTTATTTTATTCAATCAATTTCCATATCATAATGCAACATTTGAACAATATTTCCCTAAATTTTAATAGGAAGAAATTGGAAATTGAGCGAGTGACAGTGAATCTCCGGAGGCGCCTTGAAAGTTTTGCGGTGTACATCACAACTCGCAACAGCATAATTTGAAACAAAAAAATCAAAATGCATTTGTTACAGGTGATGTTTCTCGAGGTAACGCTGGGAGTTTTTTTTTATTTCGACTTTTCAATTTTTCGTAGCACTGGGAATCCAAGAAACCGATTTCGTTTTTTCAGCGAAAATCGTTTTTTTACTTAGAAGTGCTACAAAAAATTGAAAAATCGAAATTAAAAAAAATCCTCCCGGGGTTACCTCAAGAAACATCTCCTTTAACAAATGCATTTTCATTTTTTTGTTTCAGATGATTCTGTTGCGAGTTATAATGTACACCGCAAAACAACGTTTTTTTCGAGGCGCTTCCGGAGATTCACTGTCACTCTCTCGATTTTCAATTTTTTGTAATGAAAATTTAGGAAAATATTGTTTAAATGTTGCATTGTTATATCTAAATTGACTGAATGAACTAACACTATCTGTACCTCAAAAAAAAAATCTTAAAAACATACCTTGTTTTCATCGAATGTTAATTCGATGAAACAAATCCCCCCCCCCCCCCTTTACCGCATTTTTTCAGTTTCTCACAAAAATGAACCCGCCATTAAAAATTGAATTTTTTGCAGCCATTAAAAAATCTACGCATTATATTATATTTACTCCATATTACTATTATTACGTAATGAATAATTACAGAACCAATTGCACCGTAATCTTTATTTGTAAAACATTTCGGGATCCATAGCTCTGGCGCGTAGCGTCTGATATCATGCAGGATCGACAAATGTTGTGGAATCGCAACGTGTAGAATCGAAATTTGTTTACAATCGCGTGCTTAGGATTTAATTTGTACGGACAAGGCGTTAATAGAGCAGAAAGGCACGGTGGGCATGCGTAGGATGCGGGAATGGAAATTACGAGACACCGCGTGACATCAGGGAAACATATGTCGCGACGCTTGCGACGTACGCGGGTAAGTAAGTAGGTGGGTACCTGTGTAACGAGTCGGTGGACGACGCCGCCGCCGCGCACGCACGGAGGATCGAAGGCGTACTGCGCGGCGCGCGGTTTCTATCTCCGCGGCCAGAAGGGATTCGAGCGATAAGAGCCTCCCCTAACAAGCCGCATTTCCCAGACCCGCGTAACCATAGAGACCACCACCGCGCCGCTCCACTATTACGCGCGCACCTCGCCAACACTCTGACCTACCTACACATCCGAGAGCTGACGCTCGTCGTTACTCGTCGTCACGATGATTCGTGTCGGGAAGTAAACAAAACAAGGATGCAAAGTTAGAGCTTTGCACATTAGGGATGGGCGATGTTTGTCGATTAATCGAGCGCCGACTTTTTTTTTCCAACAATCTATTTTTTTCCGATGTTTCTCAAAACCGATTAATCGATGTTCGATGTTTATTTATGAAACATCGGCAAAAAAAAATCGATTAGGTATACGAGCAAATTTCACCGTCGACGGGTATTCATGATTTCATAAATCATGATCATTTGATGCTGATTTGAGCATCACCACATATTGAATGTGCCTTGAGACCTTGGGCAACTTTATTGCTGGAATAAAATAATTTTGCTGATATTATTTTGAACGTTTTCTACTTCACCGTTTTCTACTTTATCGATGTAAAATAATTGATGATCCGATGTTTTTTTGAGAAACATCGATTCTTCATAATCGATTTTTTAAATAATCGATTCTTTTAACATCCATTTTTTTCCCTCAACATCGCCCATCCCTATGGCATATTGCTTCCTCATGATTTTCAAGTTTTTACAGAGCTACCTCAATGAGGAAGCAAGCTGATCTATTTTGGCTTCCTCATAGAGTAAGCTTGGTAAACATTCAAAAATCATGAGGAAGCAATGGGCTGTACTTTGCATACCCGTATTTTATTTTCATTTTTATAGAGCAAAATGTTCATTTTTTTAATATTCGAAGAACCGACAAATCCGAACCCCCTTGCCGATCATCATCAAATTTGGTACTCAGCAGCGCAGAATGTTATTTTTCGTCTGTCGAAAATGCCAGTTTATTGGTTGAGATTTGACGTGACTTAGAGCAAAATGAAAGTTTTTAAACAAAATTCAAAATCCCATAAAAACCGATCTTATTTGTCGATTTGGCCCAAATTCGATACCGGTCGTCCTTTGACACAGCTTTATTTGTAAAAAATGATTTATCTAGACAGCTAACAATTTGCGGCAACTAGAGTGCGAACAGATATATTTCGAAAAAAGGCAAATTTCAATAAAATTTGAACGGATTTTCGGATAAAAAAAATACTTTTCCTAAACAAAGTTGTCCACCTGCCCCATACATGTGCCAAATTTCAGCTCGATCATTTAAGCGGTTCTTGATATATGAAGATTTTAATTTTGTATGCCGTCAATACACATCCATCCGAACATTTTTTCCAGACCACTTTTCTCGATGTTTTCCACCATTCTGAATGTCCTGACGTGAAAATGTCGGAATTTTTTTTTTTTTTTTACTAAAACAAAGCATCCTCTATCAGGAACCAAAACAAAAAGACCGTTTTTCAGAAATTCATCTTCTAAGTGAACGCGACAAAGCAACTCGAGGCGAACCGAGGCGAACCCTATCACACATTTATTTATTTTCAAATAAACAAACGCCGTGTGTTACTCGATGACACAACCAGGATGGCGAGCTAGGACAAGGGATCTTTGTCTTAGCGTACTAATGTCACCAAAGGGCGACTAGTCTACCATCGATCCAGGAATCCACGGGAATTTTAAGCCGATACGTCAAAGAGAGCAGTCGCACTCTCACGACCAACTATTTAGATGTATCTTTTATATTTCGTATCACTACGCGACATACAACTTGTACTTTTAAGGGGGGGGGGGGGGGGGTATGGTCTTGAAACTTTTTTTGTCCATTTTTTAATTATTTTATTTTATGAATGCACAACATCGCAAAAATGTTGTATCAAATTTTTAGAGCAATTGGAGCAAAACTAACGGAGATATGGAATATCTCTGAAAATGGCAAAACTAACGGAGATATGGAATATCTCTGAAAATGGTAAAAAATTTGAGAGATATGGAATATTTCTGAAATTTTTAGAAAATATTCTTGAGATGTTACTCTGCGATACTCTAATAATTAAATTTAAAATCCACCGGCCGTATCTTGTAAAAAATGGTTGAAAAAGGGTCTTTTATTCACCGAATCTCCCCCCCCCCCCCCCCCACCTCCCCCTAATAAATTCACACGAAAAGTATTTAACATTTAATTTCGTAAAAAATAGCAACGAAATATCTTCAAGCTGGATTGAGCAAGAGACGCGCGAGCAACATGGATATCGATCCCCGTGCGGGAACGAAGAGTCGGCAGAATCGAGGGGAAGCTGCCGCCGCCGTTGCGAGAAAAGTGGGTCAAGCTAGCGTGTCAAGAGAGTCCCGCAGGCCTGGCCTAACTTCTCCGGACGCGCGATCGGACCGAAAAACCGCCAAAATGTAGGTCAACGGGGGAACGTTACGATGACGACATACTGTTACAAATGTTGGTAAATTTGTAACACGTTTAACATACACGGGTACATGAAATTTACAATCACAGTAATTGAAAATTGTTATTAATATACAAAGTGTGTAGTTTTCAAAATGTTCTAATTAAATGTAATATATGTCCTACTGAAGTTATAATAATGGGTATTGAATATTAAGAAACTGATGTATTAAAGTAACGTTTGCTGTACAGGTAATTGAATTTGATATAAAACGAATGAAAATACCATAATGTGTATGTTAATACGATCTGTCTTTTTTATCCAGAGACATTTAGTTATTACCAGGTGAAATCTATGGCTTGCACAACGGACCCTCAACGATTTTTCGAATGGTATTCATCTAACCTCATATAAGTAATCACCTATAATTTTTAATTATCGGCATTTTGAATAATCGAAATTCACAAGTAGGCAATAGCGTAGTCGGTAGCATCTGAAACAGGTAAGTGTGAAAAATGTTGGTAAATTTACGACATGTTTAACATACAACTGTATATGAAATTTACAATAACATTAACTAAATATTGTTATTAATATACAAGGTTCGTAATTTTCAAAATTTTCCAATAAAATTGAATATATGTCTATTGAATTTATAATAATCGATATCGAAAATTAAAAACTGATGTATTAAACTCATTTTGCTATCCGGTAATTCAATTCGATATAGAATGAATGAAAATTACAATACGTGTATGTTAATACGATCTGCTTTTTTTCTTATTCAGTGACATTTAGTTGTTACCGGGTGAAATCTGTGACTTGCATAACGGCCCTATGATGATTTTTCGAATGATATTCATGATTCTCCTATAATTTCAAGTAGGCAATAGCGCGGTTAGTAGCATCTTAGGTAGGTAGGCATGGGTAGGTAGGTAGCGTAACTCTAGGGTCGGTAATTGAAGTCCTGTTGCAAGCGATTGTTGACAACAATAAGTATTCGTGGATGCCATTTTTTCAAAAATATTTATCTTTTATCTACAAAATACTATAGTACAGTGCGTAATTAAGCTGTTTCGCGGTAATTAAAAGCATTTTCTTTCAGTAAAATGTTTTTCCAAATTTTACACTAAATCAATTTAATTTATTTACAATAAACACTGTATAAACATTAACACTAAATAAATAAATATAAAGAAATAAATAACAAATAAAAATACTATATAAATATTTATTCATTTAACACTAAATAATTGAATATACAGTATATTCAAATTGAATATAGCGTGTATTCAAAATATGATATAATGGTATAGTAAATTTCATGTACCGTATATACATAAAACATATTATACAAATTATGAATTTTCAAACAGACATTTTTTACAGTGCAGCACCCTTTTGTTATAGCCTAGGGAATTTGTGATTCCCAGTGCAACTGGTATACCCGGTTTGTATTCCGACGGGTCAATGCGAATGGTAATGACAGAAAACAGTGATCGGACGTCGGATCGATAAGTCGCAACGGCGATTAGTCGCCCCGAGTGTCTTAATTAAAGAGCGACGGGCTGGCGGGCAGACGCGCGCTGCAATTGACGCGGAGATCACTAATGACCCATGGGAGGAAGGGCAAGTCCCTGGG
Organism: Pimpla rufipes; assembly: GCA_963932165.1. Classification (NCBI taxonomy): domain Eukaryota; kingdom Metazoa; phylum Arthropoda; class Insecta; order Hymenoptera; family Ichneumonidae; genus Pimpla; species Pimpla rufipes. The sequence goes on along the minus strand of OZ010631.1, from coordinate 8,398,357 downwards.
ATAAATTGAGATGAATGGACGAAGCTGTTTCGTCGGCCAAATAGCGGACAGTCGATCGGGCGTACGCGGTAATACTCAGATCTTTTTCCGCGCGTTTATTTATATATTTTTTTTATTAGTCGAGGCATGTCCTTGAGAAGAATAATACAATTAAGTAATGTTATGTTAATGTTGAAAGACTCACCGGTCGAGCTTCGCCTCAATTGCGTTCTGCCAAGTATCAGGGGATGCACTCGGAGAATCGCCGCAGGTCTCGTTAAGACACGTGCCATCTTTTATTTTGTATTTATATATTTTTTCAACACCATTTTTAACGAAAAATTTATAATTTAAAAGTACTAAAAAAGACAGAAAAAAATTAGTTTGTACGTATTTTACGGATCTTATGAAAACGAAATATTTTGTCATTAATTTATTGTTAATTTTATTATCAGTTATTTCAACCGAAAAAGTTAACTAATCTTGTGTTACGCCGCAAAAACTTGTGAAATAATTTCAATCAGTGGAATTTCCGTAGATTTCGAGTGATCCAGGTATCGAGGTGTCGTTCGATCGATATATATTCAACGCGATCTGCTCCGAGAGGGTTTTGCTCGCGGACTAATGTGTACCATTCAAAGTCGCCTGCAACCTCAGCAGCACCGGCGGTGACGGCAGCAGCAGCCACAACGGGAGTCGGCGATTCTCGCGAGGTCGATCGAGATCGATCGATCGTGGGATCTGACAAAAACCGCCGCGCGGAATTCAACAAAAAGGTACAATAATCCGGATCGAAGGATCGAAGAAAAAAAAGAAGAAAAAAGAACCAGTAGTCAAGTACTACGTGCGTAATATTGCGCGAGAGTCTCGAGCCTTTCCCTCTGTGCAGATCCCGTTCTCACTCAGATCCCATACAAACTTTACGAGGGATCTACCGATCATGCGTAATGGGCCGAACGTGCGCGCCGGTCACTTCGGTCGATGCACGGGGCCGACAGCGACAGGCAACTCTCGCCGAAAATGTAGACGAAGAGTTGGAAGCTATAATTTATTCGAAATAGATACAGAGTCACACATAATCGATATTTACTCTGTTAGCGTCCGTAAATCGATATCCACGATAATCCGAAATGACGCTAGATCAACTTGACCGTTCCCCCTCCCGTTTAAGGATGTAGGAGCGCGAAGTATTCAATTCGCATAAATTTGAGAAAAGTGCGAGAGAATTGCAAACACTTCTCAATGGTCTGAAAATCTGAAAAAAATGCATGCACACTAAAGGTACTGAAAAGATTAATTTTGCATGATCATAATTCCAAAATATTATTAACAAATTGATTAAAAAGAGATTGTTTAACAAATATTTCGTTGACCCGTTTTTTTTGCATGAAAATGATTCCTTTATTTTCCTGCATACGTATGCATTTCTTCAGATTTTTATGTAATCTTTGAAATTTGTACATATTTTCCATACAAAAAAACCCAAATTTCGACGATTACATAAAAATCTGAAAAAATGCATATGTATACAGAAAAATAAAGAAATCATTTTCATAAAAAAAAACTTGGGTCAACGAAATATTTGTTAAACAATCTTTTTTAATCAATTTTTATTGACATTTTGGAATTACTATTATGCAAAATGACTCTTTTTAGTACACCTTTAGTGTGCATAGATTTTTTCAGATTTTCAGACCATCGAGAAGTGTTTGCAATTCTCTCGCACTTTTCTCGAATTTATGCGAATTGAACACTTTGCGCTCTTACATCCTTAAGGGCATGTGAAACACGTACCACGTGACACGTGAGTGCGAGAGAGATAGACGCAATTTTTGAATGAACGCCATTTAAAAACTATTCTTATTCTGGATAAAAGCAAAATATCATCGGACGAAGAATTAAAATACGCTTCCGTTGATGTTTTTCTTTGCCTCAGAATATTTTCGGTATCTCCATACGATTGATTACAGTTTCTGTTACCGACTGAGTAGGTTTCACATGCCCTTAACTACCGGCATGGCCCGCGTTATTCAGCGAAGAGCGAGAGCAAACAAGCAGTCGATTTCGAAACGTCGAAATAAACTCACTAAACTCGAAACGTAAGCGACATCCCGTACATCCGCGAAAGAGAAAACGACGACTTACGATTATCCGAAACGTTTGTACTTTACGAGTGATTCTCATATCCTATTCTTTATTTTGTTCTTCCCCCGCAAGTTCGGGTTATTTTGTAATAAAACTAATGTTCTTTTCAGAGCATTAATTGCGTGCGCTCCATTAATTCCGCCCCACATTCCCTGACTATAATCTCACTTTTTAACAACTACAATTCTCAAATTGATCACTTAGTGTGTTGGGTCGGGTATGCGCAAAAATGCATTATTATCGCAATCTTTTGCTAGACCCAAACATTCAGAAGGGTCATTACGGAAAATTGAAAGAAAAATAAAAAAGTTCGAAAATGGGAAAATAAAACATGGAACTTGAACCCAGGACACTGACATTAAATCTTATGCTCTATTTTTAAATTTTTTTTTTCGAACAGATGTTTGTTGACAAAGCGAAAAACAGATCCGTCGGTATAATACCGACAAAACAGAAGGGGGCAGCACTCAGAATTACTCAGTCGGTAACCAAAAACTGTTACATATATCGAAAAATCGGTTTGTTGTATCGCGCAGTCTCGATAATTTCGTACGATAAACGGATTATAAAATGTTTATTAACAACACATTCCTCGTTTGTACATTTCTATCAAACGCGATATTATCGATTCTTTATTTGCATTTTCATTTTTTTTGCGGTGCCAAACGAATCCTCGGAAACTGCGCACTCCGCCGCTTCGGGGCCTCGAATTTTCGTCTCTTTGGACTCGTTCCCGAAGTGGACGCGCGCGACACTCACGCCTGAACCTCCTCCTGGACAGTCCGCGGCAGCGGATTCGAAATTCTCTTGAGATTGAGGAAACACGCGCCGTTCGACGCGTTGTTCTGTCCCCCGAGAACAACACACGCGAGCCCGTTGACTGCCGTGTGCTCCCACAAACTGCCGAACCACTTGTCCAACGATTTGCACGTCCTCGCGGTCGCTTCCTCGTCGCGCAGCTGCTCGTCGCTTATCCTTACGTGGCAGAAGGTCAACGCGTGCTCCATCGCGACTTCGCAGCTTCGTCGCACCGCGTGCTTGTTACCTTCCGCCACTACCAAACGAACCTTCGCACGTGTCGAAAAATGAATCGTGGAAATGAGTATTGAAACGTTGTTCAGTCGGACGGAGAATTTTTATCCAAGTCAAACTTTTCTTTTCTTTCTTTTTTTCAATTGATTTCTGAATGTATCTTTAAGGAGGTTCGCCTATAACTTACGAGTCGAAAACATGGCTGAGAAAAACGTTAACGCTGCTCTATCACGAATTGTGAACAACATTCGTATTATGAATTATGGATGCTACGTATGTACCGAATTCCTCGAAAACATTTAAATTGTAGACTATAATAGAATGTCTTAGGTGCTCAACGACTCGAGAGTCATTACCAGATGCTTACGGTCCAACATCACGATGCAAACAAAATTGCAAATAATCGCCAAAAACCAATAAAAGAGGCTCAGATGATACTAAGTCCTTGAAATGATCAATAAATCGATAATGTTCAGTTGTAAACTCCTAATTATTGGGAAAACCTTAAGAGGCAGTGATACTTCCCCCTCCACTGCTCAACATTTTGAAATCTATTTTCTTCCATAATACTTGACAGATAGAGCTCAGACTTTGCGAGAATGTGCGGAAGTATCGCAGAATTAGGCTAAGCTCCTGGCTCCTCGATACTCGTAGACGTTTGTTCAGGAGAATCGAAAAATAAGAAGGTGCGAGAAAGACAGCGCTAGGTGCGGGAGAGACAGCCCTATAGGAGTTTAACATTGGACGACAAAGTTCCGAGAGAAGTATCATATCTTCTTAAGAAGCAATGATACTTCGCTCGGAATGTTAAACGTCCATAGGGCTATCTCTCTCGCACCTAGCGCTGTCTGTTTCGCACCTTTTTATTTTTCCATTCTCGTGAGCAAACGGCTTCGAGGATCGAGGAACCAAAAGCTTAGCTCAATTCTGCGATACTTTCGTACATTCTCTCAAAATCTGAACTCCATCTGCTGAGTATTTTGGGAGAAAATAGGTTTCACATTATTTTGCAGTGGGCGCAAAATAATGTGGGTAGGAATGCCACTGCCTCTTAAAAATAATACGTGACAAGACAGGTTCGGTACCGTGTCTGGGTCAGCTGTTGCGCTACAACGTTCAATATAGACGGTAAAGTTCGAAATTTCTCTTTTTTACACAATTCTTGAATTGTCATTGACCTCATAGCAGTTTCCCACAGTTCAAAGTTGGTTCTAAGTATATGAAAAAATCGGTAAATGCTGTCTCTGAACGAATTCTGCCATCTACCCAATGCTTTACTCCCCACAAAGTGATCAACGTCTGGGTCGGGTACCAATGTAACTAGTCGATCAATATTTGTAAAATTTTCGGATCAGGTGCAGTAAGTGTTGATTTAAATAATAAAGATTAAATTAAAGTCCTAAGTTGTATTTCGAGTAATAGGCGAACGTCCTTAAGTGATTAATTACGTCTACAATCTGCAAACTTACGTGATCATTTTTATCGAAATTCTCGTCGTCCATTACGTTGAGCCTCGAGCTCTGGAGATATTTCGAATATTCATTCATGACTTGGTCACTGGCGACGATAGCGGCGGTCTTCTTGTGCTTCGTCATGTGCTTGAAGATCGAGACACCGAAGCTCATGCTTTCCGCCTTTTTCACGTGCTTTCGCATCTCCAGATCCATGTTTTTGTGGCCCTTCAGGACGGCATCGCCAAAATCCACGCTGTTCGCCAGTTTCAACTGCGCCAGCTTCAGAGAAGCCTGAGAATCCTCCGTGGAACAGTGACCGTCCTTTCCCGCCGATTGGATGTGCTCACTCAGAAACTCGCGCGCCAAGATTTTCAGTTTTGTTTTACGATACCTTAGAGAAAAAAAGTCATTTGTTAAGGAGGTCTTGTCGTATAGTCTTCATTTCGCATAAATTCGAAAATATTGAGAGAGAATTGTAAACACTTCTCGATGGTATAAAAATCTGAAGAAAATCATGCACATTAAGGTAGTATGAGCGTACAGATGAACGTCGCGTAAATTCGAGGGAGTTTGAGAGAGAATTACGAAGAGTTCTCGATCAGATAAAAATCTGAAAAAAATCAAGCATATGAAAGGCGGTAAAGAGATTATTTTAGACAATAATAATTTTAAAAATGTTATTAACAAATTACTTAAATAAATAATTGTTTAACTAAATATCCGGCAACCTAACTTTTTTTGTTATTAAAGTGATCTTCTTATTTTTCTACATACGTAAGATGTAGAAATTCTGTTTTTCAGAATTTTCTCTGATTTTTAATTTTAACATAATAAAAAAACGTAATTTTCAAACGTCACACAAAATTCGGAAAAAATTCATACGTACGTAGAAAAATAAGAAGATCACTTTAATAACAAAAAAGAGTTAGGTTGCCGGATATTTAGATGAACAATTATTTATTTAAGTAATTTGTTAATAACATTTTTTAAAATTATTATTGTCTAAATTAATCTCTTTACCGCCTTTCATATGCTTGATTTTTTTCAGATTTTTATCTCATCGAGAACTCTTCGTAATTCTCTCTCAAACTCCCTCGAATTTACGCGACGTTCATCTGTACGCTCATACTACCTTAAAGGTACTGGAAATATTAATTAGGCATAATAATAATTGTAAAATGTTATTAACAAATTGATGGAAAAAAATGGTTTGACAAATATCCCGGTGACCCAAATTTTTTTGAATGAAAATGATTCGTTAATTTTTCTGAATACGTACGAGTTTTTTCAGATTTTAAAGTTAACTTTGAAATTTGTGTTTTTTCACCCTATAAAAAACACATATCAAAGTTAACTTGAAAATCTGAAAAAATTCATAGGTCTTCAGGAAAACGAACGAATCATTTTCATTAAAAAAGTAGGTCACCGGGATATTTGTGAAACAATTATTTTTTTCGTCAGTGTGTTAATAACATTTTGGAATTATTATTATGCCAAATTAATCTGTTCAGTACTTTTAATGTGCATGCATTTTTTCAGATTTTTATACCATCGTGAAGTATTTGCAATTCGCTCTCATTTTTCTCGAATTTATGCGAAACGAACTGTATACGACAGCACCCCCTTAAGTTCGTAATATTTCGATCAAAATTTTATGAAATCGGAAGGGGACGTTTTTTTCCTTCTAGCAATGTACCTGTCGCCCGATAAATTGAAAATAACCGATGTGTCGATGACGTAGGGATGCATCATCTTCAACGAGTGGAGATCGGAGTTCAAACTCTGGCCCACGAGGATCGCGTCGGGCGGCAATATCTCGCGCAATTTTTGTTGCACATCTTCGAGCGTCGTCGTGACGTTCTCGAGCATTTCTTTCGTGATGCCGCTGTACCTGGTGAGGTAATCGGTGATCGCGTTGTCCGGCTTCACGAGACTGTCGTACACAATCTACGGAAAATCTCATTTGTTTGCATTTTTTTACGTACCGCGAGCCCTCATTAAAAATAAAATATCTCGCATTTTCGATATAAGTATTGTCGTCAGGTTATTGGTTCTCTGATTCGTTTGTTTATCACAGAAAAAGAAACGACTAAAAAGCTCTTTAATTGGCGATAAATAGGTTGAAATTCAACGTAAAGTACATTTATGATAGTCAAAAATAGCTATCGGGGTCACAATCTGAGGCAGGATCACAAACAGGGTCATTTACCTTAACATTGTTATTATATTTGCAGAAAAAAAGAAATCAGTTTTCACGTTTTTCACGTCGAGTCTTCTATTTTTCAGGCAAACAACAGTGTTTTTCGGAATCAGCTGAAAAATTGCCATCGGATAGGGTTTTCAAACGCTATCCGATTGCAATTTTTAATTTTACGAATTTTTTTTTTTCTCAAAAAACGCAAGGGGTATGTATAAAAAAATATGCGATTTTTTAGGGTTCTGCTTCAAAACTCGGTGAAAAATTCAGAATCAAGACATCGCGTTTCGTCTTCTGGCATTCTCTTCGTTATTGAGATTTCTCTCAAACAAATGAAGAAAATTCGGATTCGATCGAGCCAAAAAAAGTAACCACAATTTAAAAAAAGTGACGGAACTTAAAAAAAAAATTCAAAAACACTTTTTAATACTTATTTTCGATGTATTTTTTCTCGTACACGACGAGTTCGCCATTACTTTTTTCCAAACGCAATAGTTTTCATGCAGAATTCAATAAACTCGATTATTTTCGATATTTCAATTTTTTGTCTTTGTATAAACCGAGAAAGCGCGCGAAGCGCGCATATGGGCAATTAAATAAATAAAAAATGTTCCGTAAAAATGACGGAATTTCCCGACTCACCGCCATTTTTTCGTCGACAATAGATATTCTCGTGAGCTCAAGGAGGCCGGTCGTCGTTCTGCACATCTCGCAGTCGAGACCGAACATCGGAGACTTGGCGCTCGCCTCGACGTACTCGTCCTTGGTGAGGACGTAGTCGCGATATCTGTTAGCGAGAACGCCCTGCAGGGGAAGCGGGTAGTTCTCCTCGACGAGCTGCCAAGGGGAGAGTAACAGTTTGGTCCTCGAGAATTTGTCGGACGGCGGGAGATGCGCCAACTCCTCTTTGGTCATCTCTCGGCCGTCCGACGTCGTCGCCGAGCGCATGGGAAACACGCTCTTCAGCAATTTCACGAGGTCCCCAGTGGTCTGCATTGCCGCTTCCAGGGACCCGAAACCTGAAAAAATATTTATTATCGAAATATTTAAAAAGCCGATTCTTATTTGTCGGATAACGTTACACGGCTCTCACGGTTTATCAATTTGCTACACTGAGTCCCCGTGAGTGGAACTGCCGCGAGTTCTTCGATGACGGATCCACCGTAGATCGCAGGCGTCACCATCTCAAGGCGAAAGTCCAGTTTGCTCGTGACGTTGGCGAAGAGGGACTCGTGCGAAAGATAGTGATACATGGAGAAGCCCTCTACGACGAAGCAAACCGTGTGGCTTACCTTAAAAAAAAAAAAACGAAAATTCTCGTAAATGAAGCAAAGTATAGCTCGTAATTGAAGAAAACAGCGTTGTAAATCCCCATTAGTTTAAAGGGGACTTCTGCCTTGGAGCACCATTTTTCATTTTATTTTTTTGTGGGAAAACGAATAATAGTATACGACTGCGGTTTTGATCTACTTGTTATTTACGTTTTATAGTATACAATAGAATTTTTAAAGTTAAAAATTGTCGGCGTCCACGGTCCTCAAACACGGTCGTCTAAAATAAATGGCTGACACCCTTCTGACCACTATAATTATGCGACCGGCCTGAAATTATGCATACATACTCGGGAAACACGTCTTCATGGAATGACGGACGTTCTTTTTTCGACAACTTCATTTTTCGATTTTTTATTTATGTTTTTATATGTCGTCATTCCATGAAGATATGTTTCTCGAGTATGTATATACAATTTCAGGCCGATCGTATAATTACAGTGGTCAGGAGAGTGGTAGTCATTTATTTTGGATGACCGTGTTTGTGGACCTGGGATGCAGATAATTTTTAGCTTAAAAAAAAGTCCATTGTATACTTTAAAACGTAAATAACAAGTAGAAAAAAACCGCAGTCGTCTACATTTATTCGTTTCTCCACAAAAAAATAAAATGAAAAACGGTACTCTAGGGTAGAAGTCCCTAAGAAATAAATGTTTACAGTACGATTTGTTTTGCAGGTGTGATTTTATAATAATAACCTGCAGCTATTATAAAATGATGTGTGAACTTTTGAATGGCTCCTTGGATACCTCATTGTCGGTAAAAAATAGTGAGCAATCTCAGAAAAAATGGAACAGATCAGTTGTCCATTACTTTCGTAATGTATTAACCGTATTTCTCCATTTTTTTTTTCATGGAAATTACCACGAAATTTGATTGCGAATAAATATTCTTTGCGACCTTTAAAAAATTGACGCATTATATTATCATTATTTCGTGTTACTATTATTAACTAATAATTACGAAACGTATTGTACCGTTAAATTTATTTCTGAAAGATTAAGGTAGTCCTTGCGGATAATATTCATTACGCATAAATTCGAGGAATTTGAGAGAGAATTGCAAACACTTCTCGGTGGTATAAAAATCGGAAAAAATTCATGCACATTAAAGGAACTGAAAAGATTAATTTTGCATGATAATAATTCGAAAATGTTATTAACAAATTGATGAAAAAAACAATTGTTTAACAAATATTTCGATGACCCAAGATTTTTTTTTCATGAAAATGATTCCTTCGTTTTTCCGAATACGTATGAATTTTTTCAGATTTTAGAGTTCACATTGAATTTTGTGCGTTTTTTATAGGGAAAATATGTGAAAATTATATGGGAAAATATGTGAACTCTAAAATCTGAAAAAATTCATACGTATTCGGAAAAACGAAGGAATCATTTTCATGAAAAAAAATCTTGGGTCATCGAAATATTTGTTAAACAATTGTTTTTTTCATCAATTTGTTAATAACATTTTCGAATTATTATCATACAAAATTAATCTTTTCAGCACCTTTAATGTGCATGATTTTTTTCCGATTTTTATACCACCGAGAAGTGTTTGCAATTCTCTCCCAAATTCCTCGAATTTATGCGAAAAGAATATTATCCGCAAGGACTACCTTAAGGGAATGTGAAACATGTACCACGTGACACGTGAGTGCGAGAGAGATAGCTGCAATTTTAGAAACAACACCATTCGATTGTTTTTTCGAAAATCAAAATTCTGACTAATTCATTCCCTCGGTGCACATTACTGGCGTCTGTATTTCAATTTTCACGTCGATCCGTTCATAATTCGCGTCAGAATCTACTCCCGAAATTTTGAGGTGCGCGACCGAGTGTTTCACATGCCCTTAATGGATTTACAACTCTGTAAGAAAAGTAGTACTCTCGTCTTGTACCTTGTTAAACTTTTCCAATGCGCACCATCTCGCCGGCAGATACGGCGAGTCGTGCCCGAGCAGCGAGTACATGAGCAGATGCTGAACGTCCCGAAGAAATATGGGAATGCGGTCGCGCTCAGTGACCACCGTCAAACTGGCGCTCTCGCCGAATCCCTTCAATCTGAATCGAGGTATCACTCGCAATCTTTGCTTGCGCTCCTTCAACTCCTGCTTCAGTTTCGCGTACTCCTCTCCGCTCAGCCTGTGGATTAAAGATTTTAAAAAATAACAAAAATTTTCTTTTTTTGTTTTTTTCTTTTGCTTTCTCATAGAGGAAGCTTTGTTTACGTGCATTTTTTTGTTTAATATGTACATGTCAGGACACTCAGAATGGTCCAAAACGTCGCGAAAAGTGGTTTAGAAAAAATGTACGGATAGATGTGAGGCCGGCATGCAAAATTCAAATTTTCATATCTCAAGAACAGATTTAACGATCGAGCTGAAATTTTGCACTTATATAGGGCAGGTAGGCAACTTTCTTTATGAAAAGTTTCAACAAAATTCAAACACCTGTTCCAATTTTATGCAAAACTGTATTTATCGAAAAATGTTGGTTCGCGCTCTGGTTGCCGCAAATTTTTAGCTATCCAGATAAATAATTTTTTACAAATAAAGCTGTGTCAAAGGATGACTGGTGTAGAATTTCACAAATCGACAAATAGGTTTGATTTTCATGCGATTTTTAATTTTTCGAAAAATTTTCATTCTGTTCTAACTCACGTCAAATCTCAGTGAATGAACTGAAATTTTCTACCGACGAAAAATAATATTTTGCGCTGCTGTGTACCAAGTTTGATGATAATCAGCAAAAAGTACGGTTTGGCGGCTTTAACATTTTTATAAAAAATTTGCGTTTTGCTCTATAAAAATAAAAAACAGGTATATAAAAAAGGATGCAAAGTTGAGTTTTGCTCATTTCTTCCTCATAATTTTTGGATGTTTACAAAGCTTCCTCTATAAGAAACCTAAAATAGATCAACATACTTTCTTATTGAGGTAGTTTTGTGAACATTCTAAAATCATAAGGAAGCAATGCGCAAAGCTCTTCATTGCACGTTTTTTTTTCCTCAATTCACAAAGTAGAGCATAAAAAGTAGACCTCGGTTTTTTGTTGGCGAGAGGTTCGGAATCCTCAGAATTCCCCAATCTCTGGATGTCATTATCTCTCTTGTCGTCTGAGTCATCAAGAGGCTGTTCACATGTTCGTTTCCTGCTTGGTGCTTCCTCCTCCTGATCATGGCTCTCAGACCCTGCAATACTTTTCACCGAGTCCTCAATTTTAATTCCAAGTGCTCTGGACTCTCTGTCCTTGTCATTCAATTTTGTTATCTCCAGCAGCGCAGCCATTTTCTTGCGCTTCTTCTCCAGCCGCTGAAGTTGCTTTTCTGTCTGGGCCTTCATGCTCCGTCTTTGCCTTCCGAGCCACAGAGCGAGGCAGCATCTGATATCTGGACAAGGCAAATCATTCGCATCAACATTAGAACTGTGATGCCTGTGTGTGAGCAGGCTTGGGTTAACTGGGAAGGTGGATTAACCAGGCATCACAAAAAGCTACAAAAGTGCAAGATACAAACGAAAGTCACTGAGTACTTTGAAAAAAAGAGCCCAAAGGTGACTTAACATTTTTTTTTTAAACACGGAAAGTTTTATATACTTGTTTTATATGTTCATTATTCTTTTTTTTATTATTTGATTACGACGTATACCTTCTTCAGGTTTTTACGTCTTTTCTCCCCACTCCCCTTGATCCCCTTTCATTCCTTGTATTCCCCTCCGTGTCATTTATTGAGTTCCCCCCCAGAGTGTTACCTGCAGCCACTCTTTCTTAATGCACTACTGTATCGCATTTGCACGAGGGCATACGGAAACTGCGGAAAACCTGTGCCGATACAGGCGGCTATATTTTTCTGAGTGTCTGTTGCATGAGATTACATCAGAAACTCTGAAAAACTGCCTCCCGCTCAACAGTTGACGTGCAAATCAGTGCATGGCTAAGCGGTCACCCATCCAAGTAGCGACCGTGAGTCGAGCCGCTTAACATGGGAGATCGCCGAAGCCATGCACCGACCGCACGCCCACTGCTGTCGGTTATATGTTCATTATTATAAACTTATAAAATGTTTTAACGACTTTGAAGTTTGCATCGTTGCAATGCAATGAAATTAAAAACAACTAAATATTAATTCCATAAAAATTCAAATATTTCACCATTACGGGATGAAATAATATTTTCCTCGCACGCTCTTAGTCATTATAATAACTTTTTATAGCTGGTTCAATTATACGGGTTCATTAATATTTTCTTGTTTTTTTTATTTCATTGCATGATGCAAACTTCAACGTCATATGTTTTATATGTTTATTTATTGTTTTATATACTTGTTAATACTATCCAACAATTAAGTGTAATTTGTACCAATTTCATTGCAACTACTCAAAATACAGTTGTATCGTTTGTCATAATTGATATATGCAATACTGTTACTTTTGCTTTAGCTTTGGTAAAAAATATGAATCTCACGATTTCATGATTAGTCGTCTCTAGTTTCTTAATTTCTTAAGGTAAGTTACTCAACCAGGAAGTTAATAAGTCACTAAATAGATTGGCAACAACTAAATCGATAAAATGGTTGGTAAATTAGTAGGGAAATTAGTCAATAAAAATTGTAATCTGTGGGTTATCATGAAAACATGGCAATGGACGAATCTCGACAACGATATTTTTTCCATCGCATGTAATAAAACTTCTTGTAAAAGCCAAATATCGTTGCTTCGAGATGTTAAAATTCGCGAAAAAAACGAAAAAAAAAAAAAAATCTAAAATCTTAATGTTACGGAATGTCAATAATAACACGTGTTCATTACCATGATCAAATTTTGAGGTTAGGGATGCAGCGTTGAGACGCGGTGACGATTCCGTATATTAACGTGCACTCGGCGATCTTGTGTCACTGAAGGTGAAAGAGTTTTGCGAAAAAAAGTGTACGGACGACGAGACGAGGTGGCTGAGATTAACCGGCAGTGCGAAAATTCCGTTTGGTGACGATAAGCGCGAGTTTGGATTTTCTTCGCACTACAGTTTTGCGGCAGCAAAACAGTCGTCAGACAACACAGCAGAATCGCGTGAGTCTATTGGACGACCTCGCGCGAGTCGCCGACCAATCGTTTGAACGGGAATCGCTCGTGCATTGGAAAAATTTTACCCGCAAATGTAGTTCGTCTTGGACGAAGAAAAAAATGAGAGGGCACGAGACAACGTTTCGATGATTTAATTAAACGTCTCGTCTCCCCCTATAATGTTGCATCCTGTACATTCAGGATACTGCATACGAATTTGTAATATGGAACAAAAAAGTTGCAAAGTAGAACTTTGCACACTGCTTCTTCATTAATTTCTCGTTTTCACAAAGCCACCTGTATGAAAATGCTTATTTATTCACCTTGGCTTCCTCATAAAAGAAACTTTGTGAAAAAGGGATATTAATGAGGAAGCAATGTACAAAGTTCTACTTTGCATATTTTTTTATTTAAATAAAAGAAAGCTCCGTTACAAACGCCGTTACATCTAATTTTGATTAGATAATAGTTTAGATAAAAGTTTTGTCTTACTTTCTTAACATTTCCGAAAGTTATAGCGAAAACCAACATTTAAAAAAAATTCGGAATGGTGTAAAATCCGAACGACTTTACCGATCATCACCAAATTTCGTACGTAGCAGGGCTATATGTTATTTCTCGACTGTGGAGTATTTCAGTTCTTTGTTGAGATTCCACGTGAATTAGGGATTTTTTTTCTCGAAAAATTCAAAATTCAATAAAATCCGAACCGTTTTACCGATTTCGTCGAAATTCAATACCAAACAATATTGAACGCATCTCCGGTTATGAAGAACCATTTAGGTTGTGACGTGATTTTTTGGAATCACGGTCACAAGATTTAGTTACCGGATATTTATGACGTTTTTTTCGTATTGTTTAAGTTCCGTGGCTGTCGCTCCTCTTATTGCCACGTTTTCTTTTCGTTTAGTCGATCCCGCTACGTTTAGTCCTGGCGCCCACGTACCTCCTGTGTGAAATGAAAGGTCCAAGCGAAAACCTAGGTGCGTCCTTTAGATTTTCGTCTCCTGAATCCGAAAATGTTGGTTATTTTTTCGAAAAAGTGGTATAACATATTGTTATTAACAATTTAATTGTTTAAACCGCTATATCTCGAAAACTATTGGAGATATCGAAAAATATCCAAATGATAATATGTTCCTCTCTTCAAGACGAACAGAAGTTGTCATTACGTTTTTTTACGTATATCCACAACTTTCCGACTTATAGGAAGAGAAGCAATTTCAGCGCGGGCCGATACAATTTTCGCGGCGGCAACCGTGCGCGCTCAGGTCTCAGGTACCGTAGCACATCATCTATTCGACATAGCGACATTGTATAGGAGTGTTTTATAATCTAGAAAATGTAAGCTGTACGATGATGGTAGAAAAAAAGGTGAAATGTCGAAAAATAACAAAATGGCGGCGGGTTGAATGGCGAAAGTTCTATGAAAAAGTGGGTTGCACGTTTTTTCAGATATCTCCGGATCCAATTATCGGATTGAACTTGGTCGCAGTTCAATTCAAAGATATTTATTTTACGCATCTAAGGACGTTCGGATGATATCGGTAGCGCAAAAAACGTGGAAGTTACAGCCCCTAGAAGTAACGAAACTTGCAGCGTGAAAGAGCGCGATATAATCGCGTTATGCGTGGCCTTTGCCGCCGGATTATCCAAACACATTTACAAATACACCGTATGTGCATTTGATATCAATAAATAAATAGATGGACAATAATCTACGATGTAACATTCGTGCATTACGTATGCCTTACATTGTTGCATCTCGGGCAAATACCTGTGTTCGCTGCTTTATTAATTTATTAATTTCTGTATTTTATTTATTAATTTATTAATTTAGAATGGGAAAATCATTATTACGCATATGGAGTACATATGGCATATTGAAACGTGAAGCAATGTCGTACGTAAACCGATTTTCATGTGCTTTCACGCTGCAAGTTTCGTTATTTGTAGGGGCTGTAACTTCCACATTTTTTGCGCTGTCGATATCATGCAAACGTCATTAGACGCGTAAAATAAATCTCTTTGAATTGAGCTGCAATCAAGTTCAATCCGACAATTAGATCCGGAGATATCTGAAAAAACGTGCAACCCACTTTTTCATAGAACTTTCGCTCTTCAACCCGTCGCCATTTTGTTATTTTTCGACATTTCACTTTTTTTCTACCATCATCGTACAGCTTACATTTTCTAGATTATAAAACACTCCTATACAATGTCGCTATGTCGAATAGATGATGTGCTATGGTACCTGAGATCTGAGCGCGCACGGTTGCCGGCGCGAAAACTGTATCGGCCCGCGCCGAAATTGCTTCCCTTCCTATAAGTCGGAAAGTTCTGGATATACGTCAAAAAATGTAATGACAACTTTTGTTCGTCTTGAAGAGAGGATCATTTTATCATTTGGACATTTTTCGATATCTCCAATAGTTTTCGAGATATAGCGGTTTAAACAATTAAATTGTTAATAACAATATGTTATACCACTTTTTCGAAAAAATAACCAACATTTTCGGATTCAGGAGACGAAAATCTAAAGGACGCACCTAGGTTTTCGCTTGGACCTTTCATTTCACACAGGAGGTACGTGGGCGCCAGGACTAGTTTGCGATTTAGTCGTTTTCGCGATTTGGTGGAGTTACGGGTCGCTCACTCGACTCTGTAGCGGAGGCGAGAGCTCAAGGAACTGAGCATACCAACAGAGAAGAGTGTATCGATGACTGTTCGCACGGTGCAACAAAAGTCCGGTGCAAATCCGGCGCTCTAAGAGACGGAAGATGCACTGCGTTCAAGAACGGGTGGATTTTTTATGTTTGGGCAGAGGACGGAGTAACCTTCGTGCCCTTCGTTGAGAGTTATTCGTATTGCCCGTTTTCGCTCTAAGCGCCAAGGGAAGCGCTCGTGCGGATACGTCTCGAGTTACCGGCAGAAATGCGCTCTCGTACAATTATTCGGCGATTCAAGTGAGCAGTGTTGTAAGTCCCCATTACTTTAAGAATTAAAGTTCACACAGCAGTTTATTTTCCAGTCACGATTTCATAACGATGATCTGTAGCGATTATAAAATTACACGTGAACTTTTAAACAGCCGTCAGAAAAACCAAATTTTTTATTAAATTTTGGGTGAAATTGTGAGAAAAATGGACACGCACAGTGCTCCATTATTTCCGCAATGCATTAACAGTATTTCTCCATTTGTTCAATAAGATTACCTTGAATTTTTATGTGAAATGAATATTTCTTGCCTCCATTCAAAAATTTACACATCATATTACAATCATTACGAGTTATTATTTCAAAAACAATTACAGAACCAATCGCACCATCAATTTTATTACTACAAAAATGAGGGATTTACAACTCTGGAGGGCAGTAGCTCTCGGGTAAGGATATTTGGAAATAATAATAATTACGAAATCAAGACGTATATTAGCCAGTCGATCTCGGGACTCCGCCGAGGTGCCTCGGGCTATTGTCGCGGTCATGTATTGACAGTTTTTCTGTTTGCCTCGCTCGCTCGCGTGCGGTACACGGGCCGGGCGCTCTCCCGTGTTGCGCGTTCTCGCGTGTGATTTTCGTTCTCGATCTCGCACTCGATTTCTCAACGAGAAATCGTTGTGTTTTCGCGCCGTTTATACAGCAAGTTAAATGCAGTTCGGTGCATCGTTTCCGTGCATCGTGAAGATGCAGTTCCCGCAATTTCTATGGAAATTGAGCTAGTGATTTTTCGTTCGAGACTCGTCTTGAACGGGCAGTGTTCACGCGCCGTAGTGATGCGGTGTGGCGCAGTCGTGCGCCGAGTTCAGTGCGTCCGCCGAGGTTTCCCTTTGGCCCCATGTACGAACTGCACACTGGCGGAGTCTCGGCTCAGTACTGGTGCCAGAGATGCTAATACTGGCAGACTGCAGAAGGCCGATACTGGTGCAATAAATAACCGAGACTGGTACAATGTTGGTATGTTCTCCCCGGTCCATCGTTTGGCACCGAGAATCAGGACAATACTGGTTAGTAGTCTTGGCTCCATACAAGTACCAAGTATTGGGCCATAGTTTATTTCATGCCTTTCGCTAGTACTGGCTCCTAACACTGGGCCAATGATGGTGTGTTATCCCCGGTCCATCATTTGGCACCGAGAGGCGGGGCAATACTGGGTAATTGTCTTGGCTCGATACACGTACCCAGTGTTGGGCCAAAGGATATTTCATGTCATTCGCCAGTACTGGCACTTAACACTGGGCCAATGATGGTGTGTTATCCCCGGTCCATCATTTGGCACCGAGAGACGGGACAACACTGTTTAATTGTCTTGGCTCGATACACGTACCCAGTGTTGGGCCAAAGGTTATTTCATGTCTTTCGCCAGTACTGGCTCCTGACATTGGCACAATATTGGTATGTTATCCCCGGTCCACGATTTGGCACCGGCAGACGGGACAATACTGGTTAGTAATCTTGGACCTATACAAGTACCTAGTAGTGGGCCAAAGGTTACTTCAAGTCTCTCGCCAGTACTGGCTCCTGGCATTGGACCAACGATGGTGTGTTATCTCCGGTCCATCATTTGGCACAGGAAGTCAAGACAATACTGGTCAGTTATCTTGGCTCGATACAAATATCTAGTGTTGGGCCAAATGCTATTTCAAGCTTTTCGCCAGAACGGACTCCTGATACTGGTTCAATGTTGGGCATTTAACTTCGGTCCATTTTTTGGCATCAAGAATTCAGCCTATATGGTTACTAGACTTGGTTCAATACAAGGGCCCAGTAATGGGCTAACGGTTATGTAAAGTTTGTCGCCATTACTGGCTCCTGATATTGGGCGACAGTTGGGTAGATAATTGCGGTCCATTTTTTGGCACTCAGAATCCGGCCTGTACCGTTTACTAGGCTTGATCCATTACAAGTGCAGTGTTGGGCCAACGGTAATTTTAAACTTTTCGTCGGTATCGTCTTTTGGCCCGATTCCCGCCATCGAATATCAACCAGCTGTGGGCTGGGCCTGGTCTAGATATGGTGACTAATTTTACACTCGATATTGCTGCAAAAGATAGACGCAATTGGGAGAACTCGGTCCTACTAGGAAATAAGGTACGACTGACGTGACCAATAAACAAATTTGATGAGTTTTTTTATGATTTATTTCTCGAGATGCGCGCACACGTTAACGTTTTTGCGTCGCAACATATCAAAGTAGAAAAATTACTTTAAATATTCACTTTAAATATTATTCGGCCACTTTTCTTGCATCTCGGCGGGCTTTGCCGCCCTCGCAGTCTCCTGCTCCCGACAAATAGCGGCTGGTTGCCGATAAAATAGCTGGACCATCTGCCGACGCAATTTTATCCTGTATGATATCTGTAAACATAAAAAGGTGGAAAATTATCTCATTGCTGCTACGTAAATTAAACGGAATTTTTTTTTATTAAAAATCATATGTTGGCGAAAAATTTAAGAAACAGTTCCACATTAAGGGGCCGTGATAGTAAAAAAGGGTCCAATTTTAAGAGGCAGTGCCACTTCGCCCACCACCGCTCAAAATGTTGAAACCTATTATCTTCCAAAATACTCGGTAGATAGAGCTCAGATTTTGAGAGTATGTGCGGAAGTATCACAGAATTGGGCTAAGCTTCCAGCTTCTCGATCCTCGAAGCCGTTTGTTCAGGAGAACCGAGAAACAGAAAGGTGCAAGAGAGACAGCACGAGCGCTAGGTGTGAGAGGGACAACCGTATAGGCATTTAACATTGGGCTACGAAGTTCCGAGCGAAAGATAATCTCTGCAGGAGGGATTTTCTATTCTTTTCGCGAAATTTACCGCTTTTGCTTCCTCATAGAGGAAGCTTTGTTTTCGTGAAATTTTTTTTTTTTTTCGAGATTTTCATGTTAACATACTCAGAATCACCTAAAACGTCGAGAAAAGTGGTCTAGAAAATATGTCTGTATGTGCGTGCGTGTGTGTGTATGTATGATCCAGGCACCGAACATTCAATTGTTCATAACTCAGGAATGGCATGATGGATCGAGCTAAAAATTGGCACGCACGTAGAGTATTAAATCCTCTGTAATTCACATATTTTTAAATGAAATATATCCATGTATACAAATTTTATCGAATTTTCAATTTTTCAAAAAAATGGCGTGATCGCTCCAACTTTCGTAAAAGTTCGACGATTCAGCTATATACTTCATCATAAATAAAGACACGGTCAATGTTGTTTGGTATTGAATTTCAGCGAAATCGGTACAGCGGTTCCGGTTTTATAGAATTTTGAATTTTTCGAAAAAAATAAATTTTGCTCTAAATCGCGTCGAATCTCATCAAATGAACCAAAATATTCAACAGTCAAAAAATAACACACAGCGCTGCCACGTATAAAATTTGGTGACGATCGGTAAAGTTGTTCGGCTTTTACGCTGTTATGAATTTTTTTTTAAATTAAGATTTTCGCTGTAACTTATGGAAAAGTTATTAAAGTAAGTCAAAACTTTGTATTTAATCAAAATTAGATGTAACGGTGTTTGTAACGGAGTTTTCTTTTGTTCAAATTCAAAAAAAGTTGCAAAGTAGAACTTTGCACACTGCTTCCTCATTAATTCCCCTTTTTCACAAAGCTTCCTCTATGAGGAAGCCAAAGTTAATAAATAAGCTTCTTCATAGAGGTGGCTTTGTGAAAAAGGGGAATTAATGAGGAAGCAGTGTGCAAAGTTTTTTGTAATTTTTTGCTGAAAAAGTTATACAACGGATCGATGCGAAATTTGGCACGTATATCTGTGTATATGTTATGTATGTACAAAACAATATTGAATCGTTTTCACCAAAAATTACGTCTCCCACCCCACACGACGCGCGATGGTCGATAATCGGTAACGGGCGTGATTTGAATCTTCTCATTAATCCTGCAACAAAATCCCATGAACATTTTGGCATGACTAAGCGTAACAAAATATTGAGATCCGCTGATGTTGTGAATTCAAACTCAATCTTTTGAACTCAAAACAGACAGTTCAAGACATCACCGAATCCCCAATTTATTTGGTTTCGTCAGGCCGTGTGTATAAAGTAAAATGATAATGGGAATTTGTTTCAGGATTAATGAGAATATTAAAATGACGCACGCCATCGTTTATAGACCATCGCGCGTCGATGGGGGCAGCGTATTTTTGGGTGAAAAGGATTCAAGTTTTTTTGTAAATACGCACCATGTACGTGAATATACATGTCAAATGTCGCATTAATCCGTTGTATTTATTCATCGGGAAATGAGAAAAAAACAATAATAAATGAATAAACATAATAAATAATAAACTAAAATAACAAACATAATAAAAATAATAATAAAAAAACGGATGATAAATGAATAAAGAGCGCAGACATTCACCTTTCATACACGTGTAGAGGTGTGTCGCGCTGAAACTTTTTTTTGTTACTCCGTTCGGTCCCTTTTTTCCCGTTCCTGAGTAGTTCTCTTGAACGGCTTTCATGATAAGGCCACCAAGAATTTTACGGACCGCTTGCTTCACGTCAATCGCACCTCCCATTGAGTCTGCCATAATTTCCTTCTACGACAAACATAAGAGAAAACATTTATAAATTTAATACCAGATTTATAAGAGTATTAGTAAATTATGTAAAATATTTGAACATACCAACGCAGTTTCCTTATCATCGTTTCCTTCAATCAGTTTCTCGAAGTCGTGAAACGCATCGCAGTCTGGGATCGGGAGTTTAACGCCCAGCGTTTCTTTGTATTTTTTTAGGCTGTTGCCAAGTCCCGGTCCTCGGTTTACTATTATAGTATTTTTGATGGCGTCCATTTTTTGTTTAGATTATATAGGATGCTTTGCTTAGCACCTTTGATCTGCTTCGAAATACTTTTGTAGAATTTCTCAATCCGCTCGTCGGCCTTCTCCATCCGTTTGTGGAGTTGACTGAGCCCTAAGTTATCTAAACATTAACAATACAATCATCGTTAACATGCGTAAAAATAAATATTTTGAGAAAAACCAGGCCAAACATAAAGAATCACCTGAATTGCCAGCTTCCTCTCGCGTGTCAAACGGTCTCTTTCTTTTCAGCCCTCTTTTTTTTCCCTCGACAATCGCTGGCATCGACAGCTCAGAATCTAAATGCAGTAGAATAATTATTTTTATGTGAAGGATAATAACGCTTGAAATTAAGTCGAAAAAAGTGCAATAGCAAATCATAGTTCGCGATAATTTGCACATATTTTCCATATTAAAAAAAAAACAAAATTCAAAGTGAATTTCAAAATCTGAAAATTCATACGTATTCAGAAACATGAACGTATCATTTTTATTAAAA
Organism: Pimpla rufipes; assembly: GCA_963932165.1. Taxonomy (NCBI): domain Eukaryota; kingdom Metazoa; phylum Arthropoda; class Insecta; order Hymenoptera; family Ichneumonidae; genus Pimpla; species Pimpla rufipes. The sequence goes on along the minus strand of OZ010631.1, from coordinate 8,376,836 downwards.
AAATTTGGTTCACCGGGGTATTAGTTAAACAATTTTCTTTTTCATCAACAATGTCAATAACATTTTTAATTATTATACAAAATACATCTTTTCAGTACCTTTAATGTGTATGAATTTTTTCAGATTTTTATACCATCGAGTAGTGTTTGCAATTCTCTCATTTTCTCGAATTTATGCGAAATGGATTCGACAAATACTAAACGAGAAATACGAAGACAGGACCCCCGTAAATGGTTTTTTGTTGTAAAAGAGCAAAAAGCGGCCTGTTAAGATCAATAATTTCATTACGTTCATACGCGTAATATTCTGTACATACAATTTCGTCAATGAAAATGTTTTTTCTCGACATCAAAGTTCTTCTAAGGTTGTTCAAGTAAAGTCCGCCAAAACGCAAGATTCGGAGAGGATTTCGAACACTTCTCGATGGAATATGAAACTGAAAAAATCAAGCGTATCGTATAGAAGTGCTAAAAAAGTAATTTTGCACAATAATGTTTCCAACAAACAAATATTAAAAAATTAATGAAAAAAATTGTTTAAATTTATGATGAAAATTGTTCAAAAAAATCATTTTCATTTATAAAAAACATCGGGTGACGACTGATATGTTGACCAACTATTTTTTTCTTTAATTTGTTGATAACATTTTGGAATTATTATTACGCAGAATCCATCTTTTGAATAGCTTCGAAATGCTCGACTTTTTCAGATTGCTATCCCATCAAGAAGTGTTCGAAATTGTCTCCAAATCTCACGTTTTGGCGGACTGTACCGCTGGAACTGCTTTAAAGCGTGGAATATTAATTTTCTGCCTTACCGCTCGAGCTGTCTTGGACGTGAGAACCGGATGCCATTTTCGTCGGAGTCAGTGCACTCTTAGAAAGCTCGCACTGGCTCAGTTTTGGTCGCTTATCAGATTCTTGACTGCAGACATTGAGCATTTTAGGTGAGGACGAGGTGGTGCTGCTGACATCCTCGAACTGATCTGAAAGACGAAAATATTATTTAATCGTATTTCTTCCGTTACATTCAACATAATAGTATATTATGCAACAAGGGAGAGCACTGCGTGATTTTCACTGAAAGCGGAGTTTGTTGCCGGAGCCAAGCGATGGCAGCAATCACAAAAGGCGAAAATTACGCACGCTCACTTCTACAACAATTAACTATGCATACTAAAGTAAAAAAAACCACTGCTAAATATATGTACATTTTTTATTTCTTTACCATCGTTTTCGTTATCGGTCTTCTCTGCATCATCGGCTGAAGTGTTCTCTACGTTTGATTCAATGCAGGCGCGCTCAAGTCTTCGTAACCCCTGGTCGTAATCAACTCGAAAACAATTTTTCACACGGTTTCAATAGTCAGAATGAGGGTGAAAATATGCGAAAATATAAAACCGTATGAGAGATTCTTCAACAACTAGACGACTTTCTTACTACTACTTAAAGATACACCCTGCGGATGTTTTCAGATTTTTAAATTCATTCGTTTCGGAAATGTTTTTTTTAAACCCGTATATCATGGAAGGCTAAGATCGGGCAGAAAAATGTACAATGAAAATGTTACGTCGTTCCACGAACTATTTAATGCAAGAAAGATCCCATATTTTTGTTCACTCGGTGCGTGAAACGCATGCTTCGCGTACATAAACCCGCATTTTCACACCTTGTCAAATAAAACTTCGTACGATACACGTGCGATAAACGATTTCTTAACTCGTGTGATTGAAACACTCGTCAGAAAAAGTTTTATCGCACTTGTATCGTAAAGTACTATTATAGCACCAGATAAACTATATTCGGCGAAAAAAACCTTTTTTTTCTTTCAATGCGATACCTTTTACTGCGCTGTTGATTTTTCATGGTATTTAGCAATGTATTCAAAGCATATAAAAAATGGTGTCGTGGAATTCAAAATTCTTGCCGAATAAAATATAATTATGCTGATGACTTAATGCTTCCTTCTCGGTGAAATGTTTGTTTTACTCGGCAAGAACTTCGAGTTACACGAAGACAATTTTTTATATGCTATAAGAATACTTGCCAAATACCCTGTAAAATCTACATCGAAAAAAAAATATCGCATTGAAAGAAATAATGTGGCAACGTTACGAAGAAAATGAGATATTCAAAAGTAAATACCTGCCGTTTTTACGATTTTTACTTTGAACCGCTTCCACGACGGATTCGGTGGCTTTCCTTCGTCGATGAAACCAGGTATATTGATTTCATCTTTTGGCGGGTAGAAGCATTTCAATGTCCCATCTGCCTCTTCAGACAGCCAGGATTTGGGAACTAACCCGATTAGTTTTTTCCCTTTCCGCTTCTCGTTCGCGAACACGATGACGTAAGTCTTATCGCTGACCTGCAACAGAAGAAATATTTATTTTATCCCAGTTGTCACTTCATAAAAACGAGGTTATTTTTTATATCGATCGGACCAAGATTTTCATACTTCGAGAGAAAACTATAACGAATAACAAGGCGGAACACGGTATCTTGATTTCCGAACTTATCACAGAATTTTAAAGCCGAGTTATTTTGTGTTTCGCGATTTTTTTTTTTCGATTTCGTAAAGTTTGAAAAACTCCGTTGGAAAATTTTCCGATGATTTCGAAAACCACCGTTGCTTGCCCAAAATATAGAAAATTCGTCGAACAAAACGCAAAATATTATTTTATCTCTGGAAATATACAAATGTTAGGCGATACGCTTCGCGCGAACACCCTTTCCGAAATAGCTTTAACAAAACTTGAAACCTCGCATGCCCTACGAACTATCAAAATACAATAACACGATTGAAACTACTCGTTGGTTAACAACGAGTTGCAGGCAACCGTAGTGGACCAAGAATTACTGCAGACGGTCGCGCTTTTTTTCTCATCTCGTGGAATATACACATTCCCGTCGTACACTGCGTTGAAAGAGATATATTAAGGATTCGCAAAACTGATTAAATGAATTTATCCTGTTTTTCGATAAATAATTCAGCGTTTACAATATACTTATTCGTAAAATGAGCGTGTAATTAATACCAATGAAGGTACACTGAATGTTCTATAATTTATCGAAAAATAAGACATAAATTTGATCAATCCTGTGAACTCTTCATATATCTCTATTATAACGTCGTATACGGTTAGAGTGTGAGTATTTCACGAGGACAGAAGAAAAGCGCAAGACCATCGGCGGTCATTCTTGGCACATTATTGTTACCGCTCAGGAATATATCGGGTCAAGCCTGGCCTAACACTGGGTAATTGCCATATGTGGAATCAGAAACGAGAACATAACCCTTCGCCTCTCGAAGACACTGTTTATAGTCGTTGAACCAAGCGCGCGTCGCTGGTGACGTCGCGGAATCGCTCATACACGGTGTTTAAGTTACACGCATTACTCGCGTGTAAACATTAAATGTATTAAGAATTAGCAAAATAGCTCATATCCATTTATTTTTTTTTGATAAATAATACGGCATCAAATATACATTTATTCGTAAAACTGGAGTGTAATTCATACGAATAAATGTTTACTAGATGCCGTATTATTTATCGACAAAAAAATGAATGAATAAGAGCTATTTTGCTAATTCTTAATGCATCTAATGTTTACACGCGTGTAACGCGTGTAACATAAGCACCGTCTTTGCGCGATTCCGCGACGTCACCAGCAACGCGCGCTTGTTTCAACGATTATAAACAGTGTCTTCGAGAGGCGAAGGGTCATTTTCTCGTTTCTGATTCCACATATCGCAATTACCCAGTGTTAGGCCAGGCTTGACCCGATATACTCCTGAGCGGTAACAATAATGGGCCAAGAATGACCGCCGATGGTCTTGCGCTTTTCTTCTGTCCTCGTGAAATACTTACACTCTCATCGTATACGACGTTGAAATATAGTATATTGTGTGACTAGTGCGCGAAGTAGGCGATTCACGACTCGTGTGATTGCCGCCCTCGCTTCGCTCGGGCGGCAAACTTCGCACTCGTCGTGAATCGCCTACGCGCACGTGTCACACATACTATTTTTTGAAATACGTGCGTGCGAGTTCGTCTTCTAGTGCCTGCGTAGCAGGCGCGAAATAGTCGATTTTCACATGTTATTGGAGAATTTATTCGCACACTCCGAACAGTGCGCGAATTTTATTCGCGCACTGTTCGCAAAGCAGCATTCGAATTCCTTCCGTTCCAAAATCTACAAATGCTTTTTCGAGAGTTTGCATCGCGATGCCGGCTTTAGCCATTTTGGTTTTCATGCCAGTTGAGACGCCTTTCAAACTTTCCAAAGAAACTTTGTTTTGTGCTTGGGCTACCGCATTGGCCTCTGCACGTAAGATTTCACCCGTCTCTTTGAGTGCTCTCTTCATTATATCGTCCGTTATACCATTGCCGTAAACTAATTTTCCGAGAATATCGACGTCTGCGACAGCATTATGAGCACTCGCTCATAATGCTGTCGCAGACGTATATAATGTTGTCGAAGAAGATGTCGAAGATCCCAAGAGATCTTCCGCGAGACCTGTTAACGAATAGCTCTTTTTTTCCTTCTTTCGGTTCGGGAGTTGGTTGCGAAAGAGTATCAACGTATCCACGAAACCCTTTACGACCGACTGAAATTCTTCGAGAAGTCCAAACTTTTTCATGTGACTCAATATCAACGGTGCATCGAACCTATTATAAATTGTAATATAAGATGAAACATTTGACCATTATTAGATACAGTTTTACTTTACACATGATTTCATGATGTGCGATAAGGACCTAAAATGCTTGACCTAAACTGTTTTACAAAAAAATTATAGTCCACTTTCGTTTCAAGAATATGATTGTTCTATGCAATGCACCTGAACCCGTTGTGCGCTGCGAGAATTATACCATTTCCGATACTCCGTAAATACGTGATAAAATTCTTGAACGCGATTTGAGGTGGCGTAGTATCCACTTGCCGGCCGTTCAAAAACATTTCACCTCCTCGAACTTGAAGCCCTGTGACTGTCGCGGCTCTTGCAGAAATACCTCCCAACGGAACGATATACGAGTTGAATACTGACTCCCCGTACGCAGCTGCGATCTGGAAGCAGTAAGAACATTTAATTCAAGTATTTCTCCTGGAACGTACCTCAACTATAGTGACGGACCTGCGTTATTTCAGCGGACTTCGAAAGGCCGGTAGTTTCCACATCAAATATCACTACCTTTGCATTTTGATGATCGGAAGTATCAGCTGAAAATTCAAAATCTGTTACATTTATATCGCGATAATATTCTTTTCAAAGCAGCATCTACAAGAGGCAGTATAGCGATACCTTGGTAAGGGCTCTCATCGATGAGTCCAGATATGTCATTGAGTCCACTCTCAGTCTCGTATGTAATACCTTCTCGGCGCTGTGCGGATGCTGTCGTACTCGATCGTTCTTTTTTATGAATCAACCTTCTTCGTTTCGCTTCGACCGTCTGTTGTCGATTGATCTTGCGTTTTCTGGATCTCTCTTTAGATTCTCGGAATTCCTTTGTCGCTTTACCCGGCAACAGATTCAACTCTTCGTAAACCTTGAAAAAAAGTAATAAAAAATGGACAATCGAAAAATAGCGCAAATGAATTTAAAAAAAATACAAGCGAATTTTTGTTTAGAGCCACAATAAGTCCCTCGACAAATTACCTGTTCGATGTAGGTTACGCCAATATTTTTCTGGCAAACCGCTGAAGCTACCCGGAAATTAAGCGACTCTGATCCTGCGTAAAATTTTGATTTCGGTGCTTTACTTGCAACCGTATTATTGAAGGACTCGTTTCCTTGACTTGAGAAGCATGGTGCCAACTTGTCCGAATTATTCGCGAATCGTTCGAAGACTGACGTTAGAGCCGATTTCAATTTAGGATCCGACAAGGGCTTTCCATGAGGAAGACCGTTGTGCTGGTACTCCGAGCCCATGCTAGCGTTGCGTGCGGCACTACGTTTTTTAGGGTAGCTTCGACTGCTTCCGGGTTGCCTTGATTTTTTTTAATCGCGCACGTAAAGCATCGCGAGAAGTACTGGATGACTTTTGGCGGCAGCTTCAAACCATATAACGCGTTGTTTATTGCCTTCGATGCGTGGTTCAGATCTGACCACTTATCTACGCGCGTGGCAGATTCGCGCCGCACTGCCGCAATCGTTGATGAATCGTCGTCGTCAATCAAAACGTTGACGCAAACGTTTTCGTCCTCCAGGTCCTGGTTATGAGTGATCAACTCCACAGCTATGTTCGGCTCCATCGACTTCGCGCTGCCTTCGTAATTTTTGCGACAATCATGGTCCTCGGGAGAATGTCCTCGTGTGCACAAAGCACATGCCGTGCTTCGAACTGCATATCCGAGGATTTTCTTCGACCGATGCCCGATGAGACTTCCTTGAGCTAAATATCGAAACAAACATTCGAAACAAACTCAAGAGGATTTTAAGATTCTTGTCTCATCGTTTCAAACCGGACAGGCTATTATAAGCACGACCCGTTCCGCGCTTCTGCCATCCAGCGTCATACGATGCGACGATGTTGACGATCTCCTCTCGATTTTCTTCTGCTACCACCGTACTGTCCTGTCCTTCGACACCTTCAGGGCGTAGGTCATCGAGACATTCAAGGCCTACCTGGCGTCGGTCGTCGAGGTCTTCGAGGCGTCGGTCGTCGGGACCTTCAAAGCTTTTGGCGCCTCGATCATCGACGTCTTCGAGGCGTCGGTTGTCGAGACCTTTGACGCTTTTGGCGCCTCGATCATTGAGGTCTTCGAGGCGTCGGTCGTCGAGACCTTCGACGCTTTTGATGCCTCGATCATCGAGGTCTTCGAGGCGTCGGTCATCGACTCCTTTGACGTCTTTGGCGCCTCAGTCATCGAGACCTTCGAGGTCTTCGGGTTTTCGGCCATCGGGTACGTCAGAATTTCTGAAAATATAAAAACGTAGCTCTAACGACATTTACCCTGATAATAAGCTGTACAGTAGTTATTTATTTTGTATGTTATTTAGTTATTCTCGGTGTTGCCTAACCCTCGTAAAGGGGGGCGGTGTTACGTCCCGACGTACCCTCACCCCTGAAGGCAGGCAACCCTCCGAGCGCCGCTGCATGCCCCGAAAATGGGCCCTGCAGTCGGTGGTCGCCGAGAGGGGAAAATCTTAGTTCACAGCGCGAGAGGGGTGTCAGTGCCTTCGTTAGGCGAGGCGAGCCCCACGCAACCCCGAGATAGTGGGAGACAGAGGGCTAGGCCAATTAGGGACTGGGACATCTACCCTCTCCATCCCTTGGATGCTGACGCGCTAGCTCTAAGATGAAGAAAACTGCAAAGACGGTGGGAGACGGGAGTTTTTCCAGCCAATGAAAATAAAGGAAAACTGCCCTCTCCCAGCGCTGCGTAATACTGGTAGTCCGCGCCGTTTAGTATTTAAGGGCGTGATTTCTGTATTTTTAGTTAGTAAGAATTTTTCTGCTCAATACAACGATTCACTTTGGAAACCAGGACGACTTCAAACTTTAGTAAGAACTCCTCACAAAAAGACTTAGAACGAATGCATTCAGTTGCATTCAGACTAAAAATCCTAAGTCCTTTTTCCATTTAAACTCGGAGCGAATGCAGAAGGTTGCAATCGCTCCAACTCCAAAAAGACTAACGCTTTTTCTCGCAGACAGTTCAGTTTTAAACAGTTAGCGAATGCAGTCCGTTGCAAGCGCCTAACTTTAATAATAACTGACTGTACGCGGTCGAGCGGAGTCAAATACCAAGTCCCCAAATTCCTAAGTCTAAATGGGAAAACAACGTCGTGGCGGTAGGAAGTACCAAGTCCGCAAACTCGTAGCACAATATCAGGGTATCCCACATCCAGTAAAGAAAGTCCAGGTCGAGGCTTATTTCACTACTGAACACTTATTGCAAAATAATATAACCCTAACTGAAACTTCTTCAGTTATATCAGAACAAAGCAACACCATCGAAGAAACGAGCTCATTTAAATTAGTAAAAATTGAGTATCAAATTAATTTCCTAAAAAGTAAATACATTCCAGCAACAGACCCCAGATTTAACTCTTATTGCAAAAAGGAATTTCCGGCTCCTGCTCAGTAAATCAGATCAAACGTTCTTGCCCGGATCCCGGATTAATTAGCTTCGGCTAAGGTCCAAAACAGGGCATTCTAAATCTTTGTTACTCCAGACGTAACAGCGGGTAACTCGGTTGAGCTGCCAACCGAGCGCGTCTCCGGGTGGCGGATAGGAGGGGCCAGGATTCGGGGACCTCTGCGGTTGCGTGGACTGGGGCGTCGTAAGGTGACCAGAACACAAGACGGGAGCTCTTCTGGGTCGGGCCTGCGGGTGGACTCGCAACTCGTGGGACTTAATGTGGTGCTTTAGTCACAATATTGAGCCCATGGAGGAGGTGGAGGCCCCGGAAGGGGACACCGCACCCTCTAACGACGCAGACGGCATGACTGCGGAGCCCACCTGGGGCGAAGGGGTTTCGGCCCTTATGAACCAGGAGGGCATCCATTGCATGACCTCTGAGTTTTCCGAGAAGGAAGAGGGATCAGCGCAAGCCGGTCCTACTGACTCCTCAATCAGCAGGCCGAAGAAGGGACGCAGCGGGGCGGCGAGGAGGAGGGCACGCAAGGCCAAACTGGCGGCGCAGGGCTCGTCCTCGGAGCAGCCTAGCAGCGACACCACGGAAGCCTCGCTCAACTATCTGTGAACCTGGGAACGTCTGTGGTACCTACGACTGCGGGACGGACCAAGGTTTCGCAGATTAACTTGCAGCACTGCAAAGCGGCCACGGCTGTTCTGAGCCGGGACCTTGATAGGCTGCAAGTAGACATATCCCTGATACAAGAACCCTGGATACACAGGGGACTAGTAAAAGGGATAAGTACAGATTCAGGATCACTGATCTACGATAGCGCAGAACCGGGTCCGAGGGCCTGTCTCTTCATCAATAAGAGACATGGTGCCCTCAAGTTGAACCGATTCCTCCGCGTGGGAGGAGTAGTAACCGAGCTGGTAATAGCCTCGGCGTACCTCCCGTACGACTCTGAGGACCCTCCCCCTACGAGGGAACTCGGAGAACTGGTGGACTACTGTAAAAACAAGGGGCTGAACTTATTGGTGGGGTGCGATGCTAACTCGCACCACATCATATGGGGCAGCTCCAACACAAATGAGAGGGGTACTGCTCTTCTAGAGTATCTCTCTACAACGGATCTTGAGATTCTGAACAGAGGATCCAAGCCCACTTTTGTCACCTCACGTAGACAGGAGGTGATTGACATAACGATGGGCTCACCAAGAGTGGCCCAAACGATAACAAACTGGCAGGTTAGTGAAGAGGACACTCTTTCGGACCACCGGATGATAACCTTCGAATTGGCAGGGAGTGATAGCCAGATCCCGACGGAGACCTACAGGAACCCTAGGACCGCGGACTGGCCCAGCTTCCAAGCAGGGCTAAGAAGCAGGCTCGGGGACACCGGTGGGTGGCCGCGGACGGAGGGCGCTATCGAGCGGGAGGCAGATCTACTGTAGACCGCCCTGGTCGGGTCCTTCGAGGCTGCATGCCCGCTAAGGAGAAGGAAAACGAGCAAAAAGGTGGCCTGGTGGAGCGGTGAGCTGAACCAGTTCCGCTCCCGCTCCCGTAGGCTGCTAAACAGAGCCCTGAGGACAAAAACGGACAACGACTGGGACGCCTACAGGAAGGCCCAGAGAGAGTATAAGAAGCTCGTAAAGAAGTCCAAAGAAGCGGCCTGGAGGAAATTCTGCGGGGAGATCGAGGCCCTACCTTTAGTGGCCAGGCTCCGCAAAGTGTTTGCATCGGGCCCGCAAAACAAACTCGAGGGACTCACACTGCCTGATGGCGGGTCAACTGAGAACCATAAGGAAGTACTGGCGCACCTTTTTGAGGTACATTTCCCGGGTTCGGAACTTACGGACCGGGGACAGCCTCAAGGGGAGGCGCCCTCAATAAAAAAACCGGGTGATTGGGTAACGGCAGCCAAGGTTGTCACACCGAGCAGGATAAACTGGGCGATTAAGACTTTTGACCGGTACAAAAGTCCAGGAGTGGATGGGATTTTCCCCGCCCTCCTACAAGAGGGAGGGGAGCCTCTCATCAAGCGCCTGAACCGTATCTTTCGGTCCTGTTTGGCACTAAGATACGTGCCTAAAGCTTGGCGTGAGGTCAGGGTAGTTTTTATCCCAAAGCCGGGTAAAAGCAGCTATGACCAGGCCAAGTCATTCAGACCGATCAGCCTGACGTCTTTCCTCCTTAAAACGCTGGAGAGACTGGTTGCTAGGTACATTAGAGAGGGAGCACTGGTTGACAGACCGGTGCAAACCTCACAGCACGCCTACCAGGCCGGCAAGTCTGTCGAGACCGCCCTCCACTGTATTGTCAAAGATATAGAGAGGACGCTCGGCAGGAAGGAGTCGGCCCTATGCGTGTTCTTGGACGTCGAAGGAGCGTTTGACAACACCTCCTTCGACACCATATGCGAGGCTGCAAGGGAATTCAGGGTAGATGAGTCTATCATCTACCCTGGATACACCTAATGCTTCGCACAAGAACGGTTACCGCAGGGCTCAGAGGGTCAACCGCGAGGGCGCACGTTAAGCGGGGCTGTCCGCGGGGGGGGGGGGGGGTGTTATCCCCCCTCCTGTGGACAATGGTCGTTGACGGGCTACTGGCGGCGCTCGATGGGCTCAGGGTAAACGTGGTGGGATATGCTGACGACATTATGATAATGGTCAGAGGCTCCCACTCAGCAGAGATGACGTGGAGAATGCAGCGCGCACTCCACCTCATGCAAGAATGGTGCACCTCCAAGTCGCTGAGGGTTAACCCGAGCAAGACGGAGATGATGCTATTTACACGGAGGAGAGGTTATCAACCAAAACCCCCCTACATATGGCGCCCCCTCACATCTTAGTCGAGGCTAACGCCAAAAATGCTGCGTTACGCCTACACTTCAGTGGTAAGTGGAAGAGGGCAGAGGCGCGCCACGCATCACTACTGCAGCGCGATGGGGACCTCGAAGGGATCCTAGCGCGAGGAGGGGATTGCTGTGACCGCTTCCACCAATTCGACCACAATTACCAAGTCCTCTATCCCAGCAGGCAGGAATGGATGGGGGAACAAGACAAACTCCTGTCTCCTGGTAGGCTCGTCTGGTACACAGATGGATCCAAAACAGGAACAGGATCAGGAGCAGGAATATGGAGCAGTGGACCCAAAACAAGGATATCCTTGGCGCTGGGAGACACTGCCTCGGTGCTCCAAGCAGAGGTGTACGCCATCTGGACCTGTGCCAGGCTCATCCTGGACAAGGGATACACTGAGAGAAAAACATGTGGTTGAAACAACAATACTATATTTTTACTATACAGTATAATTCCCAGGGGGAACGTTTATATTTTATAGTTACGACAATGAGAAAAAATAATAGCTGTAAACGTAATAATAGCTGAACTAATCAAATACATAGTATCCAGTACCAATCGATATGATCGTTCCTCCTGCGAATTATATCGCTATAGTTCGACCAACTACTCTACTATATTTTTCTCTGAGTGTACAGTGGCAAGCACATATATATATGTAGTGACAGTTGGGCGGCGATCGGGGCACTCCACCATGTGGTGAAGAAGTCCGGATTGGTGCTTGACTGCAACGCGCTATTGTCGCAGGTTGCCTGCAGCAACATAGTAAAGGTTCTATGGGTGCCTGGACACGCGGGCATCCAGGAAAACGAAGAGGCGAATATTCTTGCCAGGGCCGGGGCTACGGTTACTGATCCGGCAAGGATCTGCCATGTCCCAATTGCCATGGATCATATTAAGACCCTGTCGAAACAGTGGGTGGAGGGACGGTTTGCGGACCTCTGGCTACGGACCGAAGGCATGGGACACTCGAGGGCCTTGTTTAAAGGTCCCTCGGGCAAGCTAGGCTCTGTATTAATTGGCCTAGACAGATATCAGCTTAAGGCTGTAGTGGGCCTTGTCACTGGACATTGGCACACAGGGAAGCATCTAAGACGACTGGGGCTAAGTGAAGAACCATTCTGTCCGAGATGTAAGGAGGAGGAAGAAACACCGCTCCACGTGATTACGAGATGCAGGGCGCTGGAGGACATTCGCAGGAATGTACTTGGGGCGCCCGTACTCGAATCTCTGGACCTTGAGGAGGTCGGGGTGCGCGCCCTCCTGCACTTTGCAAAGGAGGCTCGCCTAACCGACTATCCTACATAATCGGATACCCTCCCGTGAATGGGCACGAGCACAATGGTCCGTACAGGACTGAGCGCTCGGAAACTTTACATTACATACATACATATTTAGTTATTTATTTACTTATTTATTTATTTATTTATTTTTGTAACTCATGCACGTAATGTCGCACATTTCGTGCCTGCAAAGCGTGCGTGAAATTGCGTATTATGTTCAGATAAACGTAGATAATTTCACGTGCGCCATCTGGTGCGTGAAGTACTTCATCTGGTGCGTGAAGTAAAATGGCGTGCGTGAAACTATCTACAAGATAATTTCACGCAACGCTTTGCAGGCACGAAGATGTGCGACATTACGTTGACATTCGTTACAAAAAATAGTATGTGACACTTGTGCGTGAAGGCGGCCGTCACGCGGAGGTTAGGAAGCGGAGCACTCGCCTTCTCTCGTGCTACAAACAACACTCGGCTTCGCCTCGTGTCGTTGCAGCACTCGATTTGGCGAGTGCGCCGCTTCCTAACCTCCGCGCGATAACGGCCGCCTTCACGCACTAGTATCACAATCTACTATTATTTATTTATTTATTTATTTACTTATTTATTTATTTATTTATTTTTAAATTAAATATGACGCAAGAAAACTCACTTTAATTGCTGTATTAATGATTTTTCCAGTTTGATAGCGTCTTGACAGCTGTTCCTTGCTACCTTCTCTATAGCTCTGCCGGCTACTCTCTCGTTGCGTTTCAGCGTGTTTGGTGACAATCTGGGTATATTCAGAGCAGATAAAATTGTATTGAACTGAGCCTCACCAATACCACTGTCTATAATTGCTGCAATATATTAAAAAACAACATAAAAAGCGTTAAAATGTAACAAAGGACAAGAATTTGTAAATGCAATTTAATGATCGGTAAATCAACATACCGGTCGATGCTTTCAGGTTAATACTGATACCCTCCCGTGAATGGGCACGAGCACAATGGTCCGTATAGGACTGAGCGCTCGGAAATTTTACATTACATAACATAGATTTATTTTAATCAAACAAGAATGTCTTCGCTAGATTTATTTATTATTTTGATTATCTGAAATAAAATGTAGAAAGACAATAAATAATAAATTGTAACGCAATATTCCTCGATTCCTTTCGCAACTGTTTGTCCAATGAAAACAAAAATATATCGAAAAGTTTTTATTCGTCATTTCACGTGCAGTTTATCGTCAGTGTTATCCTGCAGAAATAAAAAGTTTATTTTCGTCGAAATGCTTCATTGAGAGGCATCATTTCTGAGTTCTCAGATGGTTGCAACTTAGATTTCTCTCAGACTAGTACGGATGAGTGGATCGCACACGGAACCGCACACGAAAGCAATATCGCAGCGGCAGAAAACAGCAACACGTAAGTGGAAATGGCAAAAAAATAGACTAAAATCAAAGTTCTTATAAGGCGAGACTTAGGTGCTTGAACTATTGTTATTTTTAAATTCAATGCCTGTAAAGTTCTTGCCTCCAACATCAATTTGTCCTACAGTACCGCGTGCGAATTAAGCGTCCCCGAGAGAAAAAAACTAAGAAAAAAAAACTCTATTTCAACATTGTACACGGTGAGAGTGTGGGTATTTCACGAGAACAAAAGAAAAGCTGAAGACCATCGGCGGTCATTGTTGGGCCATTATTGTTACCGCTGGGGAGTATATCGGGCCAAGCGTGGCCAACGAAGTCAGACTTACATAGAAGTGTAGTTCTTATGGAGCTCGTGGCACCAAACTTTTTCGACCGAAAACTACCGCTTGGCGGCGCTGCAATCGAAGAATAGCCTGCTTCGAGCAAGCTCCGCCCAGTAGGCGGGCTCTACCCTGTCATTGGTCGTCCGGTTGCCGCGAACTTTCAAATTGACTTTTTCAAAAGTAGCCAAGAATATGTATTTGGCTACTTCTTAATGGCAAATTTGCATTGCAGTAAGATCGTAAATTTGCATTGCAGAAATATCGTAGAAATTTAGCATTCTGCATGTCCCGAGATGCGTAACAACACTGAGTAGGCGTCACCTCGTCGGCCAACACCACGCCGTACAAAATAAGAATGCTTGAATCGCGTCAATGAAGTGATTAATACTTTTTCAATGTAAGTTATTGCGAATGGACAGTTATTTATGTAATTAAAATTGTTTAACAACATTTTGGTGCAGATAAACGATATTGGATTACTGCTTAAAGGTTTCAAAGCTACTCGATGGCGGAGCGCGTTGAGTAGGGGTGTTCGTGTCCGTAAGTTTCACGGATCAAATCTTTATGCAAGCTTTTTTTTTTTTTTTTTTTAATTAGAGAAACAATAATGCCGTTTTCAGATGTCGGAATGTCCATCTTCTATTTTTTTGATAAATTTAATGGCTGTGACGACTACCACGGTTACAACTTGTAGCAGGCACCACCTCCTCGGTGAACGCCACGCCGTATAATATACAAATGCTTGCATTATTTCAAGTAAATGTTTAATACTTTTACAACGTCAGTTACATCTAGCGGCAAGTTATTTGCTTAATTACAATTGTTACACAACATTTTGGTGCGGATAAACGATATTGAATTATTGATCATAGATTTCAAAGTGACTCGATAGCCGAGCGCGTTGAGTAGGGCCGTTCGTGTCCCTAGGGTCCACGGATCGAGTCTTTATGCAATCAATTTTTTTTTTTTTTAATTAGAGAAAGCAAAATGCCGTTTTAAAGTATCAAAATGTCCATCTTTTTTCGATTAATGATTTAACAGCCATAAAACAGATCACATATAATTTATCGAAAAAATATGAACATTCTGACACATTAAAACGGCATTCTGCCTGCTCTTAAACCACTATTCGCCGTGCTGAAATTTAAAGTATGATAATACCCACGCTTAGCTAATTTTAGATCACGCCATTCAAATAAAAATTAAAAGCAAGCAGGAATGAAACATGTGACACATTTAGAGAGTAAATATCATTTGTTTGTTATAAAAGATATCGCGTGAGCTAAAATTACTCAATGGAAACCACGTGAAGGTGGTGGGTGTTTTCCATGGGGAAGGGAAGGATGTAGGATAGAAGAAGGTCAGGATTGGGATCATCGCAAGAAGAAAAAATGAAAAAAAAAAAACAGATAGAAAGCAGAGGCTTAGCATAATTAAAACGATGTTGGACTTTTTTAACATGCAATGGACGATTGTCGTTGTTACAAGATACTAACAACAATAATAATCCTTGGTCTCGGTAGAAATTAAACAAGAATGTTTTTTCGGCCTTCATTTCGCATGCAGTGAACGATTGTTATAGCATTAAAAACCACAACAATACTAATTCTTGGCCGGGATAGAAAAATAAAAAATATATCATAAAACATGCAACATAATTGAAATGAGAATTTAGGATCCCGGTCCTGGTGCACCCCTCACTGATTCGTGAGTTTCATGAGCTTCCGATTCGGCTTAAGCGTCGCGAAATTCGCCGATCGTTTGGCATTAATTTGGTCGCGCATGTCTCGAGACTGCCACTTGAGGTAATTAAACAAATGGACGCGAACGAAGAGCTTGATGATATACGCGCGGTGTTCGGTACACTGGCCGTCGATGGACCAGAAGGCGAGGTGATTGCGGAGTACGGCGGCGGTGACGGTGTTCTCGAGGTACTTGGAGATGTTCCTTCGGTGGGCTTGGGCTTTGAATTCGGCGTTGAAAACTCGGTACGCGGTGAGGATGACCTGATGAAACTCATCGGAGGGAACGCGCAAATTGCCAAGCTCTGCGCCCTCCTTAGTCTTAAACGCTTTCCAGAAGATCAGGAAATCGTTCGTTTGCTCGAAAACTTGCTCGGCCCTCGATAAAGACAATTCGCACTCGTCACAATCGAACTGAGTCAGAGTCTTGTGTACGAGGTACCCGGCAACGTACTTCATGGAGCATTCCTCGAGAGTGGAGATTTCAATTTCTGACGTGGCTACTTGATCCTCCGAGGATACTTCAGTCTCCTCGTCGATCGCTTCTTCGCCGAGCCAGATTTGAATGCTTTCGATCGCGTTTTTCGCTTCGTCCGTGCTCGGGGCCTGAGTTTTCGCGTTCAATTTGATAGCGAGAAGAGCCGTCGCGCCGTCTTCTTCGCAATTGGTTGACGCTATAGGTTTCATCAGGTTTGCTGTCATCGAGTACTGCAAGTTTCGTCGGAAAGTCATAGCAGATGGGTTGTCGTTGTGTCCGCCACGACCACGGATAACGGCGAACTGATTTGCGATCGTGTCCTGATTTAACCTGGACGTGATCAGAAACTGAGTTCCCTCATCTCTCATTTCGTCCCAAAGTTGCAGCACGCCTCTGACAGTTAGTCTGAGACCGGCGAAACACGGAGGAGGATTACCGGTGGAAACCGACCACTTTTCGAGCCATTGAAGACTGTTCTGAAGGAACGTCTCAACCTGTGGTTGTTTATTTGACAACGCGCGTCTAAGGGGGTTCGGGTCGACGGGAGAACGACTGTTCAAACAATCAAACAAGTCGTTCATCTGTTTGATTAAGTTCGTGGTCGGGATGCAATCGGGGTGTTTGAGATCGCCAGTTAGTTTTCCCGTGTTAATAGCCGCTGAAACCGAGTGGCTGAACACCTGGGTGGCTAGACTGACTTTCATCCTTTGAAAATTGTTCGGATCTACGTGACGATCCGTGAGCTTCGGCGCTGCTTTGCACATCCGATTGCGCTCGGCATCGCGGAGCTCTCGAATAACGTCCCAGGTGACCCGGTCACCGTCGATGATGAAATCTTTCGCCAACAGATTGTTCCGGACGGATTTAATTTCGTGCGGGATGTCGTAACCGAAGAAAATCTTGCGCCCGTCAATCTCGACGTACGGTTTGAATTCCGTGATTCCTAGCGATGTAACCGCTGAACGATTGTTGGAGCCCTGGTCGCATACCATATGACGGACTACGAGACCCGTTGAACGAACCGCATCGAGAACGCTACGAATCAGCTTTTCGAGATCCGGATTGCACACGTTTCCATGTGAGACGACATAAGCAACCGGCTGCTTCCAAGGAAACTTCAGTCCGCGCAGCATAAAAACAAGTGCATAGTTCGCACAGTCACTCGTTCGACCGAGTTCGCCCAAGTCTTGAAATCCTTCGACCAAATCGGCTTTCGAATTGTACTCGAGGATTTTTTTGATGGACATTTCGTCCCACATTAAAACGCAATCTCTCTCGTGCTCCGTCATCGTAGCGGCTTTCAAGGCAATTCGTTCAATTACCGACGGGTTTACTCCCGGAGACAAATTCATCTCGCTGATCCACGACCGTATCAACGAAACACAGGGCAAGGCGAAGCGCTGTGTGTCCCTCAAATAGTTGTACGCTTTCGGTGATCTGTAATACAGAGACAAAGCAAATTGCTTCTCGTCTTCTGTCCACGGATGCTTCATTCGGTGTTTAATTTGCATTTTCAAAAAAGCTACTTGACTATCGTCTAAATCGAAAGCTGCTTTGGCAAACTCTACGTGATGGGCAACATTTTCGGATGCAGCTTTCATTCTTTGAATTTTCTTGTCTTTGTTCTTTATTTCTGCGCGCAGGGATGCCACCAATCGTTCCAGCCGTTTTTCTTTGAGGGATGGTGGTTTCGGACATTTTTTTCGCGTCAGCTGCGGGACCGGTTTCTTGCGATTACGAGACGCGGTATTCGCGGATACGGCGTTAGCGGACGTGCGAGCTTTCGATGAAATTTTTCCGTGCGCGATCGGGGTATTCGAAGAGAACGCGGAAGTTACTAGAGCGATGTTGTCCGATTTGGGAATCGCGAGCGCGAGATTTGAGACCGCGGATTGAGAGCGTTCGAGATTCGCGAGCGTGTGAGGAGCACTTCGATGATGAGCGGCAGGCGGATTTGTTTGCGCGGGTTTCTCGAGCGCAATGCGCGGGATCGAGATTTTTGCAAGCGCGTATGGGGGACCGTGATTGACGGACGCGGTATCTACAAAAGCCGAGGTCACGGGCACGAGGCTCGTGACTGGAGGCTGCGCGGATGCGAGATTCAAGTGGAGGCTGAGCGCGCGCGAGCTCCGCGTCGGGAAGCTGCGGAGATACGAGAGTCACGAGTGGATGCCGAGCGCCTGAGAGATCCGCGTCGGGAGGCTGCGAAGATGCGAGGGTCACGAGAGGAGGCTGCGGAGATGCGAGAGTTGCGAGCGAAGGAGGAGCGTCTAAGAGATCCGCGTCGGGAGGCTGCGAAGATGCGAGATCCGCGTCAGGAGGCTGCGAAGATGAGAGATTCGCGAGCGGAAGCTGCGAAGATGCGAGATCCGCGTCGGGAGGCTGCGAAGATGAAAGATTCGCGAGCGGAAGCTGCGAAGATGCGAGATTCGCGAGTATTGCCCCCGATGTACACGCGATCGTGATCGTAGGGTTTACGGACGTGGAAGTCTCGAGTACACACGACGGCGTCGCTATCGCGTGGTTGTCAGTCGCGGTTGTCTGTATTCGCGCGTCAACAGGAAGTGCACCAGGATGAATCGTGCGCTTACCGTTTCTCTGCACGATAAAATGATCGTCCAAAAAATGCTTACAGCAGATCCTTGCATTATCGATTTGTCCCTTCGATGACCGTTTCAATGCGTCATTTCCACATCGCTCCAGCCAGTCGTCGCGACTACGACAGTGCATGCGGAAGGATAGGGAAAGGTGATTTGTGCAAATGCGAGCAAGTACTTGAAATAAGCATTGCAATAAAAAAAGAGACACGCATCACATCACAATAAGTGTCAAAAACCAGGCAAACTATTGTTAAGGCATTTTTAAAGAGCTAAACTTTTTTTTGTTTCGAAGATATTAGCCATACGCAGAACCATCAGTGCAAAATTGTGATAATTCATAAATTTCAGATTCTTCACGCAATGAAATAAAGAGATGAGCAGACAGAGAGATTGAAGAGTTATATGTTAGATTTAGCTTTTTATATCTTGCACGAGAAAAACGCAGAAAAAATATCAGGAAACAATTTTTGAAACTTTTTCCCGGCCATTTTTCTGCAATTTTCCCGACCAAAATATAGATAATAGAGAAAAAAAAAATGATTCGTAAATTACAGGGAGAAATATATCGAAAGAGCAAAAAAACATTTTCAAGCGGAAAGAGAGAGGGAGAGTCCGAACATTCCATTAAAATATTAAGAATTAATTAAAATATATGTCAAAATTTCAAGAAATCTCTTGTTAAAAATACTTCCCCTGTGTTTCTGAAATATTTTTGCTGTAAAATTAATCATGAAGGAATTGGTTCCGGGAAACAACGGCTTTTCCGTTGGACATATAACATTGTCGCGCCTACCAAAATAAACGAGACTTACGTCTGGCACAATTGAGGGAAACGATGAAACGTTAGCTCTGGATTCTTCCGCTTCGAATTACTGCATCCAGCATACTGGCACGTGTTATTTGACGGCATTGCTTCAATTGTTTCGTTATCACTTATTGACACCTCGATTGCAATTCGAAAGTCGTGAAGTCGTCTCAGACGTAAGGCGTGCCCGTTGAAACTACTGGGGTAGCCGCATGGGAGGAAGAGAGAACGCATGAGTACCCCAGCGATTACCCCAGCGTGAGAGCGACTAGGATAGACATAGGGGGCGGAGCCAATGAGGTTTACGTGTGGTTGCATGTCTGTGATGTGTCGGTGAGCCACACATCCACACAGTGCCGCGAGCGCCGCCACGCCGCTGGGGTCAGTACTAACGCCCTGACCCCAGTTCCGATCGGGCCATGAAAAGCATAGGAACTGGACTTCTATGTAAGTCTGACTTCGTTGGCGTGGCCTAACACTGGGTATTTGCCATACGCGGGCGATCATGTATCGAACACTGCCAGTGACGGTACAAAGCCAGTACTGCGCCACGAGGCATTTCCCACTAGGGCTGCTGAAAGCTTCGTATAACCCAGCGCGTATTTGCAATGTATAACATATGTAGTAAATCTATATATAGAGCCAATGTATTTTGCAATATACAAAGTCTCTTTTGCCTCCTATTACCTCCCGTAATGCCACGATATTTCTTTTATGCGTTATTGTTGTTTTTTTTTGTTTTAGGTCACTCATACACTTATCGGAAACATCATCTTGTTCAGAGTTCGCTCACAGTGATGACCTCGAATCTAGTGGATTGTCTAATTCAGATCATGAAGCGGACGTGCCCAGTAGCCCCGAAGAGGAAAAAACTCTTCGTGAGAAACTTCGAGACTGTGCTATAAAACATTCGACGCATATTACGCATAGTTTTTTAAATGACCTTTTGCGCATTTTGAGGACCGCGGGACATACAGATCTCCCAAAAATTGTGGAAACGTTATTGCAAACGCAACGAACGAAGAATCGAATAGTACCCATGTTATCGAAGAAAGGCACATACGGTTCTTACATGTACCTTGGTATTGAAGATCAACTTCGCTTACAGATGGCAGGTTCCGGGTATGCCGAGAAGAAAGTTCGAGTTCTGGTAAATGTTGATGGCTCACCTATCTTCGCTCGCTCTAAACAGCAAATGTGGCCGATATTAGTACAAATCTCACACAAAGAGTATTACTGCAAGCCTTTCGTAGCTGCGTTATATTGTGGAGATTCGAAGCCTCATGACGCAGATGCTTTCTTTCGCGATTTTGTCGAAGAAGTCGCGAAATTAATCGAACACGGTTTTCTTGTGGAGGGTACGACGCTTTCGTTTGAAATTGCGGCATTTGTTTGCGATACACCAGCTTGTGCCTCCGTAAAATGTTGCAAAGGACACACGGCATTCTATGGTTGCGAACGTTGTATTGTGCACGGAACAACTGTCAACAAAAGACGAGTTTACCCGGAAATGAATTGTAGATTGCGAACAAAGAAATCGTTTCTGAAAAAGCGGCATCCTGGTCATCATATCCCAGACGTTATTTCGCCTTTAACACGCATTCCTGGATTTGATCTCGTCGGAGGAGTTCTTTTGGATTACATGCATTTGCTATGCTGCGGAGTTATGAAAAGTCTCCTCGATAAATGGCTTTCAAATAGAAAACAAAAAGGCAACATCGGAAGACGTGAACGATATCATTTAACGGAATTGCTCCTTGCTTCTTCACCAGATATTCCTATGGAATTCCAAAGGAAAATGCTCGATATAACGGATATATCAAACTGGAAAGCAACTCAATATAGATTCTTTTTACTTTATGCCGGAGGTTTAATTCTACGTGACGTGTTAATATCTGAAGCG
Organism: Pimpla rufipes; assembly: GCA_963932165.1. Taxonomy (NCBI): domain Eukaryota; kingdom Metazoa; phylum Arthropoda; class Insecta; order Hymenoptera; family Ichneumonidae; genus Pimpla; species Pimpla rufipes. Next base: position 8,355,340 of record OZ010631.1, on the reverse strand, counting down.
TACCGTCACTTCTTGCTGCTATTTGTGGCATGCCGCATACTTTGCAGTAGAACCTGGTCATTGATTCATACAGATAATGCTGAATCATTCCTGCGAGAATTTTTCATGAGTATGCCATTGCAATATGGGAAGGACTCGCAAGTAATGAATTTTCACAATCTGATACATTTGGCAGACGACGTGAGGGTCTTAAACGCTCCATTAACAGAATATTCGTCATTTCCATTCGAAAACTGTTTAGATAATATTAAGCGACTTATTAGAGCGCCTCGAAACCCCGTCGCCCAGGTTTTCAGACCTTTATCTGGACCGGGATCTCTACGATCAACGATTCAAAAATATGATTTAGGGCTTAATAACAATCGCGTACTACAAAACGATCGAGTGGCTGAATCCAACGCGATTGAATATACCAAAGTAAGCATCAGAACCATCACAGTTAGTGTAGCGCCACCGGATAACGTCGTCATGTTGTCAAATAGCGAGATTTTCCAAGTCATGCGAATTTTCTCTTCTGGTAACTCAAAAACGTTGTATATAGAAGGAAAATGCCTCGAAAAGAAAGGCAACGCTTTCAAAACGCCGATGGTTTCTTCGGAAATAGGCATTTATAAAGTAGGAAACCCGATTCGGCCTACAAAAATGTACTCGCTTGATAAGATTGTTGAAAAATATCTTATAATGAATGTTGAAGAGCGTAAGTATGCTACAACGCTCCTACATCTGCAGTAGATCATTTTTACGTGAAAATAATAAAAATGTAATAAACATCGCAAATAAATATTTTTACGTATCAAAATTATCTGGCGAAACATGTTGATGATTATTTATTTGATGCTATAAGAATGCCAGTACTTTGTATACTTAAAACGAGACGTGTACGAACCCAGTACTTAACCAGTATTAGGTCGACCTTCTATGTTGGGCCACAATAACTTATAAACTAATACATGACAAATATCAGCCCTACGCACTCCCAGTATCGGGCCGACTCCCGGTTTCAAGTCTTTACAGTTTGTGTTCTATAAACATAACATACCTCAGCCCAACACAAACCCAGTATAGACATGACTCTTGATTGTGTACCGTCATAATGTGTAGCCTAATAAAGGGCTCGTGAGAGCCCAGTGCACACCAAGTAGTGAGACGAACTTCGTCTTTGGTCTAAAAAATTTGTAAACTGATACATAATAGGTATCATCCCGATGTATACCCAGTATCAGAGCAACCCTTGATTTTACGTCTTGATAGTTTGTGCTTCAAAAATGTGACATATTTCCGCCCAACACATACCCAGTAGGGACAAGACTCGTAATTGTGTACCGTCATAATGTGTAGGCTACTACCAGGAGGCATGTGAGTCCAGCGCACACCCAGTGTTGAGTCGAACGTCGGCTTTGGGCCTGAATAATTCGTATATTGATGCATAACAGATATCAGTCCGGCGTGTACGCAGTATCAAAGCGAGATTCGATTTCACGTCTCAACAGTCTGTATTCCAAAGTCGGGACATATTCCAGCCCAGTCCATATCCAGTACACACATGAGCCTTGGTTTAGTACCGTTCCAATGTGTGTGCTAATACAATGACGCGTGCCAGCGGATTACACACCCAGTATTGGGTTGAATTCGGTTTTAGACCTGAGTAATTTGTAAAATACTATGTGAAACTTGCCGGCCCTGCACATGCCGATTATAGACATGACACTCGGTTTCGTACCGCCCTAATGTGTATACCAATAACATAACATGCATGAGACCCGTACACGCCCAATATTGGGTCGACTTTCGATTTTAGACTTGAATAATTTGTAAAATACTACGTGACATGTATCGGCCCTTCGTCATCGGAAGTATTCAAATTTCCATGCTCTTCACTCAGAAAAACGTTTGGTATTACCAACTATTTATATATGGTTGAGATTATTTTGTTTCAATCAAACCACATTTTTTTGCTTACAACCCTAGCAAGTCCGGTCAGGATGAAATTCACTATGTTTTCACGGTGGTTTTCACCCAGTGGTTATTTCCCAAAAAGCGACGATAATCCTTAGCGAACCACCTACCAAATCACCGTAGTAAGTTTGCAGTTGGTGGTTTTGTCGGTGGTTTGACAGTGCACTCAGAAAAACGTTTGGTAATGCCAACTATGTATATTTAGTTGAGGCAATTTTTCTTGGGTCAACCTAATTTTATTCGCTTAAAATACAATTCGATTCAAGTGACAAAAACAGTTTAGTTGAAACAACTAAATTATTATGTCAAAATGACAATATCCACCTGTTCATTTAATACGTTAGGTTAACTATATCGGAGTTCATACAAGTAATACGCGATTTAGCTGAACTTTATATCTGCTGGTTGCATTGGCCAACAAAGTATATTTATTCAATTGAATTAATTGTTACGCATAAAGCGAATAATGGTTGATTCTAGAGTTGAATAAGTTAATTCAAACAAACGAATAAAGGATGTAAGAGTGCGAAGTATTCAATTCGCATAAATTCGAGAAAAGTGCGAGAGAATTGCAAACACTTCGCGATAGTCTGAAAATCTGAAAAAATGCATGCACACTACAAGTACTGAAAAGATTAATTTTGCATAATAACAATTCCAAAATGTTATTTACAATTTCATTTTTTTTTAAATAGTTTAACAAATGTTTCGTTGACCCAAGTTTTTTTTGCATGTGTTACGTCCCGTGATTTTTCGGGATTACACGTTTTTAGCTGAATATCAATTACGGTGATACATTCTTTTCATGTAGAATTAATAAGGCAAGGAGAGAGAGAGAGAGTGTGAGTATTGGCCACGGGTGGACACACATACACACGTCACCCATATACCTGAGGTGCGTTGTGTGGCACTGGAGATCGCAAGTATAACGAGTCGGGCGTGCATCGTCTTGAGTCTTATCATATCGAATGGGTCAGGTATTGTCCCGACCGAGTAATCGAAAGACAGTGCGTTCCAATGACTCTTCGCGGGGATTCGCGACGCGTCTACCGGGTGACCACAAATGTGTGAATTATACCATTTTCGTAATCTCCACTCATTTTCGTACTCCACTGAGCTAAGCAAATTATATTTGTGGTGCCTTTTTTTATGTTGCCGTGATTTCTGATTTAATGGTGTATTAGTGGGGAAACAAATAATAAATTAATCGAGTTCGTTTATGAATTAAAAATCTACGGGTCAAGTCGAGACAGTTGGGTAGAGGAAAATCATGAGAAAATCAAATAAACAAATAGAAAATAACGAAAAATATTAATAATTAATGAATATTAAATCATAATTATCCAAATGCTAAACACCCGGTAAATGGTAATATCGATTTTTGAAACCGAAGAGAGAAATAGCGAAGTGTGACTTATCGTCGGTGGTGTGAAACAACACACCATCCGGTGCAGAAAAATTCCAATCCACGACGCTGAAAGACCACCCAAGAAGATTGAACGACAAAGGAAATTGACACACCTAGCAACAACCCCTCCAGTCCAAAAGACGAGAAATGATGACCACACCACCGACACTGTTGGAGAAGAAGGAGAAGTCTGGAGTAAGCGTGGGGAACATCGTCACAGAATCACATGACTTCCTCCCCTCGATCGTTTTAATTAATCAATAAATAGTGTAAAATTATTGTTATAAAAATCGAAGGTAAAATAGGGATAAATTTAATCAACAAGGCGTATTTATTTAACTAAAAATAATCATGAGTGAATAAAAGGAGTGAGATATACTTTATTAACAAAAACGGGAGAAATTATTATCAATTATAATAATGACTTAATACAAAGGAAATTAGGATAACGCGAAAGAACCAAGTGACACACATGAGTGCGAGTGAGCGCGATAAGAGCCGGCCGGTCACTAGGTAGGAGGCGTGAGGGGACGGTAGGCACAGCGCACCGTTCGACAGATATAGTGAGAATCCGATAAGAGTAGCCGTCAGGTATGAAGCGTGAGGGGACGGTAAAACGCGTAACGCATCGCTCGACCGTCACCCCTTCCTCAAGGCGACAGCGGAGAAATAGCGAGGAGGTTATTTAATGAGCCGCAAAAGGCGACGGAGCTCATTAATATTCCGGACCCGAATCGAACCATTTTTGTCACCGAATTATCCGTCAGATCAACTTAGAAAATTAAAATCGTGAATTTGTGAATTTGAGATCTTAAACCTCTCCAACATTAAAAATTGTAAACCATCGATATTTTAAGTAATATAGTTCGGACTTTATATCGGAAATCCAACCTTTCTTTGATCTTGTGATTAAAACTCCGTATTTGTGTAATAGTGAACTTTGACTCTTTTAATCCAAATTCGAAATTGTGAACTTCGAGTTTTTCAATACGCCGTATTTGTGAAATTGTGAACTTTGACTTCTTTAAAACTAAATCTCCAGTGGTGAATCAACATGTTAAAATTAAACGTTATATATTAAATTACCAGTCATATATTTTGTCTACGATTTTCGAGAATTTAACTGTGACATTGTGAGATTGTGAAACAGCCAATAATTTACATTTTGATTTGTCCACCGATAATTGTTGTGAAATGTCCTTTTGACGCTGCCCTGACAAACTGAACGGGCAGAATAAAAATCAACTTTACCAGTGAATTATGACCAGTGTTTAAATCTGAAAGAACCACATCATCGCTCTTCCTTATCGTTGGAAAATTCTATTCATCTGATATTCGAGTGGAGAGTCGGAGGGTTATCGTCAACGTTGGATCATTGGGATCGTTCTGATTCTCATATTCTCATTCATCCCATTATTCATCAATCACACGGTTCCATCTTACATTCGTCCACTTTCGCCACACGGATAAGTTTTTCGTTTCATTTATTTTTATTTTTATGTTTGTGATTTTATTTAAAGTCAGAATTACTTTTTCAAGTTCCTTCCCGAGCTTTTGCCCGAAAGGGTAGGCTTTAAACGGAACACCTCCGCGTTTTGCCAAGTCACATTGATACCGCAGAGCAATAGGGGGAGATTCTCTTCCCTTTGCCTTTTTATCATTTGTGTCTTAAAAATAGCAATTCGCGACGTAACACATGAAAATGATTCCTTTATTTTTCTGTATACGTATGAATTTTTTTCAGATTTTTATCTAATCTTTGAAATTTGTACACATTTTCTATATCAAAAATAGTACATTGTGTGACTAGTGCGCGAAGTAGGTGATTGCGTGTGATTGCCGCCCTCGCTTCGCCCGGGCGGCAAACTTCACACTCGTCGTGAATCGCCTACGCGCACGTGTCACACATACTATTTTTTTAAATATGTGCGTGCGAAGTTCGTCTTCTAGTGCGTGCGTAGCGGGCGCGAAGTAGTCGATTTTCGCATATTATTGAAGAATTTATTCGCACACTGTTCGGAGTGTGCGAATAAATTCTCCAATAACATGCGAAAATCGACTACTTCGCGCCCGCTACGCAGGCACGAGAAGACGAACTTCGCACGCACATATTTCAAAAACACTAATTTCAAAGATTAAATAAAAATCTGAAAAAATTCATACGTATTCAGAAAAATAAAGGAATCATTTTCATGGAAAATAAAACTTGAGTCAACGAAATATTTGTTGAACAATTTTTTTTTAATGAATTTGTTATTAACATTTTAGAATTATTGTTATGCAAAATTAATCTTTTCAGTACCTTTAATGTGCATGCATTTTTTCAGATTTTTATACCATCGAGAAGTGTTTGCAATTCTCTCCAACTTTTGCTCGAATTTATGCAAATGAATACTCAGTGAGACTATCTCCTTCAAAAGTAATTCACAAGCCGAAACATATTTTTTTAATAATTATTTTTAATGTTTCATTAATATATACGCCGTTAAAAAATATAATTAGGTTTCAGAACAATGAAAACATAGTGGCGATAATTGTATGTTATTGCGGACAGAAAATAAATTCATTTGAAATAATCAAATATATGTTTGTAATTCACCCAAATCTTGCAGTCATTTGAATGGTATACTTTGTTCGCCACCCGTGACTTCAGGATTTGGTTGATTCATACTAATTTTCTTTGACTGTACTAAATCTTCTTTTGTGTGTTCCTCGTCCTCGAGATAATCTGTACATCCAACATTTAAATACCCTGCTTAGTAATTCCCATTGACACTCATAGAAACCGATCGAATGGACAAAATTCCGATTGAAAAATAATCGGTTCAAACAGGTTTCAATCGGATTTTTGTCCATCTTATTGGTTCTAATCGGATCTTTTAACCAGGGCATTGCCTAATTGTATATTTTATTCCGTTTACCTTCTAGTATGAAGTCACCGTCTGAATTAGAAGACTTCTGTGTAGTAATTGTTCACGGAGAAAAAGGTATAGTTGGGAAAACCACCTAATTGATAGATGCGAACCAACCGATATGGTAGTATATGATATTAGCAAGTTATTGTGTATCAGAACCGATCGTCATTAGTTGGTTCACAGAAGTCGTGTCAACCAACCAATCGCAACGGTCCATCATTTCGGTTGGTTGGTACGACCAATTGATGTTGCGTTGGTAATGCCAACCAATCGATTGGTAATGTCACCCAATCAATTGGTAACGCCAACCAATCCATTGGTAAAGTCAACCAACCGTTTTATTCGTCTCAACCAACCAAAAATGGCTGAAGGAAGCAATGCAACGCCGTTGCCACAAACAATTTGATATTTTCTGCAACTAACTGCCTCCAGCCATTTAAAAAATGGTGACCTCAACTAACCAGTTTTCTCCGTGTTGTCCGTTCATAGCCTGCACACGCAGTATAGCGAAAATCTCGGAGTCGACAACCACGTTTTCATTCGCATCTAAACCTGGTAGCGTTTCGTCAGCTGTAAAATAAAACAACATGTATTTCCATTAATTGCGTGATGTAATTGCGATAACATACTAATCAATCATTGGGATGATTAGATAAGTCATGGAATGATGCGGCAGGTAGCATGTTCATCACTTTTACGATAGCTGTAGATTCCGAAAGTGATTATTACGTAAAACGAAACAAAGCTCATCATAAACTGTAGATATTTAACTCACACCATGAAACTCACGGCAAAGGCTGCCTCGCTTTACGTTTCATGGCTTGGTTCTTCTTGATAGCCATTATTTGCACCGTGTAATGAAAAAAATGAAATGTCCAAGTCAGTGGAAAATCAAATTGCAACTGCGACAGAGACAAACAAGACCACCAAACAGTATCGAAAGTAATTACAACGGAACAAAACGACACACATCACAATGCACCACCGAAACAATGAAAAATGCAATACATTATTCACTATCAAACCAGTTCGTTTCACATTCCACTGAATTCGTGTATTTATTATATACCAATAGTTCTTCAACATCATGGAATGTGATAGTGGAGTTCCGTCGAAATCTAAAAAAAAACGGATGATATGCGAAAATGCCTCCGACAAAAGCTGCGACAAAGCCTCATCTTCGGGTGGTACATTTGAAACTGGATTTTAAGATTATAAATATGGTTATATAGTTGTTATAGAAATAGGGTAAGGAAGAAAAATCGCACGTGCAAAGCCACACTTGGCTGAAAGTGCCGTCGTATAGTCAGAAAGAAGTGCTGGGAATGTCGGATCAGAACATCTGTATAGATTATAAAGGAAATATTTCTTCCATCTGTATGGATGACGATTGAAATGGACCGCGAGTCCCAATCGCTGTGAATACCCTAGCGGGTTCGACAACAAGTTAGTTTTGGCCGAAACCATACGAAGTGACTATTAAAACAATCTGGTTAATTTTTGTCCAATAACAACATTTGGGGTTGGGAATGATCCTCTTATGAATCTCATAACCGCATTAATCGTACCGAATGACTATCCCGATAACTGTCCTATGAATTTCGCAACTGTGTCAACCATATCGAATAACCGTCTCAACAACCGGTTGCTTCTGGGACGGTTATTGAGCTGGTGATTCGGTACGGCTAACCCAGTTAAGAAATTCCTAAGACGGTTATTCCGAACAATGAATGACTGTTGATTTTGGACAAAAATTGACCTGGTTGTTTTCATAGTTATTCGACTGGTCACTGGATTTACTAAGGTCAGAGGAAAAGTATACAAAGAATTCCCGTACGGAAGTGGAAAGCTCTTTTGATTGATTTGATCCACGGTCCACGTTTGAATCTTCCCTTAAAAAGTGGGTGTGCGAAATTTACCGACTTTCAAGTTTTGGTATCGAAGTTCGAGATTTGTATTGTTGCCACGCTATTCGCGCTGTGAAATTGGCGTGTAATTTTCAGTCTCGCGGATTTTGTTTACACTAGGACTAAATGTCAGGCGTTCGCGCGCGGTCATTCGCGATGATAAGTATTTCGATCATGCGGTGTGATCATTGCGACGTTATTGCATGAAAAATGGTCGCGTGGTGACGGATGTGCGTGTCACCTAATGGTTGCGAAGCCAAAATGGATTTACCATCGATGCAACACCGCTTGATAACCTGTTGTTGTATACGAAGTTTTTATATATTTCACAAAAAATAACACGTGCGACGTGATTTCGTCAAATTCTGCGTTTGAATAAGAAGGGCTCGATTCCGAAAACGGATTGGATCTCAAAATGTTACACTTCGTACATCAGCGGCACAAAGAATTTGTGGTGTCATGAGTTAAAAAAATGAATGTGCTGGATTGAATTTAAATGTCCGTGTCAAGGTTTGTCGATGATTATTTTCTAGAAGGATTAGGTCTCTGCGGCTTGTCACTTCCGCAGTATTTTTTTACTCCAAACCCTCCTGGTAAGTGTACTTTGAACTATCCTCAACATGTTCAAAGATTCCACCATTCATCATGTTAAAAACTTTAATATCCAATGTCTAAAAAATTCGTCGAAGGCAAGGTATTTTTGGAATTACAAGTGGAGTCAAAAAATACTGTGGAAGTGACGAGCCGCAGAGACCTAACCCTTGTGAGTGTTGTACGCACGCACACGCGCACGCGCGCACACACGCATGCACACGCCCGCACACGCACATGCACAAGCACACGCAAATGGGATATTGAAAACTACCTCCTCGTGGTACATCCTGGATAACGCTAAAATGGTCTTCAAAAAATGAATTATGAACTTTATCGATAAAAGTTTTCTACAAAAGTTGTTAGTTTTAACATGCCGAACATTTTGGTCGAAAAGAAAAGTCATGGTTCCATTTAAAAAAAACATGTCGGCCGTCGTATCTCCGCTATTTTGAATGTTGGATCATATTTCTTTTTTTTTAGAAAAACGTCCCCCTTCGAATCCTACAACTTTCATATAACTCATTTTTCAATCGGTGCCCTATTTTTCGAGATAAATCGGGTGTAACATTAAAATGGGACACCCTGTATAGCTGAAATTATATTATTGTATTGAGTTTGTTCGGGTTCATGAGTCTCCGCGGGAGGTTTTGAATTTCCCGCCGTACCACGTCGAGCGCCAGAGCGCTGGCGACGCCCGGAAGCGCGGGCCGATTCGGTACTACGGTTCGCGCGGGCTCCCGCGCGGGTTCCCGCGCGTCGCGCGCGCCGCCGGTTTGGCGCGAGGACCGCCTCGCACACGTTTGCGGCCACTGTCGCCCGGGCTTCGCGGGGTTTAGGTGTCGCGCTTCCCTTTCAGGAGTTTTTCGTCGGTTTCGAGTACGTGTAATCTTGTGCGTGCCCTCTTTCTGTCTCGTCGTCGTCACGTCGTCGTCTCGTCGTCGTCTCGTCGGTTAATCGGGGTATCATCCGCTTTTTCGCGAGCGGTCTGTGTCATGTGTCGGTCGCTTCCTTTCGTCGAGCTCGTTCGCGGTAGTTTTCGGGACGTGGTCGCGCCCTCGCGACGGCTCGGGCTCGCCGGTGCTCGTTTTCTTTGTCTCGCGCATCTTCGCACTCGATTGTTGTCGTGCGCGTTCGGGTATTTCTATTCGCGGGCATCTTTGCGTCCTTGGCCGGCTATAACGCGTCTTGACGCTTGCGGACCGGCTCGCGCGTGTCCGAGCGTTTTCCGTCCGAGCCTTGTTGCGCGCGTTCGTGCAAAACAACCAAGGGTCCCTTGCTCGTTGTTCAGGAAATTCGGCCACGTGCGACCCCGTTCGACGTGCCGGGTTTCAGCGGGGCGACCGCACACGCGGCAGGGCCTCTCAAGGGTCTGCTCGTGGCTCAGGTTCGGTTCCCTCGAGACGTCGAGGCGACCTGAGGCCAAGAAGGACGCCACAACGCCGTGCGCCAAGGTTCTCGCGTCACGCGGTCATTTGACCGCTGATAGGGTAAGATAAGAGAGCTCTCTAGCGTGCGTTCGATAAGAGGTACCTCGCGGCGGTTTAAATTATCCTGTTAATTATTTCAGCTCTTTGTCATTGTAATCGTTATTTGTAAATTGTATTGTTCAACTTTATTATTGTTATTTTTGAATAAATATTTCACTTGCCCCGGCTTTTCTCTCTGTACCGTGAGAGTTTTTACGCCGAGGCAAGTTGTTTGTTTTCCCGCGACTGTGTGTAATTGTTTTATTTGACCAACCTTCCCTCACTCACTCCGCCATAAAAATTCCTTTTCTTTTTTTTCCTACGATAGTGTGCTATACATGGCAACAAGGTCTACTTTTTCTTCAAAGTTAAAGGCGAAGGATCTGATGTCGAAGATGTTAGAGAATCAATAGTCGTTTTAAAAAGAGGCCAGTCTATTTTATTAGTGGGGTATCGGTGAGAGGAGAAGGGGAGAGTGGAGAAGGAGATGCCTAAGGAGACTGAGATTGGGAAGTGATCACTCAACATTGAGTCATCCTCGACACACCACGAGCAGAGTGGAATTAAGTGAGAAGAAACCAGGGTCAAGTCAATAGCTGATGAGGAATGATCTGTTCTGTCAGTGGCTGAGCCGTCATTTAAGCAAGCGAGGTTGTAATTTAAGAGTGTGTCTGAGAGATTTGATCCAGCCGCTTTATCCTGTGAGCAACCCCAAGAGGTGTGGTGGCAGTTGAAGTCGCCCCCAATGATTACGTTTTTACTAGAAGATAAAGAGTTAAAAAGTTTGCGCCATTCAGTTGCCTCGGTAGTGTAAGAAGGGGATCTATACAGAGAAACAATTGTTAAGGGTTCAGTGGCGGTGGATATAGAGACGGCGAGGGTTTGAAGATAGTCCGAGCGATGGTAAATCGTTTTGCATTCTGAGAATGAGATGTTCTTTTTTAGGCAGATGGCTAAGCCTCCACCTCTAGTTAACTGGCTATTCTTGGTAACCATGTGAAATCCGTCTAGTTTAAGAATAGACGTAGGCATAAGCCACGTTTCTGGTAATAAGATGACATCATAGTCAGAGGCAACGATGGAGAGAGGGCCTATTTTATTAAAAATGCTACGCCAATTTCATTGGAGAAGTTTTAATTTCGTATTGGGAGCCATTGCAGGGTATGGGATGAGGAGGATCAAGAAGAGAGCTGAGAGAATCTACGATAGGAGCTAGTTTGTCATTGAGACCTGGTGTTGAGAGCACCGGAACGAGATAGTCCATGATGAGCTGGATTATCATAGGAACGAATTTGAGAAACGTGTCGAAATTGGAGGAGCCTGAAGGTGGAGTTGATGCTGAGGAGCTGTGACAGAGAGGGTTAGGGAGGGGTTGAGAGGCAGGGGAGTGATAGGGATGGTACCTGAGGGCAAAGCCGTTTTGAGTGTCAAAAGAGGGAAGACGACCGTGAGGAGCTAGGAGTGTGTTGGTGTGAGCAGAGCGTGTGTTGCGAATGTTGTTGGGGATGGGGGTGGGAGTTGGTTTCCTGGCGGGTTTGGGGATTTGCGAAGCATAACTCTGAGAGAGATAAGGAGTCTCCGGATTTAGATCCTGAGAAGAGCAAGAAGTAGTGATGCGGATGAGCGAGACAAGCGAGAAAATCTCAAGATCGAGACTGTTTTCACGTCATTCGGCGCTCGAGCTGTCTTCTCGAGTCGATACCTTGAAGGTTGACCAGATCTTGTCTTGTCTCGAATTTGACAGGCAAGCCGATCTCGTCTCGATCTCGTATTTGTTTCAACGCCGAGATTCAATTCATTCTCGATTTCTCAGACGTGTCGCAGATGTCATACGTGTAACAGATGATTTTATAATAATTTATAATAATCCCACGATGAAACGGAGTAAGACTAGTAAGAGTAGCTTAGAGTCGAATAACGAGACGAATAAACGAATTCGTACGGATGAAGATGCGGGTGGACAGTCTACCGAAGACCATCGTCGTATGAAACCCGAAGTGGCAGGCGAAAGCGCCGTTCGTAGTGGAGTCGGGGATTCGGCAATCGGACGAATTGATCCATCCGAAACTCCGAAACCACAGCCTGTGAATGCGAAAAATCTTCGCGCAAAATTTTTTGACATAAACCTCGCTGCCGACAACGAAAAATATGCTACATGCAGGCTCGAAAATTGTACTAAGGTGATCAAAATGACCAACGGCAATACGACGGGGCATCTCCAGAGACATCTTGAACGAGATCACCCGGAATCATACATGGAAATGTACGGCGGAACGATAAACGCAAGAAAGGTAGATTTTTCCCCTTCTCCATAAACCGCAATTATCATCAGGATACGCAAATAGCTGTAGAAATTTGAGAAAATCTTTCGGACAAAAGGAAATTCGATCGCACAGATTAACGCAGTGACGCAGTGCGAGATAATTCAATTAAATAAATTGATTGTATCCCATCTGTTATCTTCACGATCGTAGGTCTCTGTACACTACAAATTTAACCCCGGGTTGAACGACGAATTTTCCGAGATGGCACATTCTCAATCGATTCAAAACTTTTTCCCCAACATAAAATAAAAAATAAATATATATTACGACATGCGGAAGAAATAGTAAGGGTGATGCGGGCAAAACGGGACAGCGTTTTTTTGTTCAGTTCTAACTATTTTTGCGGAAAAAATGGGACAGACCCACATTTCCTGGAAATCGCGCCAATATGACACAATTCAACGCATATAAGCGGAATATAAAGATTTTTTACAATTTTGAGTGTTTTAAGCAATATGGCTTTTGAAAAGTTACTTTGAAAAAAAAAAAAAAAAAATTACAATTTTTTTTTAATATAACCATTAAGGAGTATCTCCGAGTAAAAAAAACATGAATTTCCGAATTTGGCGGTCTGTCCCATTTCGCCCGCACTTTTTTTTGCCGACGCTCAAAATTGATGATTGGAATCGAATTTTTGGATCAAAAGCAATCAAAATACACTGTTGTTATCGCACCTCCCTTACATTGCTATACGAGGGTGGAGAAAAACGGAGAAAAAAGGTTTTCCGTCGAGCATTGTATGAAATTTTGCTTTACAAGGCGCGAAAATGGCAGTTTTACGCGAGGCGTGCGTAATACGTGTATTACCACACCGAGTGAAGAAAAAATATTTAATTGATTCGATGCCCCACCCACACACATGTATGTGTATTCGGATTTTTATTGCTAATTTTACTGATTTATCACACTACATTGTTAATTTGAATGATTAACCACACACAGAAAAGCGAATAACCCGCTAATTTTCGTACTCGATGTCCTGACGTTATTTTGTTGTTAAATTAGTAACAATTCGCTCCATCCGATTTCAGATCGGGAACACTCGTCAAGTTTTCCTTCAGGAAGAATTCGAGAAAATGCTGATCGACTGGTCAGCAAAGAAATACCTGCCTTTCAGTTTTTTCGACGATGACGAGACTCAAACGCTGTTTCACTACGTTGATCCCCGTGTGATGATTCCGAAGCGAGATCAAATCCGATGCAAGACTCTCCAGCGGTTCGCGGAGATGCAAAAAGTGGTCATGGGCCTGTTGCAATAAATCGGTTCCAACATTTCGTTCACCGTCGACGCTTGGACGTCGGTTGCTAACAGGTCGTATTATGTCATAACAGGGCATTTCATCGATGATCAGTGGAACACGCAATCGTTGGTCATCGATTTTATTCCATCGCACGGTCGTCACGCTGGTCGAGATATCGCGAAGATCTTTTACGAAGCGCTCAAATCGCATCAACTGTTGGGAAAAGTTCAGGGCATCACTCTTGACAATGCATCGGCGAACATCGTTTTTCTGTCAGAGCTAGCGGTATTAATGGCCTGTGATAACCTGAGCTTCGATCCTGTGAATCAACATTTCCGTTGCTTCGCACACGTCATTAATTTAGCCGTGAATGACATGCTACGCATCGTGCAAGCTGATGTCGACGACACCTCAGACGAAAATGGTGACGAAAACGATGACAGCAGCGATGAAAATGAGTCTGGCGACTGCACCCGGGTATTGGCAAAGCTCAAGAAAATCTTTACAAGAGTCAAATACTCCGAGCAGTTGACGAACAAACTGAAGTCGTGCTGCGAAACTACGAATTCTAAAATGCAGGCGCCGAATCTTGGCGTCGCTACTCGGTGGAATTCCACATGCGACATGATAGTCGCGGCGCTTCAAATGAAGCAAGCTCTCGACTTGCTGTGCGAGAATAATGTGGCCCTCAATTGTTATCGCTTGTCGACAATTGAGTGGACCTTTTTGCAAGAACTTGTCGACTTCTTGAACCATTTCAAAGCGTTGTCCGCTGCGTTTAGCGGTAAAAAATACGTGTCTCTGCCACTCGTCGTGATAGGAATCAATATGATGCTCGACAAACTCGAAGCGTTTTTCTTATCGTACCCAGCAGCACAAAATCGCAGTCCTGTACACGATATCTTACGTGGAGCTGCTGTAGCAGCCCGGGACAAGTTGCTCAAACATTATTCTAAAGCTAACTGGATGTACTGCGTCATATTGATTCTAGATCCACGACATAAGGTGGAGACGTTTCAGCGAACGCATTGGGGCCGAGAAATGGCGAGTGACTGCATGAAGCAATTCGAATCCGTATATCGGATGAAATATTGCAATCCCGAAATGATCGAGGACCCCTTGCCGTCTTCTTCGAGTACGGTTAATACGCAAGACGGCGGTAATCTACACGACGACGTGTTCGATCTCTGCTCGCTTTTCGAAGATACTTCACGAGATGCGCGAAGCCCAAACTGGAGATCGGAACTCGACGATTATCTCGCCCTTCCTCGCGCCAAAAAGGATGAAAATATCCTGATTTGGTGGAAAATGCACGAGAACAGATTTCCGACCCTGGCGTCTATGGCAAAAGATTTCTTTTCCATCCAAGCTACGTCTGTACCTGTCGAACGGTTCTTCTCCAGAGCGTCTCTTGTACTTCGAAAACACAGGAATAGATTAAATGAAGAGTCCGCAAGGAGTTTATTATGTTTGAACTCATAGATAACATGTAGTTTATCCGAAAAAATCAAGGAAAAACTCGCACTCGAAGAAACGAAGGATCGGTGAAGCGAAAACTGTAGGCGTGATCTCGGAATATCGGTTCAAATTCGGTGCGTATGATGGTTCGCCGTCTTCTTTCCTCGCTAGCTCGTGGAGCTCGAGATCGTAAAATTCGGTGTACTGTCTGCGAATTTGTGCACACAATTGGCCACCGGAAAATAAAAAACGAAAAGAAATGAAATTTGATTTTTTTAGACGACGCCCGAGCCGCCTGGTGCCGTCGGTGCGTGTTTTTTGCACGAATAATTGCTCGAATTAATTTAATTAAGGTTAAAGCATTATTGTAAAATATATTCACCGTTTGAGACCTTTAATTGCCTATTTTGTATTATTTTTGTATGATTCTTGCTTTATTATCAATTCGGGAACCTTGACAAACGTGAGGTAAGTTTTCGAGAATATTGGTTGGTCTCGCTCGTTTATCGAAATGCATTCCATCAAGAATATCGCTCATCTAAACATCGAACGATCGAGACGAGCAATCAAAAACAAAAGCGAACTCAAGAAAAATCGAGCGAGAGTCACACGAATCTCGTCTCGGGCCGCATCACTAGCAAGAAGGCGGCGTTGGAGAGAATGTTGGAACGTTGGGGGTAGCGGAGCGAGTGGTAAGGGCTGGGAAGTGAGTGTCGGAGTGCTTGAAAGTTGTAGAAGGAGGCCTGCTGTTCGTGGGCATTCGACCACAAATCAGTTGCCTGGCTTCGAGGGGTGAAATGTTTCGCTCTGCAGCAGTCGCTTTTATCGCTTTTTCATGCAGGAAGGCGGGGCAGGTTTTGTCAGTTGGGAGATGGTCTCCCTTGCAATTTGCGCAGCGTGGGGCAGAGTCGTGATTTGGGCAGGGCTGGTCGGTAGCATGCTTCTTTTGTCCGCAACGAATGCACTTCGGGTGATTCTTACATTGAACGGCGATGTGGTTGAACATGAAGCATGACAGACAGATTTTGACGGGGGAGTGCCAGGGATCAACCGGGTGTCGAACTTGGAAGAGAGAGATGAAGTCAGGTCGGAGACGACCGTTGAATTTGAGATACACCGTCTGAGTAGGAATGAGTTTGGTTTCAGCGTTTATAGTGGCTTTGCGGTTTTGTCTACGTGCTTCGAGGATGGGGAAGGGTGATTCCGCGTACTGCAGTACTTTTTCCATGGAAAGGTCCAGGGGAACTCCTCTTATTACGCCTTCACAGGAGAGGAAAGTGTCAGGGATAAAGGCTGTTAGCCTGTCAGCTT